>CM054057.1:754400426-754764346 GCA_028641055.1 Alopecurus myosuroides
CCTGTGATTTCCTTTCGGAAATCAAAATTCAGGCGATAACGGAAGCACACAACGGTCGGGAGATCCGTTTATAGTGCTGGACCTCCTCTCTCTCTCACATCTTTAATGCCCTTCTTCTTCCTCGTCCGATTCAATCCCCCATCATCCCACATCTCAATTCATCAGGCATGGTGACCTCCTCTCTCTCTCTCTCTCTCTCTCTCTCTCTCTCTCTCTCCTCTCTCTCTCTCTCTCTCTCTCTCTCTCTCTCTCTCTCCTCTCTCTCTCTCTCTCTCTCTCTCTCTCTCTCTCTCTCTCTCTCTCTCTCTCTCTCTCTCTCTCTCTCTCTCTCTCTCTCTCTTGATCTGTTTTTTAAATTCACTCCTTGATATTTGTCTAGTTATTTTTATTTTTACGCTACTAGGAGTTCTGGAGGTGCCTTCCTGTTACTGCTAGAATTCCCCTTAACTATGAAAAGAAAATACTATACTAGAATAATCTAGGTAGATTCTTTTATTAATCTTCGGTTGGTTTATTCTTGTGTGCATGGTTCTCACTCTTACGTCTTGGACTTTCATTATCGGATCTGTTGATTCTCTTTTCCTGTTCGATTAAACGTATACCTACTGTGGCTGCTACCTATTGTTAAACATGAGATGTAGAGGAAAATTTACCGATTGATTATATTTACTCGCATATGACTGCTGCTTAATTGGTTTTCAGAGCAAGGCAGATACACCGGCGACTGATTACCAAGCTGCCGACGCAACCATGATATGGCAGAACATGCCGTTAGTGCTTTACAAGGGCAGTAGCAGTAGAAATGCCGCTGATGATTTGAAGGAGATGGCGGGAAACCGCCCTCCATGGAACTTGTTGTCTTTCAGGCACTTCTGCATTCTTTTCGGACAGATAAATTATCAACTGGTTAACAATAATTTTGAGGGAAAGGGAGATATGCCGGCGACAAATTCACAGGATGACGACACCAAGATATGGTGGCACACGTTGCCATTAGTATTTTACAAGGGGACCCTCGGTACACACGGCGGTGAACACGACCACAATTTCGAGCCGAAGGTGAGAAACCTCCCTCCATGGAACCATCTCCTCTCAGACTATATTCTCCATTTATGCACTTCTGCTTTCAACAACTATATATTACAGAGTATCAAATGCATATTCTCATGTATCCACAACTCGAAGAGATTTTTTACTGTATATAGTTTCAGTTGGTAATGCCCATCAAACATCCTCAATAATCATAGTTTCTGATATATATACAGTGTGTGTGTGGTTTTAAACCATGTCCTGATTGTAGTTTCTGAATCCTCACGTACCATGTGGAGCTGCCCTAACAAACTGAAAACTATACGCTTATGTTTTTTTCCAGTGCTCATCAGTAACGAATCAACTAGTAGAAATCAAAGCACAATGACCGCATGCAATCTCTACGTTATTAGGTTATAATTAATCCTTAGAAAATATGTTACCATCCTATCATTTTTCTAGTAACAATTGATGTTTTAGGCTAATTTTCTTTCTTTTCTTTGTATTTGACTAAATTGAAACTTCATGTACAGAGTAAGTATTTTATATATTGGTTCAGTTCTCTTATATATGCTGCATTCAGAGCATCACCCGTGTAATGAAAGAATTAATGTATGTGTATTGTCCAAAGTTTAAAATAGCGGGCTATTGCATATAGCCCCGGCGATTTCAAAAGCTATGAAAGGCTATATGTCGCACCCTGACTTCTAAGGGATACTCACCGCACGAACTGGATAGCAGATGCTTGGATTATGGGGCATACCTGCTCCCACGTCCCAGCTTCCTGGTAGGCCTGCGCTTATGCGCGACAACACAAGCTCCGCTATTCCATCGTCGATGTAAACTATCCACTAGAAATCACAGGCACTACCATTGACGTACTTCATAACAATCACGCACTGTACGTCAACGGCTTTGAACGAATGATAATCACAACATATCTCTAAGACACAAAAGATTGAAATAAAGTTGCAAATAGCTCTCACTAGAGCAGAGATAGCAAAACAATCATCCAGAGGACACATGTCCCAACATGTCATTCATTACATCAGCGGAAGCAAACAAGGGTGTCTGAGTACAGACAAAACTGAAGGCTTAAGAAGCCGGAGGAAATAAAGCAAACGAAGCCCATCCACGAAGGTTCTGGATCCTGCCCTGGTCCAGCTATCTACTCGTCTGCAGCGTCGTCAAACTCCACGAAGTAGCCGTCCTGAGAAGCATCGTAGCCGTAGTCGTACTCTGCGTAAACCACAGCCCCAACGGGGTCAGTACATCCAAGTACTGGCAAGCAAGACTCACAGTTCATCAAAGAGTTACCCGTCAACACAAGCATTGATGCTTGGGATCAACGGAAGAAAAGGGGTGATATAAAGTTGCTGCTGGCTGCGCTAACCAACTACAGAAGATAACTACAAGTTCCGGCTAACAGAATAAGATGAGATCGAGGATTGTAACCAACTGAAAGATGACTTCAACCAAACCCATCCTGGATCTCGCCCCTTATCCAAAGAAGCAATCCGAGGATAACTCACACAATTGTAATAAGGTGAATCAAGTTATTGTGTGAATAACCTATTACTAGTCAGGTTATTAACAGTGGGTGAATCATGATTGATCATTAAGTTGAAGTTGTCCTGAGTACTTGTTAGCCAGTACTTTCACCAAGTAATCCATAACCGCGGAAAACACGGCTTCTCGAGAAGATTATCCCTGCAGGGTTGCACCAATTTGGCCGTACACTCATGAATATCCCGCCAGATGGGATGCCTCCCACCAAGCGGGGCACTCAACACAACCAACCATTCCTCGCATCAAGCCCAAAGCACCTTGGGCGCACGGCTAAATCAAGCCCCGAAGAAAAGGGGCCCTCATAGCACTCTAAGACCGTGTCCCCCTATATGCCGACTACAAAAGTTCCACCCTGCGCTGGGCTCGCAAAAAACATGCATGCGGCAAATAGAAAGCACGAACTAAATGAGATGATTTGGACGAGATGCGTATCAGGTCAAGTTGAGGGGGCGCCCATACTCGCTTCCCAAATGCGGGTAGTGCGCTCATCATGGATCAGTAGCAAGACCCTTTTCCTATTAGGGTCGACACTAGCAGGCTTCAAAACCTCTCATGGGCCTCCTGCCGGTGCCTTATCATCAAATTATTATTATTACCATTAGCATTTAACAGGATTGATTGATTAACACCGAGCCCCGGTACAAATAATAAGATAATAACAGTAATAACCGACAACAGACTCGAGTAAGAGCAACCCTAAGCATGCTAGATAGAACAGGCACAAGCAAAGGCTGTAGGTATGGAGGTGAGGCAGTATCATTGGTTCAAGGAATCATGTGATAGGTTCGGAGAACAAGCAACGATACATATGGCTAGCAATAATAGACGACAGGATAGTATCGACAACAAGTGTGGAAAGGAAACTCGATGATTCATGTGAGTGATAACTTGCCTGGTAGCTCAGTATCGTACTGGGCTAGGTCCTGAGAAGTGGTGTCGTAAGGATCGTCGGTCTCAACGTAGTCGTCGTCTAACCGAGAAGAAGCAAACAAACAAAACAGATATGTAAACAAACATTGACATGGTATTGTGCACAATCAAATATGATGCATGACAATTTAATAGATGCAACAAAATAACTAGTTGATATGATAACACAATTTAAATGGACTGATATGCAACTGTGGGTTGCATATGAAAAGCCCATGGAATTTGGTTAGTTTATTTGTTTTCCAACTAATCAACAGATGATAATGGATTAGTATGATGCATGCAAAAGGAAAACAGCAAAATAACAACATTAGAACCAACTTAGAATAGGTTGTAGCAATTTAAAAGTTTGTTATTAATTTTTGGAAAATTTTGGTTGCATTAAAGGTATCACACATGTAGTTGTTGTTTTCAACCATTTAAAATGTTCAGAGCAAATAACAAAGTTGATATTTGAAAAGAACATCAAATTCTGGTTGGACTACATGTTTCACAATTTGAAATTGGACTTTGGATTATTTAATTATGAATTAAACAAAATTAAACAATTTTTAATTGAATCAAACATGGTTTAAATAGTTTAGGCAATTTGAATTGTTCAAACCAGAAAACAAAATTTATATTTGAATAGAGCATTCAAAAAGGTGTGAAAAACATATTTTAGTTGAATTATTTGAAACTAGTATGAATTAGTTATGAATTATTTCAAATTGCATTTGAATTATTTGAATTCGAATTTAAATTGCATTTTGAAAATTCAAACCAGAAAACAAATTGCATATTTGGATAGATTATGAAATTTAGATCAAGTTCATATAAAGTTTGAATTTATTGGACTTATAGAATAAAAGATATGGATTTTTGAAGTTTATACATTATTCTGCCATTTTAAAAGAATTTAGGAATTAACAAATTTTGTTTAAACTTTTTCTACCGTGCTGGTGTGTACACCACGCTGACAGTGGGGCAGCGGGGCCAGCACGCTGGCGTGGCAAAGGAGAGACTGATTGTGGGCCACGGGTGCCAGCACAAACGTAGCAAAAAGGGGGTTTAATCGCGGGCGCGAGGGTTCGAACCCGTGACCTCTCCCTCGCGCTGTTCTACTGAAACCAGTGCAGCACTGCGCGCTCGCTTGTCAGTAAAGGTGAGGCAAGGAGGATAACGTTCAGATCCAACTCGTAACTGAATAACGCGCGCTGGACTGAACTTTCTCTGACGGAAAAAAAGATCGCCGGCGGGGAGAGCACGGTTGCCGTGCTCGAGTTAGTGTGCGCGCGCGTGCAGAAACATGTTGAGCGCGTGTGCGTGCACGAGTACAAGGTAGAGGGAAAGCACGGTGGCCTCACCGGCGGGTGGAGGCGTTGCAGAGTGCCGATGCAGAGGTGGTCGTCGGCGAGGTAGCGGACGGCGGCGTTGATCCTTGACGTTCCTGGTCCCGCTGCGGTGTCCAAACGGTAGCTGGGATGGTGGTGGTGCGATTGCAGGGTTTAGGTGGGTAGGGGAAAGGCCATGGCGACGGTGGCGTGGGCGGATTCAGTCGAGCTCTCCGGTGGTTGCAGCGGCGAGGAGACACAGCGGCGTGGAGAGGAAATTGGCGGCGCTGCGAGGAACCCTAGAGCTTAGGGCACACCTAGGGGGCTAGGGCTCAATTTATAGGCTGGAGGCGCTGCGGTGGCCGCCGTGGTCGCTCGCGGTCGCCGTGGAGGCCTCCGATGGGCGCCGTACGGGAGGACGAAGACGGAGAGCGCGCGCACGAATCTCAGCGCAGCGTCGAAACGGTAAGTGGGAGGTAAGCTGGGTTGGGTCGCGCGCAGGTGGGCTAGCTGGGCTGGGCTCGGCTAGTTGTCGCCCGCGCGCGTTGGTTTTCTTTCTTTTCCTTTTTCTGATTTTATATTTTTTTTTTTTGTATTTTGCTTTTGTAACAAATTTGTTAAGGTTTTGTTTGAGGAAAAATTTGGAAAAATTAGGTTAAGCTTTTTAGTCAAAAAGAAACCACATTATCAACTTGGATTTCAAAAATAAAATTTTAAAATCATAGTTAGTGTTTGAAACCAATTTGGGGTATTTTCATATTAAATTTTATTAATTGAATATAACCATTTGATTAGGGTTATCCCTAGATTTAAAACAAATGATTTTAGGATTTCAAAGTGGTGAAAAGGATGGATTCAACACAAGTACTGATTTGAAACTTGGTTTGAAATGAAAAATGATTTAGGAGTTTATGATTTAATTAATTGATTTGATAATTGGTTTGAATAAAGCAACAACTTGAGAAGTGGAAAACAAGGAATAAAAGGGTTGTTTTTATTTGTTATTTTGGTTCCAAAGGTTGTAACAGAGCAAGTATGAAACCATGTTTGAGAAAGGTTTGAATTTGAGTTGTGAAAACAGAATAAAACAGATGGAAAACAAATGCAAACAATAAATAAACATGATGCCATGATGCATTGCTTGAAAGTGAACAAGGAATCAAACATTCTAAGGATTGTTTTCATACTTGGATGTTACAAAACCCCCCTTGAAGGAATCGCGCCCGAGATTCCCTACTGAGAAATGAAGAGGTCCGGATACTTCTTGCGAAGATCCTCTTCGGTCTCCCACGTTGCCTCTTTATCGGAATGATGCGACCATTGGACTTTCAAGAACTTGGTGCTCTTGTTGCGAGTCTTACGCTCGGTCTCATCGAGAATACGAATAGGGTGCTCCTCATAAGACAGATCATCTTGCAGCTCAATGGAATCATGATCAACTGCACGATTTGGATCTTTGAAACACTTCTTGAGTTGTGACACGTGGAAAACATCGTGCACCTTGGAAAGTTTTTCTGGAAGTTCAAGACGATAAGCATTCTCTGCACGCCTTGAGAGGATGTTGAAAGGACCAAATGTATCTTGGTGCAAGCTTTCCTTTCACACCAAAACGATGGGTGCCTCTGAGGGGAGTTACACGGAGATATGCCTTATCACCAGGTGCATAGACCATATCCCTGTGCTTGCTATCATAATAGCTCTTCTGACGAGACTGAGCAATCCTGAGATTGTCACGAATGATACGAACTTTCTCCTCGGCTTCCTTAACCATGTCAGGGCCTAAGAGTGAACGTTCACCAGCTCCAGACCAATTGATTGGACTCCTGCATCTACGACCATACAGTGCCTCAAAAGGTGCCATGCCTAGGCTTGCCTGGTAGCTGTTGTTGTAGGAGAATTCAGCATATGGAAGGCAATCCTCCCATTTCATGCCAAATGAGATACCACATGCTCTGAGCATATCCTCGAGAATCTGATTGACTCTTTCGACTTGCCCCTGAGACTGAGGGTGATAAGCTGTGCTGAACAGAAGTTTAGTGCCCAATGCTTCTTGAAAGCTTTTCCAGAAATGAGAAGTGAAGATGCTTCACGATCTGAGCTTATTTCCAATGGTACACCATGAAGAGGAACAATCCTTGCTGTGTAGAGCTCTGCTAACTGGCTAGCTGAGATAGTTTCCTTGACAGCAAAGAAGTGAGCAACCTTAGTGAGACGATCAAATAACAACGAAGATTGCATCGTTGCCTTTCCTGGACTTTGGAAACCCAGTAACGAAGTCCATTTCAATCATGTCCCACTTCCAGTCAGGAATTTTCAGAGGTTGGAGTAGACCTGCTGTCTTTTGATGGACTGCCTTAACACGTTGACAAACGTCGCATTCAGAAACGTATTGAGCAATTTCACGTTTCATGCCAGACCACCAATACAGAGTCTTAAGATCCTGGTACATCTTTGTACTTCCAGGGTGAATGGATAGGAGTTTCATGAGCCTCCTTGAGAATGATATCCTTTAGACTTTGAATCTGAGGAACTGCAATGCGTCCTTCGAAGAACACAGTTCCTTTGTCATCAATTGAGAAGGACTTGAATTTATCACTGCCCTCCTTGATTTGCTCTACCATCTTCTTGATTTCATTATCACGAAGCTGTTCAGAACGAATCTTGTCCTCGAGAGTTGGGCTGGCCGTCAAGCTAGCAAGGTATCCTTCAGGAACAAGACCAAGGTTTAGCTTCTGGAATTCTTCATGAAGTGGAGGTTGGCTTTCCATGATCATGAGATTATTGCAATAGGATTTGCGACTGAGAGCATCGGCCATAACATTAGCCTTGCCCGGAGTGTAAGAAATGGTGAGATCAAAGTCTTTAATCTTCTCAATCCATCTCCTTTGCCTTAGGTTCAGATCTGGCTGAGTGAAGATGTATTTCAGACTCTTATGATCGGAAAAGATTTCAGTTTTGTTACCCAACAAGTTGTCTCCATTTCTTGAGGGCAAACACAACTGCTGCAAGTTCAAGATCATGTTGGATAGTTTTGCTCATGTGGGTTCAACTGACGTGAAGCATAAGCCACAACTTGACGTTCTTGCATAAGAACTGCTCCTAGGCCTTGGAGAGATGCATCACAGAATATTTGGAAAGGTTTTGGTAGTATCTGGACCAACTAGAACAGGTGTGGAAGTGAGTTTAGCTTTCAGGAGGTTGAAACTCTCATCACATTGTGGGTCCAAACGAACTTTTTGTCCTTCTTTGTGAGATCATGAGAGGTTTGGCAATCTTGGAAAAGTTTTGGACAAACGACGGCAATAGCTAGCCAAGCCAAGAAAGCTTCTAACTTGCTTTACCGTCTTAGGGGGTTTCCAATCAACAATTGCCTTAACCTTTTCAGGATCAATGGCAATGCCTTTGGCAGAAATGATATGACCAAGATATGCAACTTCTGGAATCCAGAACTCACATTTGGAATACTTGGCATACAGACGATGCTCGCGAAGTTTCATGAGAGTGAGACGAAGGTGTTCTCCATGCTCTTCCTCGGATTTTGAGTAGACTAGAATGTCATCAAGATATACCACAACGAACTTGTCGAGGTATTCATGGAAGACAGAATTCATGAGCCTTGAGAACGTTGCCGGTGCATTGGTGAGACCAAAGGACATAACGGTGAACTCATAAAGACCGTAACGAGTGGTGAAGGCTGTTTTTGGAATATCTTCCTTTCTGATCTTTATCTGATGGTAACCCATCCTCAAGTCCAACTTTGAGAATATTGAGGCTCCAGCAAGTTGATCAAAAAGATCATGGATACGAGGAAGTGGATATTTGTTCTTGATGGTTTTCTCGTTGAGAGGACGATAGTCAACCACGAGTCTTTTCGTTTGATCCTTCTTGGCAACAAACAGAGTTGGGCAACCCCAAGCGGAGGAACTAGGCTGAATGTAACCTTTTTCCATGTACATATCGATTTGCTCCTTCAACAATTTCAGTTCAGGAGGAGCTATCTTGTATGGATGCTTAGAGATTGGAGCAGTACCTGGCTCAAGCTCGATCACGAACTCAACTGCTCTGTCCGGAGGCATCCCTGGCAATTCTCTGGAAAGACGTCAGGGAATTCACAAACCACCGGAACATTTTCAATTTCAGGAAGGGGTTTGGCATCGAGGTTTAACAGCTGAACAGAACTTGATCCATATGGAGAATAGACTATCTGGCCTGAAGTGTGAGAGAGAGTTATTGACTTTTGAGCACAGTCAATTTTAGCTTTGTGGGTCTTCAACCAATCCATACCCAGAATGACATCAATGTCAGAATTTCCCAGCAACATGAGTGAAGCAAGGAATATACGACCTCCAATTAGGATCTGATTGTCCATGCTTATCTTGGAAGTAATCATTTTAGTTCCCGGAGAGTGCACATAGATTTGATTGCTTAGTGGAACCAGAGCTAAATTGTACGTTGTAGCAAAGATCTTTGACACGAACGAATGCGATGCTCCAGTATCAAACAACACTTTAGCTGGAAATGAGTTTACGGGTAATATACCGAGAACGACGTCAGCGGCTTCCTCAGCTTTGTCGGCCTTGATATGGTTCACCCTCGCGTTCCTCCCGACAGGCCTGTTGTTGGAGTTGAAGGCTTTAGCCGGGGGAGCACGAACCATAGCTTGGTTGGTGTTGGGGCGAGGAGGTGGAGGTAGCTGCCTCTGAGTGCACTTATCAGCGTAGTGCCCAGTCTGCTTGCACTTGTAGCAAGTGACGACACGAGGAGGACCCGGCCTTGGCTGCCCCATTGGAATCCTCTGACCCTGCATCTGAGGTGGGTTGGGCGGGCGGGACCAAAGCCTGGAGCAGGTTGGGCATTTGGAGCCCTAGTGACAGCACCATTTGGCACCCAGATGCGGCGCTTCTGCGGAGGGTGGTCATGTTGGAGGAGGAACCACCCTCGCGCGAGTGCTTGCGGACTCTTCGAACGCCTTGCGCCCATTCTCCTCATTGAGCGCGGGTGTTCACGAGCTCAACGAAGTCCTTGCACTTGATGTTGGTGAGAGCGTACTTCAGTTCCGGGTTAAAGCCTCGGCGGAACCTTGCCATCTTCTTGGTCTCGGTGGACACTTCGTCACCAGCATACCGAGCGAGACGATTGAACTCGTTCTGGTAGCCGAGGACGTCCAGCTTGCCCTGTCTGAGAGAGCAGAATTCCTCACGCATCCTTTCCATGAGACCATCCGGGATGTGGTGCTTCAGGAAGGCATCCTTGAAACATCCCCAGGTGATAGGAAGCCAGCTCTCATGGTCTGGTAGTTCTCCCACCAAGTAGCTGCCTGACCCTTCAGTAGGTAGGTGGCATACTTGACCTTATCTTCCTCAGCGACATGAGCAATCTCCAGAGCCCTGTTGATCTCCCTGATCCAGTCATCAGCATCCAGAGGCTCACGTGTTGCCACGAAAGCCCTCGGACCCACGCTCAGAAACTCCTTGATACTGACTCGTGGAGCATTCTGGTTGTTGTGCTGGTTAGCCTGGATCTGGGCCATCTGAGTCACCACTTGGGTCATCTGAGCCAACAGTTCCCCCATTGGTGGTGGTGGAGGGGGGTGTTCCTGGTTGGAGGCATCCTGAACAGAAATGCATTTTAGCACAACAATACAACAGGATAGACTTGGTAACCGAAAGATAGATTATTCCGACGCATGAATAGATAACCAACAGGTACATCATCACATGTTCAAATACATCAGAATATCCAACAGACCAACACATGGTTCGAAAGACAAGGATAACTAAACATAGCTAGGATACATCGGTACTCCCATGCTCATCACGCAGGACGGCGGTGAGTAGTACGACGAGAGATACGGTGAGGAGGAACCCCACGGAAGTAGGTATCACGACGATCCCTGTAGATAGGAAATGCTTTGAGAGCAACTCTCTGGGTGGTGAAGTAGAAGGCATCCTCTTCCTGTGCTCCATATCGAGGGATCCCCGTGTAACCTGCACCGAGGTGGAGAAGTGGACCTCTGACCGGCTCGTAACCTCCAGCATCTGGCAACGGAAGACCAGCTGACTGAACGCAACGTGCAAAGCGCTCATCTCCAACAAAGTCTGTGGTGTACGTCGCCAGACGGGTGAGAGCAAGGTGGAGCTGCTCCCTGACCGAGGCCAACTCCTGAGAAAGTGTGGAAGCAACTGCGTCACTGTGCCTCACGAACTGGGCAGTAGTGTGCAGCCTGGAGCTATCAGACTCGTAGGTATCCAGGTCGCGGTGGTCAGTGAAGTGAACTCCCGCTGCCGTGATGTAACCACGGGGGATGTGACGATAACTGGAATCATCAAACCCCCAGTAGTCAGCACGGAGAACGGTGAGACTCACGTACGCTGCCTGCTGCACGGCCATATCCACAGTGGAACCTACTGCCTCGTACTGGTGAACAAAGCTCCTGCCATCATCCGACAGAATGTAGACGATGGCCCGGTAGAAAGTCTGATCGAACTCGCGCTGGTGCTCGTAGACCTGGTACTCTGGTGCCCAACGGAACCCCAGATAGGTAACCATATCCCTGAGCATCTCCGGATAACCGGCGGTGTCCTCACAGCGAGTCATCCTAACCACCTGCGGGTAGAACCTGAGATCCATCTGCAGATGATCGGGAAAGATTTTGATTAGGCTCCGGTAGATGAAAAAGGATGTGGAACTCAACAAGGTTCAATGGACGATAAGAATGTTGACAAGAACATGATATTGAAGCAACACTGGGAAAACTTTGACCAAAAGTCCTGAGGTACTAAGGAAAAACCCATCCGGGCTTCTAAAGGATCCATATCTACTGCTTAAGGAATAGAGGATCTGCTTCCGGGGCCTATTTGCCACCGTTCTCAATCGTGAGTAGGCAACATGATAACTCATGTCACAACCACCTCCATTCCTATAGACTAGTAGATATAACTATCCCAGAGAACCAGGATTCGTGAAATCCTAACTTGAAAGTTTAGATGAGAAGGAGAAATCAACGTTGCTTCCTTACCAGAAAAGGGAGGGGGGTGGGGAAAAGAAGAAAAAGAACAGAATTCCTACTCTCACGTTTCATTTTTCCTATATAGCTACAAAATAGTTTCTAGACTCAACTGCGACCAGTAAAAAGGATCCTATAGGCAGACAGGCTCTGATACCATTTGTCGCACCCTGACTTCTAAGGGATACTCACCGCACGAACTGGATAGCAGATGCTTGGATTATGGGCATACCTGCTCCCACGTCCCAGCTTCCTGGTAGGCCTGCGCTTATGCGCGACAACACAAGCTCCGCTATTCCATCGATGTAAACTATCCACTAGAAATCACAGGCACTACCTTGACGTACTTCATAACAATCACGCACTGTACGTCAACGGCTTTGAACGAATGATAATCACAACATATCTCTAAGACACAAAAGATTGAAATAAAGTTGCAAATAGCTCTCACTAGAGCAGAGATAGCAAACAATCATCCAGAGGACACATGTCCCAACATGTCATTCATTACATCAGCGGAAGCAAACAAGGGTGTCTGAGTACAGACAAAACTGAAGCTTAAGAAGCCGGAGGAAATAAAGCAAACGAAGCCCATCCACGAAGGTTCTGGATCCTGCCCTGGTCCAGCTATCTACTCGTCTGCAGCGTCGTCAAACTCCACGAAGTAGCCGTCCTGAGAAGCATCGTAGCCGTAGTCGTACTCTGCGTAAACCACAGCCCCAACGGGTCAGTACATCCAAGTACTGGCAAGCAAGACTCACAGTTCATCAAAGAGTTACCCGTCAACACAAGCATTGATGCTTGGGATCAACGGAAGAAAAGGGGTGATATAAAGTTGCTGCTGGCTGCGCTAACCAACTACAGAAGATAACTACAAGTTCCGGCTAACAGAATAAGATGAGATCGAGGATTGTAACCAACTGAAAGATGACTTCAACCAAACCCATCCTGGATCTCGCCCCTTATCCAAAGAAGCAATCCGAGGATAACTCACACAATTGTAATAAGGTGAATCAAGTTATTGTGTGAATAACCTATTACTAGTCAGGTTATTAACAGTGGGTGAATCATGATTGATCATTAAGTTGAAGTTGTCCTGAGTACTTGTTAGCCAGTACTTTCACCAAGTAATCCATAACCGCGGAAAACACGGCTTCTCGAGAAGATTATCCCTGCAGGGTTGCACCAATTTGGCCGTACACTCATGAATATCCCGCCAGATGGGATGCCTCCCACCAAGGGGCACTCAACACAACCAACCATTCCTCGCATCAAGCCCAAAGCACCTTGGGCGCACGGCTAATCAAGCCCCGAAGAAAAGGGGCCCTCATAGCACTCTAAGACCGTGTCCCCCTATATGCCGACTACAAAAGTTCCACCCTGCGCTGGGCTCGCAAAAACATGCATGCGGCAAATAGAAAGCACGAACTAAATGAGATGATTTGGACGAGATGCGTATCAGGTCAAGTTGAGGGGGGCGCCCATACTCGCTTCCCAAATGCGGGTAGTGCGCTCATCATGGATCAGTAGACAAGACCCTTTTCCTATTAGGGTCGACACTAGCAGGCTTCAAAACCTCTCATGGGCCTCCTGCCGGTGCCTTATCATCAAATTATTATTATTACCATTAGCATTTAACAGGATTGATTGATTAACACCGAGCCCCGGTACAAATAATAAGATAATAACAGTAATAACCGACAACAGACTCGAGTAAGAGCAACCCTAAGCATGCTAGATAGAACAGGCACAAGCAAAGGCTGTAGGTATGGAGGTGAGGCAGTATCATTGGTTCAAGGAATCATGTGATAGGTTCGGAGAACAAGCAACGATACATATGGCTAGCAATAATAGACGACAGGATAGTATCGACAACAAGTGTGGAAAGGAAACTCGATGATTCATGAGTGATAACTTGCCTGGTAGCTCAGTATCGTACTGGGCTAGGTCCTGAGAAGTGGTGTCGTAAGGATCGTCGGTCTCAACGTAGTCGTCTAACCCGAGAAGAAGCAAACAAACAAAACAGATATGTAAACAAACATTGACATGGTATTGTGCACAATCAAATATGATGCATGACAATTTAATAGATGCAACAAAATAACTAGTTGATATGATAACACAATTTAAATGGACTGATATGCAACTGTGGGTTGCATATGAAAAGCCCATGGAATTTGGTTAGTTTATTTGTTTTCCAACTAATCAACAGATGATAATGGATTAGTATGATGCATGCAAAAGGAAAACAGCAAAATAACAACATTAGAACCAACTTAGAATAGGTTGTAGCAATTTAAAAGTTTGTTATTAATTTTTGGAAAATTTTGGTTGCATTAAAGGTATCACACATGTAGTTGTTGTTTTCAACCATTTAAAATGTTCAGAGCAAATAACAAAGTTGATATTTGAAAAGAACATCAAATTCTGGTTGGACTACATGTTTCACAATTTGAAATTGGACTTTGGATTATTTAATTATGAATTAAACAAAATTAAACAATTTTTAATTGAATTAAACATGGTTTAAATAGTTTAGGCAATTTGAATTGTTCAAACCAGAAAACAAAATTTATATTTGAATAGAGCATTCAAAAAGGTGTGAAAAACATATTTTAGTTGAATTATTTGAAACTAGTATGAATTAGTTATGAATTATTTCAAATTGCATTTGAATTATTTGAATTCGAATTTAAATTGCATTTTGAAAATTCAAACCAGAAAACAAATTGCATATTTGGATAGATTATGAAATTTAGATCAAGTTTCATATAAAGTTTGAATTTATTGGACTTATAGAATAAAAGATATGGATTTTTGAAGTTTATACATTATTCTGCCATTTTAAAAGAATTTAGGAATTAACAAATTTTGTTTAAACTTTTTCTACCGTGCTGGTGTGTACACCCACACGCTGACAGTGGGGCAGCGGGGCCAGCACGCTGGCGTGGCAAAGGAGAGACTGATTGGTGGGCCACGGGTGCCAGCACAACGTAGCAAAAAGGGGGTTTAATCGCGGGCGCGAGGGTTCGAACCCGTGACCTCTCCCTCGCGCTGTTCTACTGAAACCAGTGCAGCACTGCGCGCTCGCTTGTCAGTAAAGGTGAGGCAAGGAGGATAACGTTCAGATCCAACTCGTAACTGAATAACGCGCGCTGGACTGAACTTTCTCTGACGGAAACAAGATCGCCGGCGGGGAGAGCACGGTTGCCGTGCTCGAGTTAGTGTGCGCGCGCGTGCAGAAACATGTTGAGCGCGTGTGCGTGCACGAGTACAAGGTAGAGGGAAAGCACGGTGGCCTCACCGGCGGGTGGAGGCGTTGCAGAGTGCCGATGCAGAGGTGGTCGTCGGCGAGGTAGCGGACGGCGGCGTTGATCCTTGACGTTCCTGGTCCCGCTGCGGTGTCCAAACGGTAGCTGGGATGGTGGTGGTGCGATTGCAGGGTTTAGGTGGGTAGGGGAAGGGCCATGGCGACGGTGGCGTGGGCGGATTCAGTCGAGCTCTCCGGTGGTTGCAGCGGCGAGGAGACACAGCGGCGTGGAGAGGAAATTGGCGGCGCTGCGAGGAACCCTAGAGCTTAGGGCACACCTAGGGGGCTAGGGCTCCTTTTTATAGGCTGGAGGCGCTGCGGTGGCCGCCGTGGTCGCTCGCGGTCGCCGTGGAGGCCTCCGATGGGCGCCGTACGGGAGGACGAAGACGGAGAGCGCGCGCACGAATCTCAGCGCAGCGTCGAAACGGTAAGTGGGAGGTAAGCTGGGTTGGGTCGCGCGCAGGTGGGCTAGCTGGGCTGGGCTCGGCTAGTTGTCGCCCGCGCGCGTTGGTTTTCTTTCTTTTTCTTTTTCTGCTTTTATTTTTTTTTTGTAAAATGCTTTTGGAACAAATTTGTTAAGGTTTTGTTTGAGGAAAAATTTGGAAAAATTAGGTTAAGCTTTTTAGTCAAAAAGAAACCACATTATCAACTTGGATTTCAAAAATAAAATTTTAAAATCATAGTTAGTGTTTGAAACCAATTTGGGGTATTTTCATATTAAATTTTATTAATTGAATATAACCATTTGATTAGGGTTATCCCTAGATTTAAAACAAATGATTTTAGGATTTCAAAGTGGTGTGAACTTGATGGATTCAAAACAAGCACTGATTTGAAACTTGGTTGAAATGAAAAATGATTTAGGAGTTTATGATTTAATTAATTGATTTGATAATTGGTTTGATTAAAGCAACAACTTGAGAAGTGGAAAACAAGTAATAAAAGGGTTGTTTTTATTTGTTATTTTGGTTCCAAAAGTTGTAACTGAGCAAGTATGAAACCATGTTTGAAAAAGGTTTGAATTTGAATTGTGAAAACATGATAAAACAGATAGAAACAAATGCAAACAATAAATAAACATGATGCCATGATGCATTGCTTGAAAGTGAACAAGGAATCAAACATTCTAAGGATTGTTTTCATACTTGGATGTTACACTATAGCCGGGCTATAACCATATAGCCGTTTTGCTAAAATATTAAAAAAATAGTAAAAATTTAGACAACATATAATCGTTTATATACTATTAATAGCAAACGCATAACGTAGCAACATAATCATATAAGATGAACGAACAATCAAGAGTTTTAATAACAACTATTCATGACACAATTCAGCAATTCTGAAACTAGCTCGCTATGGGTCTCACTCCCACCTCACAACAGCAATTAAACAACCAACGGTGATTAATTTGGGCTCCGAAATTGACGAAGGTGACAAATTTTGGTCCAAATTTTTTGGTCCGCTAGACGGGATATAGCCAGGCTAAGAGGCTATATCCGGGCTATATCCATACAGCCGGACTATTAGTGGCTATTCTCCATATAGCCTCTGAAGGCTCTAGCCGTAGCCCCGACCCTCTCGGAAGGCTATAGCCTGACTATAGCTGGGCTATAGCCGGCTATTTAAAACTTTGATATTGTCGCAACAGTTCGTCGATGTTTTCCTTTCCACCTCTTTCAGAATTTTCATAAATTACAAGCATACAACGACTGATCGACCTAACTTCCAATGGCAGAGCGTGAGGCCAGAGAGCTTGGAGAATGGGCAAGAAAAGTGGCCAGTCCAGCGTTATAAAGGCCATACTTATACAGTAAGATGCACTCCTAATGTGTGTGCGTGCGTGCGTAGGTGTGTGTGCGCGCGCGCACGCGATGAGGGAAAAAAAAAACAGAGCTTCCACTATGAAATCTCCTTCTTGGTTTTCTTCTCATAATACAAAATACACATCTTAATGTGTGAGTTGAAGATTTGGCTCATAAAAAAAAATCAGTATTTAGATTGTTTGTCATCTTTAGCCGCATATATATATTGAATTTTTTGCTATGCTTTGGTCGGTTCTTTGTATTCAGAGAAAACGAGGGAGGCTAACAGGTTCCATGTCTTCCAAAACAAAGACAGACCAGAAGACTGTGATATTTGACAGCAAGAGCTGTAAGAGTATCCATGTAAGGGTGAGAAAGACGATGATTTTGAGCCACCCGCACTGACGGTAAGGCCTTACTTGAAATAATTTAAAATTACTTTGATTAAGGCACTTTTTTCTATACAAAGCTTCATCTATGTCACACTTTGCATTGAGAATGGCTAACAGTTGGGCTTCTTTGCGTGGTTATGTTACAGAGGAAGAGAGAGATGCGCAAGACGGAACAAATCACTTTTGGTTGACAGCAGCAGTAGCGAGGGCATGATAGATACTGATGATGATTATGAGCCGGTAAGGTCCAACGTCTAATAATTTCAACATGCTTAATTTTACACAACTGGGTGTAAGCAGATCAATATAGATGTTACACTGAGGAATATGGATTGCAGATCGTGCTTTACAATTAATGATACCAAATCTCTTGAATCACCCACCATATATGTTCTGCACACAGAGAAATAAGAAGAAGAAAATTCCAATGAAGAAACCGGGTCTAAGGAAGATATGCAAACCATCCGGCAACAGCAGCGACAACGAAGAGTCAGCATGCAGCAGTAGCGATGATGATTATGAGCCTGAGGTAAGTTCCAATGTCTAATAATTATTTTTTCGAAAACGCAAAAGCTTTGCGTTTCGATGCATTGATAGAAAACAGATAGTTGATATTTACAGAACCCCCAAGGGGCGACCCCACACCGTACGACTCGACCCAAGGAAACTAAGCTAGGGGAGGATCTGTCGGAGGCCGCGAGCTCCCGCGAGCGCCCAGTCACGCGCTTCCGCCTTAATGGTGTCGACCAAGGAGTCCACGGAGGGTCGGGCATTGTCGAAGACCACTGCGTTACGATGCTTTCAGATTGACCACGCCGTCAGCATAATCAGCGACGAGGTGCCCTTGCGCAGAGCGCTAGGGACGGCGTCTAGCGCCTGTGTCCACCAGTCTGAGAAAACACCCTCGCGCGCGGGAGGTGCCGCAGTGGATCTGATCCAGGAGAGCACCTCGTGCCAAATCACCCTCGAGAAAACGCACCCAGTGAGGAGATGCGCCATGGTCTCGTCTGATTGGTCGCATAGCGAGCAGTGCGCCGTATGGGGGAGCCCATGCCTCGCAAGTCTGTAACCCGTCCAGCATCTGTCAAGGCAAGCCAGCCAGATTAAAAATTTCACCCTGGGGGGTGCCCAAGTTCTCCAGTTGAGCCTCCAAGTCGCCGAGGTCACCGAACCGAAGAATAGGGCATTGTAGCAGGTTGGGCCGAGTAAAGGCCATCCGTAGTCCATCGCAACACAAGTCTGTCTGGCAGCGCCGAAAGGTGAAAGTCGCGTAGCCTGGTCCAGAGTTGGACGTACTGCCAGAGGGCCAGCGGGCTTAGCGTCCCCGCGATGTCCTGTATCCAGGTGCGCTCCTCCAAAGCCTGTCGTACCGTGCGACGTCTCCTGCGGCGTTTAGGGATTAGCGCGAAAAGGTCTGGCGCTGTCTCCCTAATCGTCCTGCCATCCAACCATCTCCGTCCAGAACAGGGTGGAATCACCATCCCCTACAACCATGAAGGTGGATGGATCATCAAAGATCTCCTTCTCCACCCGGGAGAGCTGCATGGCAAGCCCGCGCCAAGGTCGCAGGGGGTCAGTGCGCATCCTCCAACCACCGCACCCTCAGGCTAGCAGAGGTGCGTACCAGGTCCGGGATACCTAAGCCCCCGAGACGGAGTGGCCGGCACACCCTCGACCAGTTCACGTGGCAGTGCCCCCCATTGGCCTCCACCCTACCAGCCCAGAGGAAGCCGCGTAGGATTTTGTTCACCTGTTTCAGAACCTTCTTGTTGAGGCTCAGAACCACGAGTTGGTGTAGCGGAATCGCCGCAAGCACCGATCGGATAAGCGCCAGGCGACCCGCCCTTGGCATCATGCATGCCTTCCAGGTAGGTAGCCTGTCAGCTAGCCGGCTCACCAAAGGCTGGAGCGCCTCACCCGGGAGCCCCAAGCGAGAGTGGAATGCCTAGGTACTTCACGGGGAAGGGTGCGATCTGACAGCCCATGGTATCAGCCGCCACGGTGGCTACATCCTCAGTGCAGGAGATCGGTGAGACCGAGCATTTGGTGAAGTTGGTCGTGAGACCCGAGGCTCGACCAAAAAGATCGAGGAGTGCACGTACACTGCGCAACTCGGGGACATCCGGGTGGCGAAGAGGATCACGTCATCGGCATAGAGCGACATGGATGTTGTCAGCTCCTGGCGTGCCAGGCGCCTTAGAATCCCCAACTCAAAGGCCCTGACAAACAACCTATTCATCATGTTCAAAGTACAGGATGGGCGACAGAGGGTCGCCTTGCCTAAGTCCTCGCCTATGCCAGATCGGGGGGCCTGGCTCACCATTCAGCAGCACCCGTGTGCTAGCAGTCGAAAGCAAGATCGCAACCAGCTCCCGGAATCTCGGGCCGAATCCCAGCTTCTGCAGGACCTCAAAGAGGAACCCCCACGAGACCGAGTCAAATGCCTTTGCGATATCCAGCTTGAGCATCACCCTTGGCTCCCTGAGCCTATGCAACATCCTGGCCGTCTGCTGAACCAACATGAAGTTATCATGTATGCAACGCTTCTTAATGAAGGCGCATTGGTTACTGTCTACTAACGGCCCCACCCGGGGTGCTAGCCGCACCGCAAGCACCTTGGCCACTAACTTGGCGAAGATGTGGATCAGACTGATGGGGCGAAAGTCCCCTAGGGCCGCCGCGTCGGGGTGTTTAGGCAGCAGGGTTAAAAAGTCCTGATTTAGGCCTTGGAACCCGCGCCCGCACAGCGTGAATAGCTTATGAAAGCCTGCCATGAAGTCTCCTTTAACTGTTCCCCAGAAGCTCCGGAGGAATTCAGCCGTGAATCCGTCCGGCCCAGGCGCCTTCCCGTGGGGGAGTCGCCTGATCACATCCCACACCTCATCCTCTGTGAAAGCTACCTCCAGCTCCGAAAGGTCCTCGGCGTGCGCTCCCAGAAAATCTAGGTCGAGCGAGCATTCCCGATCATGTGGGGTCCCCAGCAGCCCAACGAAGTGATCGAAGGCTGCCTCCGCCATGGAGGCGTGATCCGAGAGGATCACGCCACCCACCTGGAGGTTATGGACCACATTCTTCTGTCTGCGGTAGGAGGCATGCTGATGGAAGAAGGCCGTGTTGGCGTCCCCGTCGCGGAGCCACGCCACCTTGGCCCGCTGACGAGCCATCGTGCGTTCCAACGAGGCCAACCCCAGGTAAGTCTGTTTGAGGCGGGCACGTAGCAGACGCTCATCGGAAGAGAGCTGGCGGGTCTCCATGGCGATATCAAGCCGCAAGACAACCTCCCGCGCTATCATCAGCTGCAGTTTAACGCATCCGATCTGTTTGTCACTCCAGCTCATAAGCCTGCGCGCAGTGCGTTTAAGCTTGGCTGTGAGCCGGCGGAAGGGATCCGGATCCCCATCCACCTCACCCCAGGCAGTATCCACCACGCCCTCAAAGCCGTCCAGTCTCAGCCAGAAACTTTCGAACTGAAAGCGTTTCCTTCCCACCCGTTGCGAGGTGCAATCTAGGAGGAGAGGGCAGTGATCTGCCACCACCGGCGCCAGACAGCGGAGGGAGCAGCTGTTATGAAGCTCCTCCCAGCTGGTCGTGACGAACACCCTGTCTAGTCTTACGAGCGTCGGGGTCGCCCGCTCGTTCGACCACGTGTAGCGTCGTCCTTGGAGGTATACCTCCTTGAGCTCGCTGACATTAAGGAAGCGCCTAAAGCGGCCCCATCATCCGCCTGTTGAGATTGCCGTTGTTTTTGTCCTCATCGCGGTAGATTAGGTTGAAGTCCCCACAGATGGCCCAAGGGCCCGGGCGATTGGCCCGAAGAGGCCGTAGCTCGGCCAGGAAGGCGACCTTGCCGGCCTCGTCCTGGGGCCCATACACGCAAGTCAACGACCACCCTGCCGCCCCGTCGAGTGGGGACACCCAAGCCGTGACGCTGTTAACATCTAAGTGGGCGCTGTCTAGCTGCACCACTCGGCTAATCCAAGCAACGATAATACCCCCCCTCGTGCCAACCGAAGGCAAGCAGAAGTAAGCGTCAAAGTCTGCGCCCAGAGTCTCCATAACAATCGAAGGGGTTACAACCGCAAGTTTGGTCTCTTGCAAACACACAATAGACGCACCCGTGGTACCCACTACACTCCTAACACCCGTACGACGCGCGCGGTTGTTTAGACCACGCGCGTTACACACCAGAATCTTAGGTTCGTAAGACATAGAAACGTCTGTAACACCCGCGGTGAGGAGCAGGGCGTGGTCAAGCCTCAACGAGGTGACCACCCGACGAGCCGACCAACGGCGGAGAGCAACCTCGCAGTGTAGGGAGTGTCCATCCGTAGAGCTCCGCAACCGCCTCGACCATCTCCTCAGTCAAGGGCAGCTCGAACATCCGGTGATACGCCTCCAAAGCGGCCTCGGAGGGGGACTCCTCCTCTGCGATGATGCCAAGCTTCCTCATGAGGTTCCGCACTGCGCGCATCTCCGTGTTCGCACCCCCTCCTGGCTGCCCCGCGATCCGCGAGCTCCGGCGTGGCTGGAAGTCCAAAGCCAGAAGCCGACGGTGGAGGGCAGGGGCGTGAAGCAGTGCACCCATCTTCGCCTTTGCGGCCGCAAGAAAACTCCCAAGGGTGCGCGGTCTCGTGGTCGACGTAGAGGGTGTGGCGCGGGCTGTGCGAGGGCGCACAAACACCACAGGTGGGGTAGCGAACCTGTGCACCGAGTGGCTAGTGTCCTGCCTCGAATCACCCAGATCAGCACGTGTGGGTGTGTGCGGGGGAGGGTCCATCTCTATCTCCTCATCCACCACGTCCACGTCTGTGTCATCCTCCACCACCGAGGGACCCGCTCCAGGCACCTCCGTCGCGAGTCCCAAGATGGGGTTCGTCCCCTCGTCCAGCATGAACGAGGCCAGCCCCGCAACACCGGTGGCGATCGCATCCACCTCCAGGTCGGACCGTCCAACCGAACCAGCAGCAACGTCGCCTACGTCGGCCCGGAAGGCGTCCAGGCCTAGTGGTCCATCTGGAGCAAAGGAGAGCTCCCCCGCTGGGGTCTGGGCCGTCCCAAGAGCATCCTCCAGCTCCGTCCGGCCCATGACAGAGGAGAGGGAGCTGGGAACGGACAGCGCCAGGCCCACCGTCGTGACAGTCCGCGCGGGGGTCACATTTTGGTGCGGTTGGTTCCCGCCGTTTTCCTGGGAACGGCTCACGCCAGCCGTGTCAGGTGCGCCAGGGTCATGCGTAGGCCCCGCCACGGAAGCCTCCACGAAGCCACCTCGGGATCCGCTCGGTACGGGCGATTTCGAAATCGCACCCGTCCCCGCAGAAACCGCCAACGGCATGACGAGCCCGGGCGCAGATTTTTCAGAGCGCGGGGCCCGCGCCCTCCTTTTTCGGCCACGACCACGTCTTCTTCCGCGACCAGAAGAACATGCAGGCTGGGCGGGGCCCACCACCGCTCCAGAGGCCAGTGTACGATCCGCAGCCCTTTTGACCAGGTCCACCCGGTCGCCTGGTCCTCGCTGACGCGTCCCTGGCCCAGCCCTGCGTCCGCCGTGGATGGAGGGCCCTCCCGTCCTCAAGCCTCTCGCGCCCTGAGCGGCATGGTCACCGCCCGGCGGCGAGTCTGGCCGTCTAGGCTCGTAGCTGAAGTTCCGCGACCTCGGCCAGCCCGGCGTCGGTCCGTCGCCTCCATGGTCATCAGGCCTAGCTCGCCGGTAGTCAGTGAAGTGGGTGACATGAACAGCGAGGGGGTACATCATGGTGGGAATCTGCGGTGGCGTAATAGAGTTCGCCGGAGACGCTAGAACCTGCGCCGGCGGCGGACCACCCGGCTCGACGATGTGAAAGTCAACCTCCCTCGGAATCAGCGCAGGGTCGAGGCACCAAGCCGAGAGCCGGAAGACGTCCATGTCGGCGCGTGTACGCGTGAGAGGATCAAGCCGCTCGACCCAGGAATTCGGCGCTAAGATCGTCTCCGCCGCAGCCATACTCCAAGCGTTAGCCGGCACCCCTTCAATCTCGAGATTCACGTGGACACCGAGCGCACCGGCCGTGGCGCCTACCCGGCGCGACCACGGCTTCACGAGCAGGCGGAAGAACGGTGATTGGATGTATTCCTCGGCGAGCACGGCCCTCCGGTTCTCCTCGGCGATGAAGTAAATGAGGAAACCGCGCTCCCGGTGGCGGTGGACCGAGAAAACCTCGCTCGGATAGTCGTAGATGGTCGACACCGCCTCCGCAACCTCCTCCGGCGTGATGTCACGGCGCTCGCCCACGGGGATGGCCACCAACGCGTTGCCGAGGGCGTATTCCGCCTCCTCCACCTCCGTAGAACGAGGAAAGACGCAGGTCGTCTTGGCGGGTCGCCGCGCGAGCTCGCCGCCGAATGCGACGTGTCGAGCCGAGCCCGCCGTGGCCGAGCTCTCTCCCCTGTCCTCACGCCGTGCCAACGGCAGGGGCGCCATGACCGTGCGCTCATCCTGGAGCTGGCGCGGTTGCGATGGCGGGGCCGTCCTGTGCGCAACCGGAACCTCACGGGCACGCGACCGCGGCGGCGACCTCTGTCGCGCCGGTCGGGCGAGACCACGGCGCGCGTCGGCCATGAAACCACCTCCCGTGGATGCCGGCGCTCGAGAGGGCTGCCCAGCCACGGAGCGGGACGGTGCCGTAGCAGAGGCGGGCGCCCGTCCGGTCTGGCGAGGGCCACCCGCGGCAAGAGGCGCCATCATCGCCCGAGGCGGCGCCGTCTCCACCCTCCTGATGGCCGGCGTCCCATTGGAATCATCGCGGCGGGTGTGCCTGACCGCAGCAGGGCGGGCCTCACCGTGACGACCACCCGTGCTAGCGCCCGAGCCCGCGGTCGCCTGTTGCTGATGCGCCGGGCGTGTCGTCGTTCCAGAGGAGGGGCCCGGAGAAGAGCGCGCGGAGCCGCTCGCGGAGCGCTTCCTCGCCGGCTCGTCGCCGGCGTCCGGCGGTGTCCGAGGGCGCGGGACGTGGCAGGCCCTGGACATGTGTCCGTCCTCGCCACAGCGTATGCAGACGGGGCCGGTCTTGCAGTCCTTGGTGCGGTGGCCGGGTTTGATGCAGAGGAGACACAGCCCCTTGTAGGCGTCGTACGCACCGGCGCCGGCGTCGCGCTCAGGGCGCGCCGCCTTCGCTGCACCTTTTTTCCCCCACGGCGACCGCGCGCCCGCTTCCTCTTCGGCTGCTCCCAGGGGCCCAGGTCAGCGTCGTCCTCCTCGATGGGGTCGTCGGAGTCATCCAGCCCATCAAAGGAGACGCCGTAGGGGGGCTCCCGAGCAATCTCCGAGCGTAGGTCGCGGCGGCCGGTGGCGTCTTGGGTCTCGGCCACCTCGGTGATTCCGTCGTCCTCGAGCGCGGTCGGTCCGGCCAGAGCGTCGCGGTAGGACCGCGCCGAGCTCTCCGAGCCCGTGTCTCCCCCGCCGCGCCAGCGGTCCTCCCGGCCACGGGGGCTGCCTTCATCACCGGAGAGGGAGGGGGTGGCCGACAGGGGTGGGGAAGGAGGGGCCATGCCTGAGCGGGAGCATGGGGAGGAGGAGGTGGTGGCCGCCGTGACCGGAGCGGTCAGCGGCGGTGGTGGGGTGGGCGCCGGGGCCGGAGTGGCCGGCGGCGCGGAGGAGCGTTGGTGGGGAGGAGAGCGTTCCTCGTGGGTCGACCGAGTCTACTGAATTTCAGTGAATGCAGAGAGAGCCTCAGGTGCACGCCTGTCATGTCTAATAATTATAAACATATTTCATTTTAGAAAGCTGAGTGTAAGCAAGTCAATACAAAATTAGCTCTCTAAATTGTGCATGGCACACCGTGTTCTGCAATTAATGATACCAAATCTTCTGAATCGCCCAATATATTCTGCACGCAGAGAAAGGAAAAGAAGAAGAAAGTACCAAGGAAGAAACCAGGTCTAAGGAGGAGGAGCAAACCATCCAGCAAAGACATCGACAACGAAGAGGCAGCATGCGGCGGCATGAAATCTCCAGGTCCAAACACGGACGATTTCCTCGCCATAAACTTCAAGATTGTCATCGGTGATGGTTCTGTCATTGGCAGAAGCATGCTCCCTGATCACGTGCGCAGGGCGTACCACCGTTTGTGCCAGGCCCGGAAGGCACTCCTCCATAGGCATCTGCAGAGGAATACTAGTCACATGCTTGCTGCAGCGATGATCCCTTAAAGACTGTTGACAGATTTCTAACGTGAGTTGATTGGTGTTTCCCACGCCTGTTCGTGGAACTTCTCCCTTAAAAACCTTTACACCGATGCCCACGCGATCCCTCCCTCCCTTACGGCCCCCTTCTCGCGGGAGGAAATCACAACCGCTCTCTTCACAATGAATGTAAACTCCAGCCCCGGCCCCGATGGATTTGGTCCAATCTTCTACACTATGTTTTGGGCTACCCTCTCCTCAGATGTCGCTGTCGTGTTCGACGACTTTTTTAACCAATCCATTGACCTGACCCGGATCAACCGGGCCTTCCTTATCCTCCTCCCCAAATTTGAATCGGCCCGTAGTCTCGCCAACTTCAGACCCATCTCGCTCCAAAACTGTATCCTAAAACTCATCACAAAGGTCCTCACGACGCGGCTTCAAAAATGTATACACGCGCTCGTGGACCCCGATCAAACTGGGTACCTCTCCGGCAGGCGCATCTCTGAAAATATTGTTTACGCTACCGATCGTGTGCGTTGTTGCCGCCTCTGCAAAGTCCCCACCATCGTCTTCAAAATCGACTTCCGCAAGGCTTTCGACTCCGTTAACTGGAACAGCCTCATCGACATCCTAAGGGCGTGTTTGTTTGGGCTGGCTGCGGCTGGCTGTGGCTGGCTGTGCTGCTGCGCAGGGAAAGCTGCTGTGTAGGGAAAGCTGCTGTTCTGAGTTTTAGTGTTTGGCAACTAGCTGGCTGTCTGGCTGTAATTTTTGGAGTTGACTGAACTGCCCTTAGAATCGAGAACACGTTTATTGTTTATTGTTGCTGGTTGTTTATTGTTTATTGTTGCTTAATAAAATATGAATTCAGTCCTTATTTAACCATAATGATTAAGCAATGACAAAATTCTTCCGTAATCTTTTAAAATATTGACCAATTGAATTTTTTCGGGCATTGTTGAATTGATTTTTAACACATTATGTATGCATCATTTCATCCTGCGCGCCTTTGATAATTGGCCTAGTTCAAATAGCACACACTCACACGGCCAGAGCAAATAGCACACACGCACACACGCCTCCGTAACTAAATAACACGAGTACTAGCTAGTTGCTAGTTGAGTATGGTAATCAGGAGTAATTAAACATGACGAGTATGCACCAGCCAGAACAAATACACCAAAAAAATGAAGCAGACGTACGTCACGTACATATCAGCTAGCAGCCTAGCACACACGGCCTGGATCCGTTCGGCAGCGTCACGTGCAAAGAGACAGACAAGGAACCAAGGATGACAATTCAAGGGTAAATAGAGTGAACTTTAGGGGCAATATGTTGTACCGATTCAGTTTTAAGTCAAACGCTGCGGGAAGCCAGGGGAAGCACCTCCCGACGTGCTTTCCCTCGCATGTGTATTCTGCGAGTTGGCTTCGGAAAAGCCCATAGCAAAGCCAACCCGTTTGTTTCGTTTTTCCTGCTTTTTTCTATGAAAAGCCAATAAAAGCTGAAACAAACAGGCCCTAAGGGCTAGAGGCTTTGACAACAGGTGGTGCTCTTGGATGCGCGTTATTCTTGAGACTGGCCATACGACAGTTGTTCTTAGTGGTGTCCCGGGCCCCTGGATTCGGTGTAGGAATGGCCTCCGTCAAGCAGACGCTCTATCCCCATACCCGTTTATTATTGTAGCCGATGTCCTCCAGAATATGATCCATGCCGCCGCGTTGTCGGGGCACGTAGCTCACCCCATCGACTCATCACATCCTCCCGCCGTTCTGCAATATGCCCACGCGGTCCACCTGAAGCAAATTCTGGAAGATTTCTCGGCCGCTACCGGGCTGGCGATCAACTTCCATAAATCGTGCTACATTCCTATGAACACAGAAGGTCCACTTGCGACATCCATCGCTGGTATCCTTGGATGCCCGATCTCCGCCTTCCCTCGGCCGTACCTGGGGCTTCCTCTTTTTCTCTTTTTATTTCATTTATTTTTTATTTGTACCTTCTTTATATTTAGTTTTATCTAGTTATCAATAGTATCTACCGGCTCGAACTCGAATTTGATCGCCTTCCATACTTCACAAGCCGCAGCTAGTTCAGGACTCCATTTGCAAGCTGCTCGGATAATTTCATTACCTTCACGAGCAAGATCGCGCCCTTCGTTACGAGCTTGTACACAGGCTTCTAAAGCCACTCGATTAGCTGCTGCACCAGGTGCATTTCCCCAAGGATGTCCTAAAGTTCCGCCACCAACTTGTAATACGGAATCATCCCCAAAGATTCCGGTCAGAGCTGGCATATGCCAAACATGAATACCACCTGAAGCTACCGGTATAACACCTGGCATGGATACCCAGTCCTGAGTGAAAAATATACCACGAGCACGATCTTTTTCAATAAAATCATCGCGCAATAAATCAACAAAACCTAAAGTCATTTCATGCTTTAGCTAATACACGGAAATGCATACCATGATTTTTCTGTCTATCAATAGCGGCATGCATTGCACGGTGAATGTGAAGAAGTAGGCCATTGTCGCGGCAATAATGAGCCAAACTAGTATTTGCGGTGAATCCCCCATTGATGTAGTCATGCATTACAATAGGAACCCCTAATTCTCTCGCAAATACAGCTCTCTTAGGCTTTGTTCGTTTAATCCCACCCCCGCCGGGATCTGAGTCCAATCCCCGTGGATAACCGGGATCCGTCCGACCGGGGTTTAATCCTGTCCCACCTCTCTGTGTATATTCGGTTACACCCTGCCGGGTTTAGACAACGGCCCATCCCCACCCCAACCCTCCCGATCCACCGGGGAAAAAACAATTGCCTCCCTTCCCGTGGAAAAATTCCCAAACTGTTACGGGCCAAAAAAAAAGAGAAAACGAGCCCTCTCTAGCTATCGCCTCTTCTCTCGTGAGACGAGAGCGGCGGCGCCGGCGCGATGGCGACGGATATCTCTTTTCTCGGTGATGGATCCCTGTTCTCGCACACAGGAACTCCCCTCACCGTACCTCATGTGGCTGAAACGTTCGCGGTATCAGAGCCACGAGGTCTCGAGTTCGAGACCCTGCTCACGCAGTGTTAAAAACAAAAGAAAAAAGATTCTGCGGCCCACACCAAAACCACGCTAAGGACTAAAATAGCCTAGACGTGAGGGAGAGTGTTAAATATAAATACAAGGCTAGCCCCTTTCCATCAGTTCGGACTTTTGGGATAATTGGCTAGTGCAATAATTCTATATGGTATCAGAGCCAAGAGGTCTCGAGTTCAAGATTTTGCTCACGCAGTATTAAAAACAAAAAGAAAAAAGATTCTGCGGCCCGCACCAAACCCACGCTAAGAACTAAAATAGCCTAAACGTGAGGGAGAGTGTTGAAATATAAATACACGCCTAGCCTCTTTCCATCAGTTCGGACTTTTAGGATAATTGGCTAATACAACAATTCTATATGGTATCAGAGCCACGAGGTCTCGACTTCGAGACCCTGCTCACGCAGAATTAAAAACAAAAGAAAAAAAGATTCTACGGCCCGCACCAATCCCACGCTAAGGACTAAAATAGCCTAGACGTGAGGGGGAGTGTTGAAATATAAATACACGCCTAGCCCCTTTCCATCAGTTCGGACTTTTGGTCTATATGGCTAGTGCAACAATTCTATACGCGGCTGGGCGCAACCTCGGCGGACGGCGGCGGCAGCGGCAGCGCCACAACAACATCGTCTCCGGCGTCACCTACCCCCTCTCCCCTCATCTGGAGTGCATACGGTGGCCTAATTGGTAAAATTATCATACTGCCCCTTACCTTCCTCCCCCTTTCCCTAAATTTATGAATTTCTAGGGTTTGACTTCCTGGTTCTTGATTGTTGAGGTCGTGTGGAAAGAAGGCATGCAAAAGTATTGCTGGATATACTGATTGCAAGAGCAAAGCACATGGAGATATTTTTTAGGTGACATGTGTTATGTGTAGTCTCGAGTTGCTTTTTCATTTTTGTTGAATCGTCATACTTACAGGACAATCTAGACTAGATTATATTATGCATTTAGGCCTCTTATAACTTTATTTCCTTCCAAGAATTGCACCTTGTCGAACATAACCTTGTAGGTTGGAGAAGATTGGCTTCTTTGCAAAGTTAGGATTGTCCACTCTCAGTCTGGTCGTATAATTCACAATGAAATTGGCCAGCTAATAGTTATTATTGAGAAGAAATTAGGTATGTATCTTATTAAACAGGCTTTTGGCAAAACTTAGTTCTGGTCCTTTTGCTAATTTTCTTTAACATACCTTAATGGCAGCAGAGGACGGTGTCTTAACACATGCCTCCTCAAGATGCTTTTAGTGCTCCCATGATGTCTCAACTACCTATTTCAATAGAGATCCACAGTGAGAAACTTCTCTCTAGGGAGTTTCATGACAGACACTGCACTTCGGGGTGTGACCTACTTCACGGTATCAACTTCTCTCTAGGGAGTTTCTTGACTTAGAGCTTAAAAGTACTAGATCAGACAAGAGTTAGCTTATCGATGTCTCATATTTGGATTTCTCTCATTTTTCTAATCGATTTAGACATATTATCTGTGAAATTTAAATTTACGGAATTGCATATATGAATCATTCAATATTAAATGGAAAAGGACAAATAAGTTAATTATTATTTCCATTTAAGAATATTTTAATTCAAAATATTATTAAAGATTCATTTATTTTTATTTAAATAATTTTCTTGATTCATAAAATAAATGTGTGTGACGTAATAGTCTATGGGTTAATAGGATTGATAGCATACTATTTTCACGTAAGTATTTCTTCTTTGTAGGTAGCTCATAGGAAAGGAACTACGAATTTAAGCATGCTAGTGCGGGAGTAGTGTGAGGATGGGTGACCTCTCCGGGAAGTGGTAGTATAGAAATAAATAAAATAGAAATAAAATGGAAAGAAATAAATAAAATGAATTTTTTTAGGGAAAAATCGAAAAAAGAGAAAAAAAACAAAAACACTTTGGTATCAGTTCGTAACAGGAACCGGTACCAAAGGAACACGGACCGCGGGCTCTCCTCTTGGGCCACGTGATGGCCCATTTAATACCGGTCCGTAAGCGACCGGTAGTACCGATTAATTAGTACCGGTTGTCCAACCGGTACTAACTGGGCTCTGGAACCGGTACTACTATCCCGTTTTCTACTAATAGAGGCTGTTATAATACGTGTATAGTTGTATTTGTACTTCCCTCAATCGGGCCCATTGTAACTCTAACCCTACCTATATATTGATCAATACCGAGCCAATGTAGGCATCGAGTATTCTCCCCATACACCTGTTCGGTTTAGGGTTTTGTACATAGCTGGCGATAGGAAAGCAGTTTGTTCTCATTGATGGCGGTGGTATGTCGCCTACTGCATTCTTCGACGAACGACAGTCTTCTCATAGTGAGAGCTTGTTCTGCGGTTGATGGGAGGTCGCTTTGACTTCGTTGATGGAAAAAAAGGCACCCATCTAGTGCGATCGCGCAGGACGGTGCACGCACATCTTCCTCCTCTAGCAAAGCGCCTTAAGAGAGGCAGTGCTTGCGAACGTCTTGAGTCCAGCTCTCTCCTACAAGATGGTGCTCAAAGGTAGGGGTGGGCATTCGGTTCTTTCGGTCTTTTCGGTTCGGTTTTTCGGGTTTTATAATAATTCGGTTTTTAGAAAGTGACAACCGAATTAACCTATCATTTTTCAGGAACCGACAATTCGGTTCTTCAGAAATTCGGTTCGGTTTTCGGTTTAAACCGAATTAACCGAGATTGTAACATGCAAAAATTTCAAATCAAGAATTAGATAGCAAAAATGGGTGGATAGGGTTGCGGAGCCTTGCCGGGACGACATTGACGTGTGAATCTAGTGTCATGGAAGCTAATATTACACGACATATGGATGAGTATGTATTTGTTGTGAACTTTAATTGTAGTTACATACTAAGAGAAAGCAATGAATAAGATTTGGGTGGAGACTGTGTTGGCAATGATAGATATTTTTAATGGAACAACTATTTATTTCCCTAGATATAGTTTGTCGCATGGTCTTGAAATTTTTGATTGCATGATGAATCGGTCCTTTCGGTCAGTTCGGTTAACATGGACTCAAAACCGAACTAACCGATATAATTTCGGTTTTCTAAAGTTGGGAACCGATATATGGACCGAAAACCGAATTAACCTTATAATTCGGTTTGTTCGGTTCGGTCTCGGTTCGGGTTCGGTTTCTCGATTTTTTATGCCCACCCCTACTCAAAGGTGCGGACCAAAGTACATCCGAGTAGAAGGCCTACGCCACCACTCAAAATGTTTAATTCCCTTGGTATCTATAGATAATTTGTTAGAAAAATCTTCAGGCATGCAACCTCATGAAAGGACAGTCACATTATATGCCTTAAAGAGCGGCATGCTCTGTTAAACACACTCAAACCTGTTAATGCATTTAGTTAAAAAAATATATATCACATGATATGCCTCCAGTTAGAATTTTTTTCTAGGTCCGTCCCTAGGTGCCCTGGCGGACCCAACCGGTATATGCTTGGTGTATCCAGATTGGAGTAGCGTCTTTGACCTGAGCGCAATCTTATTTAGGGCTTGTTTGGTACACATGTATATCTAGGGAATGGAGGGGATTATCCCGGTTCAATCCCAAATCCCCAAACATCTCGAAAAACTCGTTTGGTTCAAGTGGATTAGTAGGGATTATCCCCACTCTTCCCCAAAAATCCCCTCCACTTGTGTGTATTTTTCTGTGTATCAAATCCACTCCCTCCAGCTAGTGGATTAGTGGAGGGGGATTTTATGGGATTGGGTGAAGAAGGGGGTTTCACCCAAACCATGTGGGGATTATCCCCATCCATCCCTAAATATACACGTGTGCCAAACAAGGCCTTATGGTTTCAGGGTGTGCTCCTAGAATAAGAACAGGGACTGTGTTGTAATATTGTTTTTCTCAGCCCTTATGTGCATTTTGTACTGGTTCTACATCTATATTTAAGGAGAGTTGTGGGTCCATCGGGACCCAACCAGTGTTATTTATTTTAAAAAAGAATCTGCCAAAGTAAGGGTAACGATGATTTTGCAAACATATCATCTCTGCGTAGTTAACGGGAAACTGAACGTATGTACAAGGAAGCAGATAAATCCTGTGATTTCCTTTCGGAAATCAAAATTCAGGCGATAACGGGAAGCACACAACGGTCGGGAGATCCGTTTATATAGTGCTGGACCTCCTCTCTCTCTCACATCTTTAATGCCCTTCTTCTTCCTCGTCCGATTCAATCCCCCATCATCCCACATCTCAATTCATCAGGCATGGTGACCTCCTCTCTCTCTCTCTCTCTCTCTCTCTCTCTCTCTCTCTCTCTCTCTCTCTCTCTCTCTCTCTCTCTCTCTCTCTCTCTCTCTCTCTCTCTCTCTCTCTCTCTCTTTTGATCTGTTTTTTAAATTCACTCCTTGATATTTGTCTAGTTATTTTTATTTTTACGCTACTAGGAGTTCTGGAGGTGCCTTCCTGTTACTGCTAGAATTCCCCTTAACTATGAAAAGAAAATACGTCTTCCTGTTACTACTAGGAGTTCTGGAGGTGCCTTCCTGTTACTACTAGGAGTTCTGGAGGTGCCTTCCTGTCTAGGTAGATTCTTTTATTAATCTTCGGTTGGTTTATTCTTGTGTGCATGGTTCTCACTCTTACGTCTTGGACTTTCATTATCGGATCTGTTGATTCTCTTTTCCTGTTCGATTAAACGTATACCTACTGTGGCTGCTACCTATTGTTAAACTGGATGAGATGTAGAGGAAAATTTACCGATTGATTATATTTACTCGCATATGACTGCTGCTTAATTGGTTTTCAGAGCAAGGCAGATACACCGGCGACTGATTACCAAGCTGCCGACGCAACCATGATATGGCAGAACATGCCGTTAGTGCTTTACACGGGCAGTAGCAGTAGAAATGCCGCTGATGATTTGAAGGAGATGGCGGGAAACCGCCCTCCATGGAACTTGTTGTCTTTCAGGCACTTCTGCATTCTTTTCGGACAGATAAATTATCAACTGGTTAACAATAATTTTGAGGGAAAGGGAGATATGCCGGCGACAAATTCACAGGATGACGACACCAAGATATGGTGGCACACGTTGCCATTAGTATTTTACAAGGGGACCCTCGGTACACACGGCGGTGAAGACGACCACAATTTCGAGCCGAAGGTGAGAAACCTCCCTCCATGGAACCATCTCCTCTCAGACTATATTCTCCATTTATGCACTTCTGCTTTCAACAACTATATATTACAGAGTATCAAATGCATATTCTCATGTATCCACAACTCGAAGAGATTTTTTACTGTATATATAGTTTCTCAGTTGGTAAATGCCCATCAAACATCCTCAATAATCATAGTTTCTGATATATACAGTGTGTGTGTGGTTTTAAACCATGTCCTGATTGTAGTTTCTGAATCCTCACGTACCATGTGGAGCTGCCCTAACAAACTGAAAACTATACGCTTATGTTTTTTTCCAGTGCTCATCAGTAACGAATCAACTAGTAGAAATCAAAGCACAATGACCGCATGCAATCTCTACGTTATTAGGTTATAATTAATCCTTAGAAAATATGTTACCATCCTATCATTTTTCTAGTAACAATTGATGTTTTAGGCTAATTTTCTTTCTTTTCTTTGTATTTGACTAAATTGGAACTTCATGTACAGAGTAAGTATTTTATATATTGTTTCAGTTCTCTTATATATGCTGCATTCAGAGCATCACCCGTGTAATGAAAGAATTAATGTATGTGTATTGTCCAAAGTTTAAAATAGCGGGCTATTGCATATAGCCCCGGCGATTTCAAAAGCTATGAAAGGCTATAGCCGGGCTATAACCATATAGCCGTTTTGCTAAAATATTAAAAAAATAGTAAAAGTTTAGACAACATATAATCGTTTATATACTATTAATAGCAAACGCATAACGTAGCAACATAATCATATAAGATGAACGAACAATCAAGAGTTTTAATAACAACTATTCATGACACAATTCAGCAATTCTGAAACTAGCTCGCTATGGGTCTCACTCCCACCTCACAACAGCAATTAAACAACCAACGGTGATTAATTTGGGCTCCGAAATTGACGAAGGTGACAAATTTTGGACCAAATTTTTTGGTCCGCTAGACGGGATATAGCCAGGCTAAGAGGCTATATCCGGGCTATATCCATACAGCCGGACTATTAGTGGCTATTCTCCATATAGCCTCTGAAGGCTCTAGCCGTAGCCCCGACCCTCTCGGAAGGCTATAGCCTGACTATAGCTGGGCTATAGCCGGCTATTTAAAACTTTGGTATTGTCGCAACAGTTCGTCGATGTTTTCCTTTCCACCTCTTTCAGAATTTTCATAAATTACAAGCATACAACGACTGATCGACCTAACTTCCAATGGCAGAGCGTGAGGCCAGAGAGCTTGGAGAATGGGCAAGAAAAGTGGCCAGTCCAGCGTTATAAAGGCCATACTATACAGTAAGATGCACTCCTAATGTGTGTGCGTGCGTGCGTAGGTGTGTGTGCGCGCGCGCACGCGATGAGGGAAAAAAAAAACAGAGCTTCCACTATGAAATCTCCTTCTTGGTTTTCTTCTCATAATACAAAATATACACATCTTAATGTGTGAGTTGAAGATTTTGGCTCATAAAAAAAAATCAGTATTTAGATTGTTTGTCATCTTTAGCCGCATATATATATTGAATTTTTTGCTATGCTTTGGTCGGTTCTTTGTATTCAGAGAAAACGAGGGAGGCTAACAGGTTCCATGTCTTCCAAAACAAAGACAGACCAGAAGACTGTGATATTTGACAGCAAGAGCTGTAAGAGTATCCATAGTAAGGGTGAGAAAGACGATGATTTTGAGCCACCCGCACTGACGGTAAGGCCTTACTTGAAATAATTTAAAATTACTTTGATTAAGGCACTTTTTTCTATACAAAGCTTCATCTATGTCACACTTTGCATTGAGAATGGCTAACATGTTGGGCTTCTTTGCGTGGTTATGTTACAGAGGAAGAGAGAGATGCGCAAGACGGAACAGAAATCACTTTTGGTTGACAGCAGCAGTAGCGAGGGCATGATAGATACTGATGATGATTATGAGCCGGAGGTAAGGTCCAACGTCTAATAATTTCAACATGCTTAATTTTACACAACTGGGTGTAAGCAGATCAATATAGATGTTACACTGAGGAATATGGATTGCAGATCGTGCTTTACAATTAATGATACCAAATCTCTTGAATCACCCACCATATATGTTCTGCACACAGAGAAATAAGAAGAAGAAAATTCCAATGAAGAAACCGGGTCTAAGGAAGATATGCAAACCATCCGGCAACAGCAGCGACAACGAAGAGTCAGCATGCAGCAGTAGCGATGATGATTATGAGCCTGAGGTAAGTTCCAATGTCTAATAATTATTTTTCGCGAAAACGCAAAAGCTTTGCGTTTCGATGCATTGATAGAAAACAGATAGTTGATATTTACAGAACCCCCAAGGGGCGACCCCACACCGTACGACTCGACCCAAGGAAACTAAGCTAGGGGAGGATCTGTCGGAGGCCGCGAGCTCCCGCGAGCGCCCAGTCACGCGCTTCCGCCTTAATGGTGTCGACCAAGGAGTCCACGGAGGGTCGGGCATTGTCGAAGACCACTGCGTTACGATGCTTCCAGATTGACCACGCCGTCAGCATAATCAGCGACGAGGTGCCCTTGCGCAGAGCGCTAGGGACGGCGTCTAGCGCCTGTGTCCACCAGTCTGAGAAAACACCCTCGCGCGCGGGAGGTGCCGCAGTGGATCTGATCCAGGAGAGCACCTCGTGCCAAATCACCCTCGAGAAAACGCACCCAGTGAGGAGATGCGCCATGGTCTCGTCTGATTGGTCGCATAGCGAGCAGTGCGCCGTATGGGGGAGCCCATGCCTCGCAAGTCTGTAACCCGTCCAGCATCTGTCAAGGCAAGCCAGCCAGATTAAAAATTTCACCCTGGGGGGTGCCCAAGTTCTCCAGTTGAGCCTCCAAGTCGCCGAGGTCACCGAACCGAAGAATAGGGCATTGTAGCAGGATTGGGCCGAGTAAAGGCCATCCGTAGTCCATCGCAACACAAGTCTGTCTGGCAGCGCCGAAAGGTGAAAGTCGCGTAGCCTGGTCCAGAGTTGGACGTACTGCCAGAGGGCCAGCGGGCTTAGCGTCCCCGCGATGTCCTGTATCCAGGTGCGCTCCTCCAAAGCCTGTCGTACCGTGCGACGTCTCCTGCGGCGTTTAGGGATTAGCGCGAAAAGGTCTGGCGTTGTCTCCCTAATCGTCCTGCCATCCAACCATCTGTCCGTCCAGAACAGGGTGGAATCACCATCCCCTACAACCATGAAGGTGGATGCATCAAAGATCTCCTTCTCCACCCGGGAGAGCTGCATGGCAAGCCCGCGCCAAGGTCGCAGGGGGTCAGTGCGCATCCTCCACAACCACCGCACCCTCAGGCTAGCAGAGGTGCGTACCAGGTCCGGGATACCTAAGCCCCCGAGACGGAGTGGCCGGCACACCCTCGACCAGTTCACGTGGCAGTGCCCCCCATTGGCCTCCACCCTACCAGCCCAGAGGAAGCCGCGTAGGATTTTGTTCACCTGTTTAAGAACCTTCTTGTTGAGGCTCAGAACCACGAGTTGGTCTAGCGGAATCGCCGCAAGCACCGATCGGATAAGCGCCAGGCGACCCGCCCTTGGCATCATGCATGCCTTCCAGGTAGGTAGCCTGTCAGCTAGCCGGCTCACCAAAGGCTGGAGCGCCTCACCCGGGAGCCGCCCAAGCGAGAGTGGAATGCCTAGGTACTTCACGGGGAAGGGTGCGATCTGACAGCCCATAATATCAGCCGCCACGGTGGCTACATCCTCAGTGCAGGAGATCGGTGAGACCGAGCATTTGGTGAAGTTGGTCGTGAGACCCGAGGCTCGACCAAAAAGATCGAGGAGTGCACGTACACTGCGCAACTCGGGGACATCCGGGTGGCAGAAGAGGATCACGTCATCGGCATAGAGCGACATGGATGTTGTCAGCTCCTGGCGTGCCAGGCGCCTTAGAATCCCCAACTCAAAGGCCCTGACAAACAACCTATTCATCATGTTCATAACTAGTACGAACAGGATGGGCGACAGAGGGTCGCCTTGCCTAAGTCCTCGCCTATGCCAGATCGGGGGGCCTGGCTCACCATTCAGCAGCACCCGTGTGCTAGCAGTCGAAAGCAAGATCGCAACCAGCTCCCGGAATCTCGGGCCGAATCCCAGCTTCTGCAGGACCTCGAAGAGGAACCCCCACGAGACCGAGTCAAATGCCTTTGCGATATCCAGCTTGAGCATCACCCTTGGCTCCCTGAGCCTATGCAACATCCTGGCCGTCTGCTGAACCAACATGAAGTTATCATGTATGCAGCGCTTCTTAATGAAGGCGCATTGGTTACTGTCTACTAACGGCCCCACCCGGGGTGCTAGCCGCACCGCAAGCACCTTGGCCACTAACTTGGCGAAGATGTGGATCAGACTGATGGGGCGAAAGTCCCCTAGGGCCGCCGCGTCGGGGTGTTTAGGCAGCAGGGTTAAAAAGTCCTTATTTAGGCCTTGGAACCCGCGCCCGCACAGCGTGAATAACTTATGAAAGCCTGCCATGAAGTCTCCTTTAACTGTTCCCCAGAAGCTCTGGAGGAATTCAGCCGTGAATCCGTCCGGCCCAGGCGCCTTCCCGTGGGGGAGTCGCCTGATCACATCCCACACCTCATCCTCTGTGAAAGCTACCTCCAGCTCCGAAAGGTCCTCGGCGTGCGCTCCCAGAAAATCTAGGTCGAGCGAGCATTCCCGATCATCCCCAGCAGCCCAACGAAGTGATCGAAGGCTGCCTCCGCCATGGAGGCGTGATCCGAGAGGATCACGCCACCCACCTGGAGGTTATGGACCACATTCTTCTGTCTGCGGTAGGAGGCATGCTGATGGAAGAAGGCCGTGTTGGCGTCCCCGTCGCGGAGCCACGCCACCTTGGCCCGCTGACGAGCCATCGTGCGTTCCAACGAGGCCAACCCCAGGTAAGTCTGTTTGAGGCGGGCACGTAGCAGACGCTCATCGGAAGAGAGCTGGCGGGTCTCCATGGCGATATCAAGCCGCAAGACAACCTCCCGCGCTATCATCAACTGCAGTTTAACGCATCCGATATGTTTGTCACTCCAGCTCATAAGCCTGCGCGCAGTGCGTTTAAGCTTGGCTGTGAGCCGGCGGAAGGGATCCGGATCCCCATCCACCTCACCCCAGGCAGTATCCACCACGCCCTCAAAGCCGTCCAGTCTCAGCCAGAAACTTTCGAACTGAAAGCGTTTCCTTCCCACCCGTTGCGAGGTGCAATCTAGGAGGAGAGGGCAGTGATCTGCCACCACCGGCGTCAGACAGCGGAGGGAGCAGCTGTTATGAAGCTCCTCCCAGCTGGTCGTGACGAACACCCTGTCTAGTCTTACGAGCGTCGGGGTCGCCCGCTCGTTCGACCACGTGTAGCGTCGTCCTTGGAGGTATACCTCCTTGAGCTCGCTGACATTAAGGAAGCGCCTAAAGCGGCCCATCATCCGCCTGTTGAGATTGCCGTTGTTTTTGTCCTCATCGCGGTAGATTAGGTTGAAGTCCCCACAGATGGCCCAAGGGCCCGGGCGATTGGCCCGAAGAGGCCGTAGCTCGGCCAGGAAGGCGACCTTGCCGGCCTCGTCCTGGGGCCCATACACGCAAGTCAACGACCACCCTGCCGCCCCGTCGAGTGGGGACACCCAAGCCGTGACGCTGTTAACATCTAAGTGGGCGCTGTCTAGCTGCACCACTCGGCTAATCCAAGCAACGATAATACCCCCCCTCGTGCCAACCGAAGGCAAGCAGAAGTAAGCGTCAAAGTCTGCGCCCAGAGTCTCCATAACAATCGAAGGGGTTACAACCGCAAGTTTGGTCTCTTGCAAACACACAATAGACGCACCCGTGGTACCCACTACACTCCTAACACCCGTACGACGCGCGCGGTTGTTTAGACCACGCGCGTTACACACCAGAATCTTAGGTTCGTAAGACATAGAAACGTCTGTAACACCCGCGGTGAGGAGCAGGGCGTGGTCAAGCCTCAACGAGGTGACCACCCGACGAGCCGACCAACGGCGGAGAGCAACCTCGCAGTGTAGGGAGTGTCCATCCGTAGAGCTCCGCAACCGCCTCGACCATCTCCTCAGTCAAGGGCAGCTCGAACATCCGGTGATACGCCTCCAAAGCGGCCTCGGAGGGGGACTCCTCCTCTGCGATGATGCCAAGCTTCCTCATGAGGTTCCGCACTGCGCGCATCTCCGTGTTCGCACCCCCTCCTGGCTGCCCCGCGATCCGCGAGCTCCGGCGTGGCTGAAGTCCAAAGCCAGAAGCCGGCGGTGGAGGGCAGGGGCGTGAAGCAGTGCACCCATCTTCGCCTTTGCGGCCTTAAAAAAACTCCCAAGGGTGCGCGGTCTCGTGGTCGACGTAGAGGGTGTGGCGCGGGCTGTGCGAGGGCGCACAAACACCACAGGTGGGGTAGCGAACATGTGCACCGAGTGGCTAGTGTCCTGCCTCGAATCACCCAGACCAGCACGTGTGGGTGTGTGCGGGGGAGGGTCCATCTCGATCTCCTCATCCACCACGTCCACGTCTGTGTCATCCTCCACCACCGAGGGACCCGCTCCAGGCACCTCCGTCGCGAGTCCCAAGATGGGGTTCGTCCCCTCGTCCAGCATGAACGAGGCCAGCCCCGCAACACCGGTGGCGATCGCATCCACCTCCAGGTCGGACCGTCCAACCGAACCAGCAGCAACCTCGCCTACGTCGGCCCGGAAGGCGTCCAGGCCTAGTGGTCCATCTGGAGCAAAGGAGAGCTCCCCCGCTGGGGTCTGGGCCGTCCCAAGAGCATCCTCCAGCTCCGTCCGGCCCATGACAGAGGAGAGGGAGCTGGGAACGGACAGCGCCAGGCCCACCGTCGTGACAGTCCGCGCGGGGGTCACATTTTGGTGCGGTTGGTTCCCGCCGTTTTCCTGGGAACGGCTCACGCCAGCCGTGTCAGGTGCGCCAGGGTCATGCGTAGGCCCCGCCACGGAAGCCTCCACGAAGCCACCTCGGGATCCGCTCGGTACGGGCGATTTCGAAATCGCACCCGTCCCCGCAGAAACCGCCAACGGCATGACGAGCCCGGGCGCAGATTTTTCAGAGCGCGGGGCCCGCGTCCTCCTTTTTCGGCCACGACCACGTCTTCTTCCGCGACCAGAAGAACGTGCAGGCTGGGCGGGGCCCACCACCGCTCCAGAGGCCAGTGTACGATCCGCAGCCCTTTTGACCAGGTCCACCCGGTCGCCTGGTCCTCGCTGACACGTCCCTGGCCCAGCCCTGCGTCCGCCGTGGATGGAGGGCCCTCCCGTCCTCAAGCCTCTCGCGCCCTGAGCGGCATGGTCACCGCCCGGCGGCGAGTCTGGCCGTCTAGGCTCGTAGCTGAAGTTCCGCGACCTCGGCCAGCCCGGCGTCGGTCCGTCGCCTCCATGGTCATCAGGCCCAGCTCGCCGGTAGTCAGTGAAGTGGGTGACATGAACAGCGAGGGGGTACATCATGGTGGGAATCTGCGGTGGCGTAATAGAGTTCGCCGGAGCCGCTAGAACCTGCGCCGGCGGCGGACCACCCGGCTCGACGATGTGAAAGTCAACCTCCCTCGGAATCAGCGCAGGTTCGAGGCACCAAGCCGAGAGCCGGAAGACGTCCATGTCGGCGCGTGTACGCGTGAGAGGATCAAGCCGCTCGACCCAGGAATTCGGCGCTAAGATCGTCTCCGCCGCAGCCATACTCCAAGCGTTAGCCGGCACCCCTTCAATCTCGAGATTCACGTGGACACCGAGCGCACCGGCCGTGGCGCCTACCCGGCGCGACCACGGCTTCACGAGCAGGCGGAAGAACGGTGATTGGATGTATTCCTCGGCGAGCACGGCCCTCCGGTTCTCCTCGGCGATGAAGTAAATGAGGAAACCGCGCTCCCGGTGGCGGTGGACCGAGAAAACCTCGCTCGGATAGTCGTAGATGGTCGACACCGCCTCCGCAACCTCCTCCGGCGTGATGTCACGGCGCTCGCCCACGGGGATGGCCACCAACGCGTTGCCGAGGGCGTATTCCGCCTCTCCACCTCCTCCGTAGACGAGGAAAGACGCAGGTCGTCTTGGCGGGTCGCCGCGCGAGCTCGCCGCCGAATGCGACGTGTCGAGCCGAGCCCGCCGTGGCCGAGCTCTCTCCCCTGTCCTCACGCCGTGCCAACGGCAGGGGCGCCATGACCGTGCGCTCATCCTGGAGCTGGCGCGGTTGCGATGGCGGGGCCGTCCTGTGCGCAGCCGGAACCTCACGGGCACGCGACCGCGGCGGCGACCTCTGTCGCGCCGGTCGGGCGAGACCACGGCGCGCGTCGGCCATGAAACCACCTCCCGTGGATGCCGGCGCTCGAGAGGGCTGCCCAGCCACGGAGCGGGACGGTGCCGTAGCAGAGGCGGGCGCCCGTCCGGTCTGGCGAGGGCCACCCGCGGCAAGAGGCGCCATCATCGCCCGAGGAGGCGCCGTCTCCACCCTCCTGATGGCCGGCGTCCCATTGGAATCATCGCGGCGGGTGTGCCTGACCGCAGCAGGGCGGGCCTCACCGTGACGACCACCCGTGCTAGCGCCCGAGCCCGCGGTCGCCTGTTGCTGATGCGCCGGGCGTGTCGTCGTTCCAGAGGAGGGGCCCGGAGAAGAGCGCGCGGAGCCGCTCGCGGAGCGCTTCCTCGCCGGCTCGTCGCCGGCGTCCGGCGGTGTCCGAGGGCGCGGGACGTGGCAGGCCCTGGACATGTGTCCGTCCTCGCCACAGCGTATGCAGACGGGGCCGGTCTTGCAGTCCTTGGCGCGGTGGCCGGGTTTGGTGCAGAGGAGACACAGCCCCTTGTAGGCGTCGTACGCACCGGCGCCGGCGTCGCGCTCAGGGCGCGCCGCCTTCGCCTGCACCTTATTTCCCCCACGGCGACCGCGCGCCCGCTTCCTCTTCGGCTGCTCCCAGGGGCCCAGGTCAGCGTCGTCCTCCTCGATGGGGTCGTTGGAGTCATCCAGCCCATCAAAGGAGACGCCGTAGGGGGGCTCCCGAGCAATCTCCGAGCGTAGGTCGCGGCGGCCGGTGGATTCTTGGGTCTCGGCCACCTCGGTGATTCCGTCGTCCTCGAGCGCGGTCGGTCCGGCCAGAGCGTCGCGGTAGGACCGCGCCGAGCTCTCCGAGCCCGTGTCTCCCCCGCCGCGCCAGCGGTCCTCCCGGCCACGGGGGCTGCCTTCATCACCGGAGAGGGAGGGGGTGGCCGACAGGGGTGGGGAAGGAGGGGCCATGCCTGAGCGGGAGCATGGGGAGGAGGAGGTGGTGGCCGCCGTGACCGGAGCGGTCAGCGGCGGTGGGGAGGAGAGCGTTCGTCGTGGGTCGACCGAGTCTACTGAATTTCAGTGAATGCAGAGAGAGCCTCAGGTGCACGCCTGTCATGTCTAATAATTATAAACATATTTCATTTTAGAAAGCTGAGTGTAAGCAAGTCAATACAAAATTAGCTCTCTAAATTGTGCATGGCACACCGTGTTCTGCAATTAATGATACCAAATCTTCTGAATCGCCCAATATATTCTGCACGCAGAGAAAGGAAAAGAAGAAGAAAGTACCAAGGAAGAAACCAGGTCTAAGGAGGAGGAGCAAACCATCCAGCAAAGACATCGACAACGAAGAGGCAGCATGCGGCGGCATGAAATCTCCAGGTCCAAACACGGACGATTTCCTCGCCATAAACTTCAAGATTGTCATCGGTGATGGTTCTGTCATTGGCAGAAGCATGCTCCCTGATCACGTGCGCAGGGCGTACCACCGTTTGTGCCAGGCCCGGAAGGCACTCCTCCATAGGCATCTGCAGAGGAATACTAGTCACATGCTTGCTGCAGCGATGATCCGGGAGATGGTGATCATCGACGAGGGCATCACAGCCTTCTTCTTGAGTCCCTCCCTCAAGGATCTTGTGTTATGGAAAAAGACGTTGGATTCCATCGAGCCCCTGGGAATGGATGTCGCATTAATGCGCCAGCGCATCGACGCCATCTTTCGCATCCTTGGTGCTCCATCTTCAACAAAGGGGGAGCAAGAGCTGAAGCTGGAGCGGGCTCATTCCGCGAACAAGGTGAGAGAACCTCGAGTCGAGGCTGTCAGTCCACAAGAATAAAGTAATAAACTGAAGATGATGGGTGAGATGGAGCAGATGCTGGAGCAAAGCACGAAGAAGAATAAGGACCAAGCTGTGCACATGATGGCTACCGCGCCATGGTGAGCGAGGATAACATCCATTTGGTGTCCATCTTGAGATAGTATATTGCTACAGTAGTCACGCGTGTTGGTGGTCTATTAGCAAACTTGCACCATTTTTAACCAGTTTCTGATTTTAGTTTTCACTGCCAACCAACCTTGGTCTGTTTATTGGTACCTCGACTAGTCTAGTAAAACATGAAAAACAGAACTAAAACCATTAAAATTTGACGGGGTAAACTCGAGTCATCTTGTTCCAAATAGTAGTACATATTTAGTTCTGAACTTCCTAGTTTAACCATAAGATAATTTTGCTCTTTCGATGTCTGTAAATTCAAAGGTGGTGATTCTGCGCTTTCCTTCAAAACTAAGCAGAAAAGGCAAATGATTATGTTCTAAATTAACCGATTTGATTTTTGGCGAGCGGGTCAACGTGCTACGCATTGCCCCATGGTTCAGTGATGACAGCGACGACCAGGACCAACCGAACTGGTGACATCACCAATGTGAAGGAATGACTTGACGTCACGCCCGCTGGGGAAAGGAATCATTGGCCAGATTTTTCTATAATTTCCGCGATGGGTAGAACAGAATCATTTGCTTCATGCCAAACTAAGACGACCACTTGACTTTGGATCTTCTTCATGGTCATGGTAATTATATCCCTAAACAGTACCAGAAAAGTAGTACTAAAAGAGAGATGTACTGGTGCATGAAGGAACAAGTGACAATATTTTCTCTCTTTTTTCTTGGGCCAATGGACAAAAATCAAGCATATGCAACCCAACGTGGCGCTGTAATCGCCTCTGGCCGGTGAATTGACCCGTTCCTTGTCCCTTTGACACAATGAGCGTGCTAGGCGTAGGTCGCCCTAAGATTGGGCAATCTTAGGTCCCCTCGTGTGCCGTCAGATCATCATCCAATGGTGAGAAATCAGCAAATCACGGTTTTACATTTTGGCCCCCTAGATTTCGGATATAGAACCCGCACTCCACAACAGACTCACTTAAACGAAAGGGTATATTGCGTTGCACCCGAACATCTTGATAATTACAGCAAAAATGCCATTGCAACAAATTCGCAGGCATCGCAACAAAATTAATTGCTCCGTATACAAAAAAAAAGTATTGCAACAAATTATTTCAAAAAAAATCGAAAGATAAGTAATGTTACAAATAATAGTTAAACAATATGTTATTGCGTTGCAGCAAAAAAGTTACAACAATTCAAAAAAAATCACAACCTACTGCAACAAAAAAAAGTATTTGCATCAATTAAAAAGTTGGTAAGCAACAAAATAATTTGTCACTGTTCCAGTTGCAACAAAAATCATCACCTATTTCAACAGAGAGGTAAGACGATAGCAAAAAAAAAGTTACACGTTTACAACATGCAAAGGAGCCCGTAAACATGTCATTCCAAACGAATTCTAATAAACATATAAACATTTTCTAGAAAATCTTCCGGAAAACATTGCAACATCTCATTTGTGGTTTCTCAACAAAAAACGTGCGAAATTATAACAAATTTTACAGACGTACGCAACATTAACCGAAATGGCGAAGAACACTTAGCAATATAAAGCCTGCACGTGGTTTGTATGTCCGGACACAAAAACTGGGCCCAAAAATACTAACTTGATGCTAATTGGGCCTATATACGCTAAATGGGCCGGCCAAGGCAGCGCTCGCTCGCTCGCTCGCACACGCTCGCTCACACGAGGGACCTAAGATAGCGAGTCTTAGGTCCCCCTAATATAAGCATTTTCCTTGACACAACAGCCAAGAAAGGGAATTTTGCCTTTGTGTGAGTTGACACGTTGGGCTCACCGGTGAATCTTTTCTCCTCCACGCCTATTACTTTGCTCTTATTTCTTTGTTCTGTTATGCTTCTGTCCATGGCGGCTTCGAGCCCTTCGCTCTCCACAAAGCATCTTGTCTCCCAAAACTCGAGATCGAGTCCGCTAACTCCTCATCCTTTTTCGCGCTCCAAGCTCGAGAAAGGTGACGACGACGACGTGCTAGGCACCAACATGGAGAACGAGCTCCGTCTCCTCGCATGTGGCCTGGTCCGGCTCCTCAAGCATGTCTTCAACCATACGGCGGACATGCAGCTACTGGGGGGAGGCTGCCATGCTGCTATTGGGTCCTGACACGGCTGTCAGCCATGGACTGGTGGTGCACAGGTGTTGCGAGAAGCCTCTACGAAGCCAACATTCTGGATGCGACAAGCAATGGTTGGCAATTCTACATATGGCTGTCAAGGATGCTACCGCAATCGAGAGGTGATGCTACTAGACTTTGTCGGTGGTCCTACTAGATGTAGTCTAGATACTACAAACGGTGGTTGACGATGCTACCTACGGCGCTCGGTTTTGCTACAACAGGTCAACAATAGATCGGCCGTGCTACCAGCCAAAGATGCTACAAAACGCCGCTCGACGATGCTACCTATGTCGGATAGGGTTGATGCAATAGAAGATCGACGATGCCGCCATACGTGCACGGCGGTGCAACCAACGGGAGACTAGATATGCAGTTGGCGGCCGGTGGTGCTACCGAAGGCGGTTGACGATGCTGCACGCTGGCAAGGTCTTGCCGGAGAGACGACGGAGTGGCTCGTGGGAGACGAAGCTGGGGATTCTCCTTTTGGTACAACTCGTGTCGTGCTCTAGGTGGTGGCGATTATATCCACGCGGGGGAGGAAAAGAAACATGTACGCTCGGTTGGGCTTGATCCAACGGCTATAGAGGCGGGGCTCCCTGGAGGACGCTCAGTACTGCCCTAAGGGCATCTCCAGTCGACCCCCAAGAGCACCCCCAAGCGGCTTTTTAGCGCCGAAAGCGATGAATAGCGCCGTTTTTGCACCAGCCGCCCCCTAGAAGCCTAAATAGCGCCGTTTCGGCGCTATTTCACGCCGCGGCACCCAGGCGAAACTCAGCCCGCTGGGTTCGGCTTGGGGGGCGAAAAGGCGGGGCAGCCCACGCGGGCCAGTGCTGTCAGCGAAGCGTGGGAAAACCGCGGGAACAGAAGCCCCCGCCCGTGAGCTTCTTATCGGTCCCCGCGTCGGTCAAAGGCTGGCAGAGTAATGGCGTGGTAGGCGGCCAGTGCATGCGCCCCAGTCAAAGGCTGCTGGAGTAATGGCGTGGGCGGCAGCGACGGCACGCGCGGCGCAGTAAATGTCCCGCCAGGGCTACAAAAGGCCCCTCGCCGCTTGCCGCTCTCCCCATTCTCGACGTTCATCTCCTCGCCCTCAGCGCACTCACTCTCATCGCCCTCGCCGCTCTCCCCATTCTCGACGTTCATCTCCTCGCCCTCACCGCACTCACTCTCATCGCCCTCGCCGCACTCCACCTAGAAACCCCCGAGACGATGCCTCGCCGGCTCCGTGCCTGCCGCAACTCGTCGTTGTACTGCCGACCCGCGACCGCGACGCGTGGCCACAGTGACGGCGACAGCGACAACGAGTTCCACTACGAGGAGAACGAGCAGCCGGCGCAGGAGGAGGCGGCGCCCGAACAACGTAGGGGGAGGCGGCAGCCAATCTGGTCCGAGCAGCACCCGGCGTGCCACTCGTTCGAAACATGGCGCAACGAGGAGGCGTTCCACCGGGTCCGCGCTGGCCTCGAGGAGGCGGCGGCAGTGGCCAAGGCTGGCGCTGTTCGGGCTGTTGGAACGCGTAGAGATAAACAAAAAAAAATTCCTACGCGGTACTTCCAAGATCTAGCCGAGGTAGAAGGCCACGATGATTACCACTAGACGCGCGGTTGCGGATTATCGATGAAGCGCGTCGGGGCAGTGCAGTCCATGATCCGATCCAGCCGGACGTCGAAGTGCTGAACGTACAGCACCTCTGCCGGTATCCACACGTACGAGGAGGAGTTCTGACGGCAGACTGCTAGGTCTGGTGCGACGGCTGGACTGGGTGGGGCTAGGGTTCCCAACGCATGGGAGTGGACTAACGTGCCCGCTGGGCAACCTGCGCCCCTCTTTATATAGAGAATGGTAGTGGGCTTCACAACACTTGTGGCCCATTCCCTCTGTGAGTCCGACTCACAAAATCAGTCCATTTCCGGTTCAGGTCCAACCCAACCAATACTTTCTCCCGCTCTTAGGTGTGTGACCCTGCAGGCTCATGGCGACTTGGACACGATTAGAGTCCGACTCTCAATCGATCAATCGGTAGCGGCTCCTAGCAGAACGTGCCGACTCCCAAGTCCCATTGAGTCATGACGACATACCTTCCAATGTGATTTACATCTTAGTCCCTTTTTCCTCACGATATACCTTGTCGAACTATAGGCGATTTATCGTCATCCCTTAAATAGCTCGACTCTCTTCTCGATCTGTGATATGTGATTCATCTGACTAACTCTTAGTCAACAGACACAGTTAACACTTAACTGAGTCGCGCATGGCCATGCTTCCTGAATCATATCACTCGAGAGGGCCCAGAGAATATCTCTCCATTCGGAGGGGCAAAATCCCATCTTGATTATCCACATCACGCAGCTTGCTTCTCATTCGACCCGAACTCTGCCTTTATAGCTGCTTTGTCACAAAACAGCGTTTAACAGAAGCTAAATCGGTGATCTACAACTCGGATTGTGCGACAATCTCAGGTCTAACGATTACATTGATTGAGACATGCAAATGACGACTTGATCGTTGCATCTCAATGTGGGTCAGTCCGACTTGCTAAACTCGTTAGCCAAGTCCGTGATCGTTGGAATGGCATCACCATGCCCATCACAAGTGGAACCGTGTCATCAGCCAACACTCACATTAGTCTAGGGTGTGTGTCCAGCACAACCTAAATGACCAAGGACAATCTAGTATGAACAACATGAATACATAGTTCCACAATCGAATCACATATTCAATGACATGTATCAGATGTTCAAAACAAGGACAACTTAATAACTTTATGAATACATTGGGAATTACATCATACATGATTTCCTCTAGGACATATTCCCAACAGTCTCCCACTTGCACTAGAGTCAATCATCCTGGCATCATATGCCTAGGCATCTAATGCCCATACCTCTCGTGTGCGCTTCGTGCTTAGGCTGTGGTAGCGCCTTTGTCAACGGATCTGCAATGTTTGCATCCGTGTGTACTATGCATAACTTGATATCACCTTGTTCGACAAACTGGCGAATGAGGTGGTACCACATGAGTATATGTTTGTTCTTCTGGTGTTGTCTAGGTTGCTTGGCTTGTGCGATAGCACCATTGTTGTCACAATATACGTCCAATGGATTGGACGCGCCCTGAACCACACCAAGATCTATCAGGAGGTTCCTGATCCAAACAGCTTTCTTTGCCGCCTCCGAGGCAGCAATATACTCAACCTCTGTTGTAGATGCAGACACCGTATCTTGCTTGGAACTCTTCCAGCTCACAACTCCTCCGTTCATTACGAACACGTATCCAGATTGCGAACGAGAATCATCTGATTCGGTGAGATAACTCGCATCCGTGTAACCCTTTACACTGAATTCCTCATCACCTCCATAAACTAGGAACATTTCCTTAGTCCTTCTCAAGTACTTAAGGATGTTTTTAACCGCTGCCTAGTGGGCTTCGCCAGGGTCAGCCTGGTATCTGCTCGTAACACTTAGAGCATAGGAAACATCTGGTCTAGTACAAATCATGGCATACATGATGGATCCGATTGCCGAAGCATACGGGATCACACTCATCCGACTTCGCTCATCAGTCGTCGAAGGACACTGAGTCTTACTAAGTTTTATGCCATGGGACATCGGTAAGAATCCCTTCTTGGACTCTTCCATTTTGAATTTCTTCAAAACATTGTCCAGATATGTACTCTGACTCAATCCAATGAGCCGCCTTGATCTATCTCTATAGATCCTGATTCCTAATATGTAAGTTGCCTCACCCAAATCCTTCATTGAGAAACTCCTTTCCAATGACTCTTTGGTTTCTTGCAACATCATGACATCATTTCCAATCAGCAATATGTCATCCACATATAAGATTAGAAAATTTACTTTGCTCCCACTAAACTTCTTGTATAAACAAGAATCTTGATCGCTCTTGATGAAGCCAAACGATTTGACTACCTCATCAAAGCGAATGTTCCAACTCCGAGATGCTTGCTTCAACCCATAAATGGATTTCTGAAGTTTGCATACTTTGTCAGCGTTAGCTGGATCGACAAAACCTTCGGGCTGTATCATATACATGTCCTCAGTTAAATTTCCATTAATGAAAGCCGTCTTGACATCCATCTGCCATATCTCATAGTCGAAATAGGCTGCTATGACTAACATGATCCGAATTGATTTAAGCATCGCTACGGGCGAGAAATTCTCGTCGTAGTCAACTCCTTGAACCTATCGGAACCCCTTCGCGACAAGTCGTGCTTTATAGACGGAAATATTTCCATCCATATCAATTTTCTTCTTAAAGACCCATTTGCACTCGACGGGTCTTGCACCGTCAGGCAGATCAACCAAGTTCCAAACTTGGTTTTCATCCATGGACTTTAACTCGGATCTCATGGCTCCAAGCCATGACTCGAAATCAGATCCCACCATCGCTTCCGAATAAGTTGCCGGCTCATTACTGTCTAACAGTAAAACATCACGAGCATTTTGTAATCTGGCAGATCTCCGTGGTCCAGGTGCTGTTACCGGTGTAGGTACCACGACCGGCTCAGCCTCCAAGGCGTTCGCCGTCTCGCCCTTAGCCGGTTCCTCTCGAATTTCTTCGAGTTGCACTGTGCTCCCACTGACTCCCCGACTGAGAAACTCTTTCTCAAGGAAGACACCATTCCGAGCGACAAACACTTTGCCCTCTTCCCGGTTGTAGAAGTAGTACCCCAAGGTTTCCCTCGGATACCCCACGAAAATACACTTACCCGACTTGGGCGTGAGCTTGTCTGACTGAAGTCGCTTGACAAATGCTTCATAACCCCAAATCTTAAGAAAAGACAAACTTGGCCTTTTGCCAGTCCACATCTCATGCGGTGTCTTCTCTACTGATTTTGATGGTACTCTGTTAAGTGTGAACGCTGCAGTTTCTAGACAATAACTCCAAAATGATAAAGGTAGATCTGTTTGACTCATCATTGATCGTACCATGTCCAACAAGGTCCGATTTCTCCGTTCCGGTACACCGTTTCTCTGCGGTGTACTCGGCGGAGTAAGTTGAGAACTATTCCACAACTCTTTAGATGGTCATCAAACTCATGGCTCATGTACTCGCCTCCACGGTCCGACCGTAGAAACTTTATTTTCTTGCCGAGCTGATTCTGTACCTCACTCTGGAATTCCTTGAACTTTTCAAAGGCTTCCGACTTGTGTTTCATTAAATAGATATATCCATACCTACTCAAATCATCAGTGAAGGTAATGAAGTACTCATAACCACCTCTGGATGTCGTGCTTATTGGACCACATACATCACTATGTATTAGTTCCAACAAGTCGGACGCCCTTTCACAACTCCTTGCAAAAGGTGTCTTGGTCATTTTGCCTAGTAGACATGATTCGCATGTCTCGAATGACTCTAAGTCAAACGAAGTTAGAAGTCCATCATCATGGAGCTTCTTCATGCGCTTCCAACTTATATGACCAAGCCGACAGTGCCAAAAGTAAGTCATATTCAGATCATTTGGTTTCAACCTTTTAACATTTATGTTATAGACCGACTCACTATCAAGATTCAAAATAAATAACCCGTTCTGAACGGGTGCAAAGCCATGAAACATATCTTTCAAATATAAAGAACAACCATTATTCTTAATATTCGACTCATAACCTTGTCTCATCAAACATGAGGCGGAAATAATGTTTCGACTAAGCACTGGAACATAATAACAATTATTTAACTCCATTAAAAATCCTGATGGTAAATGAAGTTGCATCGTGCCGACTTCCAACGCAGCGAGTCTCGCCTTGTTGCCGACCCGAATATCAACCTCTCCTCTTGCCACGCTCCTAGTTCTTACCAGTCCCTACAACGAGTTGCATATGTGAATAACTGATCCGGTATCATATACCCAAGAACTATTAGGCGCATCAGCAAGATAAATGTCTATAACATTGCACACAAGTGTAACTGAGTCGGAAGTCATACCTCCACTCTTGGCTCTGTCAGCCAAATACTTGGTGCAGTTCCTCTTCCAGTGGCCATCCTGCTTGCAATAGAAGCAATTTGGCTCCGGCTGTAGGAGAAGGCTTAGTCTTTGAGGAAGCGCTCTGGACAGGGCCATGGGCGTTGCCTCCTGACTTATCCTTCTTCTTAGTCCAATAACTCTTCTTGAACTTAGCCTTATTCTGCACCATCAACACTTGACTCGCACCTTTCTTGATATCAGCCTCTGACGTTTTGAGCATCCCATGTAATTCAGTGATACTCTTATCCATACCATGCATATGGTAGTTCGAGATGAACGAACCATACGCACTAGGAAGAGAGTTCAGAATTATATCAGTAGCGAACTCTTCGTTAATTGGGACGCCCAGCCGATCTAGAGACTGAATGTAACCAATCATCTTGATTACATGCGGACTCAGTGGATCACCATCTTTAAGCTTATAGCCCAGCAAAGCTTCAGAGACTTGATACCTCTCGGTCTTTGCTTGAGCCTGGAAGATACTTTTGAGGCTTTCAATCATATCGTAGGCCTCAACATTCTCGAACTGCTGCTGCAATTCCGGTTCCATGTGTGCAAGCATAAGATAGCTAATTTCCGTAGACTCATCTGTAGTCTTACGGTGGGCATTCATGACTGCGACAGTCGCATCGTCATCTGGCTCTTCTGGAAGTGGAGTTTCTAGAACATGTTCTTTCTTGTCATGCTTGAGGACTATCCTCAGATTACGGTACCAGTCGGTGAAATTAGTTCCATTAAGCTTATTTTCTCTAGGATTGACCTCAACGCAAAAGTGGACAACTGAGAAAGGTTGCTAGGTGCCATTGATCTACAACAGAAAATATGCAAAAACACTTAAGACATGTATTCATAAAAGAGCAGACATATTAAACGCTTTAATACTTATGCTCCCACTAGAACCAACACCCCTCCGATGGTTGCTAAGTGATTCAAGATCCTAAATAAGCAAGCCGACTAGTGAGGTTTAGCATCACCGCTAGCCGTCAAGTGATCTAGGTAGGCAACACCTTGCCAATCGTATCCAATACGACTCCTGTTAGTTGGGTGACATCACATGCCCCGGCTCCCAACCTTCCTCGCCCCGAGCCCCACAACCGTTGTGATGGACTCGTCTAGATTACCAAGTGCTTCTGCTTGTAAGAGTCTGACTCAAACCCACCTAACCGGAAAGAATTGGTAGCACCTCAATTTTATGAGCCCACTGCCAATAATGTTCGACTTGTGATGGTGCAGCACTGGCGGGGCGACCGACTAGACCTTCTTTGAGGGATTAAAATCTACCAACTATCTAAATAGAGGTAAATAGAGACATAGCAATAACACAAATAAAGCAATTATAATGTGAAATGGTATGGCTCTCTTCATGGTGATCTCCATCTCCACGAAGCTTGTAAGTCGACTCGTCTCAACTCTTGTCACGTGCCATCTTACTCCATGTAGCCGACTTGTACATCGACTTGCATGTCACCGGGTTCTCCAACAAGCTACACTAGCTAGTAAATCAAAGATTACATAGAGAATCCGACACGCAGGCCGGTATACAATAAAATGACAGCACCTAGGCTCCAGCCGGCTGACAAGAACATGATACGCAGATCATGTATGGATTACACACATCACATGCACATAAGCCATACCATTCACAACTTCCTGCAAAAACAAGTTATGCATAGATACGATATCTACCGGCGTTGTGAAACTCGCAACGACATCTAAGGCGATACGACAGGGCGAAGCCGGCAGTCCCATCTGCATTCCGATCATGGATTTCTTCATCGGATAAAAATATTTTACCCAAATCTGATCCGTATTCCGATTCGATCAAACTCTTTGATCTTCGATCACCGCAACTGGATTTATGTGTCACGGTATACCCCGATGGCGGAAACCGACCGGTAGGGGTAAGTTGTTTCACGACCTTAGCAGTATGATCATGGAAACCAGATCATCCATTAACCCCGAGTACGATTGATCCAATCAACCTTGTACAAAACCGATCTATCTCATAGACCGACCACCAAAACAGCAATTAGATCACATCTAACGCTAACTACATATCACATATGTATGGATTTCGGGCCTAATACCAGAAGCTACCGCTCTGATACCACTGTTGGAACGCGTAGAGATAAACAAAAAATTTTCCTACGCGGTACTTCCAAGATCTAGCCGAGGTAGAAGGCCACGATGATTACCACTAGACGCGCGGTTGCGGATTATCGATAAAGCGCGTCGGGGCAGTGCAGTCCACGATCCGATCCAGCCGGACGTCGACGTGCTAAACGTACAACACCTCTGCAGGTATCCACACGTACGAGGAGGAGCTCCGACGGCAGACTGCTAGGTCTGGTGCGACGGCTGGACTGAGTGGGGCTAGGGTTCCCAACGCATGGGAGTGGACTAACGTGCCCGCTGGCAACCTGCGCCCCTTATATAGCGAATGGTAGTGGGCTTCACAACACTTGTGGCCCATTCCCTCTGTGAGTCCGACTCACAAAATCAGTCCATTTCCGGTTCGGGTCCAACCCAACCAATACTTGCTCCCGCTCTTAAGTGTGTGACCCTGCAGGCTCATGGCGACTTGGACACGATTAGAGTCCGAATCTCAATCGATCAATCGGTAGCGGCTCCTAGCAGAACGTGCCGACTCCCAAGTCCCATTGAGTCATGACGACATACCTTCCAATGTGATTTACATCTTAGTCCCTTTTGCCTCACGATATACCTTGTCGAACTATAGACGATTTATCGTCATCCCTTAAATAGCTCGACTCTCTTCTCGATCCGTGATAAGTGATTCATCTGACTAACTCTTAGTCAACAGACACAGTTAACACTTAACTGAGTCGCGCATGACCATGCTTCCTGAATCATATCACTCGAGAGGGCCCAGAGAATATCTCTCCATTCGGAGGGGCAAAATCCCATCTTGATTATCCACATCACGCAGCTTGCATCTCATTCGACCCGAACTCTGCCTTTATAGCTGCTTTGTCACAAAACAGCGTTTAACAGAACCTAAGTCGGTGATCCATAACTCGGATTGTGCGACAATCTCAGGTCTAAGGATTACATTGATTGAGACATGCAAATGACGACTTGATCGTTGCATCTCAATGTGGGTCAGTCCGACTTGCTAAACTCTTTAGCCAAGTCTGTGATCGTTGGAATGGCATCACCATGCCCATCACAAGTGGAACCGTGTGATCAGCCAACACTCACATTAGTCTAGGGTGTGTGTCCAGCACAACCTAAATGACCAAGGATAATCTAGTATGTACAACATGAATACATAGTTCCACAATCGAATCACATATTCAATGACATGTATCAGATGTTCAAAATAAGGACAACTTAATAACTTTATGAATACATTGGGAATTACATCATACATGATTGCCTCTAGTACATATTCCCAACACAGGCATCCTTGGAGACCCACTAGAGAGAGGAGGCAGAGCGCCAGGTCTACCGTTAGCTCACCGCAAACGCGGCGTCGGATGAGCAGCAGACCCTCGTCGCGCGGTACGAGAGCGACCGGCGCAAGGTTGTCCTGCAGAGCGAGAGGCGCAACCGACAACCCTCCGAGCAGGCGCAGTTGCAAGGCAGAGCGAAGCGGCGCTGGCTCGCTACGGTGGGGAACCCATCGCCAAGCGACCTATCGCCCTTCGCCGAGAACGACCACGAGGCTGACCCCTCCAACATGCCGGCCTACGACGACTGCGAGGAGGACGACGAGGAAGAGGACGACGTCTAGGAGGAGGGTGACGACTAGGCCGGGTGATCGCGGCGAGCCTCGGCCTGCCGTAGTTTTTTTAAGTTTTTTCAATGTTTTTAGTTAAATTATGCCGTCTTTTTGTAAAAATATCGTCGAATCGAATTTGCGCCTATTTCAACAAGTTCGCCGTTTTTGAATTAATTTGGGCCGAGGGTTGGGTGGGGATGACCGGGAACCATGCCCCCAAGTTCCAGATTAGCGCCATTTGGCGCCGCGGCGGCACCAAAACAGCGGGCGTTTTGGGCCCGGGGGGCGACACGGGTGGAGATGCCCTAAGATTTGACAAAGTTATCTGCCCGGATTTGAAACAGGTTATATATAGTCTACAGTAAGAAAAAATCTTGGCCATAGAGTCAAAAGTTACAGAGTGGATTTTTTTTTCTAATATTTCCATATCATCTCCAGGTATATATTCCCGCGCGCCCGTGATGGCTAGAAGTGTCCAACTTGACAAACCGGTTCTATATAGTGGTAGCGATAGTGACAAAGTGTGGAATAATTTGACCCTAAAAAAACAAAAGAGCAAGAGAAAAATATAGTAAACAGAGCGGATGGATGTGCAGTTTTTTCCACAAGACCAACGTGTAAGACTAGGTAAGCAGATGCAACCAAGGTAGCACTGTTCGTGTTCGGGCCTCATCTTTTACGACCAAATCTTTCTATGGTAAGAGAAGCAGTCTAATTTCATCACCTGATGCATCTCACAACGAATCAAAGGGTCTAGCCCATCAATTCCATGTCAGCGTCTTGCTAAGAACAGTGGGATGTTATTTTAGAACTTCCCAATTATTCTTTTTTTTAACCGAACTGGCAGGAGCTCTATTGATAGAGTGAGGAAAAAAATACAACCTGAAGAGCTTCAGCCAACAGCAAGGCTGAAAACTAAGAACACCACTCAAAGAGTCAAAACAGAGACTCACTCACTTAGGCTACGGATCTATGGGCTAGTCTGAACTGATCAATTTCGTGCCTCGCAAGGTTTGCCACCTCGAGAATGCTTTTAGCCTCGTTCTTGAAAATGCGCATGTTCCGCTCATTCCAAATATTCCAGAGAGTGTACCCAACCACAGTCCAGGCAAGTAGAACTTCCCAATTATTCTTACACCTTCAAAGTTGGCAAAATGTTATATAACAAGAAGTTGTTTTCTGCTTGATAATTTTCCAATGGTATATCATTCCCCTTCGTTCAGGTATAGCGTTCGATACTGAAAGTATGTTTATTATTTCCCTAGATCAATCATTTGCCGGGAAGGTTCCATCTCACACATTTTCTCTAATAAAGGCCACAAGAACCTCCAGAAGAAGTAGGACCTCTCAGCCAGCACGTCATGGAGAAGCTTCTTCCTCTTCTCTTGCTTGCTCTGCCCTCTTCGCTGTGGCGACCGCTGCCAAGGAAACGTGCGAGCCACAAACTAATGGTACGCCCATACTACTCACCTCTGCTTCTCATCATTGTTTTGCTCTTGTTTTCATCGTCAGGTGTTGCTCCACGGTAATTATTGTCTACTGCTTAAATCGAGCCGTTGATGTTGACTAGGTTGAGGAATGGCTGACCTCTCGAACGACAACCGGCTTATTCTCTCCATAGTATTGAGTTGGCATAGGCTTCACTAGATGAAAGAAATAAAATGTGATAAAACTCGATGTTTTATCATCAGAGTGTCCCCCTGGATTTACAACTTCTCCAAATAAAAGATTAGCATGAACATTTCGAAGTAGATCTCACACACGTGAAATTTGACATGCATATTTGTAAACAAATGCAAGCAGAGCCTAAGTAGCGAGAATGCATACTTGTAAACAAATGCAAGCAGAGCCTAAGTAGCGAGAAAATCGACCCGTCTACTTAGGCTCTGCTTGCAGATATGTATGTACCAGAGGCTCACCTACCTCATGACCTAGCATAACATACTTACCTCGTTTGTGTGACGCAAACTGTTCACCGGAATTTTGTATCACAATCTCATCATTCTGAAAAAGAAAATTTATGTAGAATGGTCAAATGTGCTCCAAGGATCTGACAAACGTCATCGGTCACAGGATGTTAGGCCAGATTCTGTCCCTCTTTGGATACCACTTCCTTCTGAGAAGCAAAAATATTAATGTTAGTAGTAAAAGTGTATCATCTGAACAAAGTGACCGTAACTATTGGTTGGTACCATGCAGATTCCCAGCACCTGAACAGCCCCGGCCTGCACCTGCCGCTGCACCACCCGCGGAGCCCCTGCTCGCCCGTGTCGCTGCCCTCGGACCTCCCTTTCTCCGCCGTCATCGCCCATGACGCGGCGCGCATCGCCCGCCTCACCACCAAGACCCACTCCAGCCGCCCGACCTTGCTCCACCGCGACAACAACCTCTCAGGCTCGCTCGCCGCCACCGTGCCGCTAATGCCCGCAGGTAACTACGTTACCCAGCTGGGCATCGGCAACCCTGCAACCCTCTATGTCATGGTCGTCGACACGGGGTCGTCATTCACATGGCTCCAGTGCGAGCCCTGCAAGGTGACCTGCCACCGGCAGACCGCCCGCTTCAACCCGCAGAAGTCCAGCACCTACGTCTCCCTGCCGTGCTCGGCGCCTCAGTGCGGCGAGCTCGAGGCCGCCACAAACCTCCGGCCCAAGTGCTCCAAGTCCAACGTCTGCATATACCAAGCCGGCTATGGTGATGGCTCCTTCTCAACCGGGGACCTCAGCAAGGACACCGTCTCCTTCGGCTCCAGCAGTTTCCCCGGCTTCTACTTCGGCTGCGGCCAAAACAACCAGGGCCTCTTTGGTCTGTCTGCCGGGCTCCTCGGCCTCGCCAAGAACCAGTTGTCACTCTTCTCCCAGCTCGCGCCGACCCTTGGCTCCTTGTTCTCCTACTGCCTGTCGACGCCAACATCATCCGCCGGGTACCTCACCATCGGGTCCTTCAAACCGGGCAGTACTCCTACACGCCCATGCTGTCCAACTCATTAGAGCCCTCCCTACTTCATCAGCATCGCCGGGATGTCCGTCGACGGGAGCCCGCTTGCCGTCTCTTCCTCAGCCTACAGCAGCTTGCCGGCAATCATAGACTCCGGCACGGTGATCACGCGGCTGCCCACAGACGTGTACGACGCACTGAAAAAAGCGGTGTCGCAGGCATGGGAGGAACGCCGCGCGCCGGCGTTCAAAATCCTAGACACATGCTTCCAGGGCCAAGTGTCGAACCTAAACGTGCCGACCGTGGACTTGACATTCGCCGGCGGCGTGACTGTGAAGTTGGAACCCGCAAACGTGTTGGTCGACCTGGATGGTCCACCACATGCCTGGCATTTGCTGCCACCGATGACACCACGGTCATCGGGAACACGCAGCAACAGACGTTCAACATCGTCTACGACGTCGCCCAGTCCAGGATCGGCTTCGCAGCCGGTGGCTGCACCTGAAGAATGTAGGGAATAAATTAAGCACGTGTTCGGCAAGGACTCTCCCCGGTCTATATAAATACATATGTAAACCTTACTCCGAAAATTGAATAAAATGCTCCAATTTCTGTATGTGCGCGTGTGTTCAGTGTTTTTTTGTAAATTCTCTGGTAGCTTTCTACACTTGGTGCAGATCAACTGATGTAACCCATAATTTTGGCTAGACTACTGTAGAGTCAACAGTCAACTTCAGTTAGGCCTGCTAAGGTACATAACAACAAGTTGATTGGAAGGGACCATGCCACTTGCATTCAAGATATCCCAAAGGCTTGGGGTTTGCTTTGTCTGAGAGCTGGATAGCCTACATAAAAACAGTGTGAAATGATTCGTCTTCAAAATTGACAGGTGAAACTTTGGAAGACACTGTTGCCGACAACAAGTATTCCATCATTCCTTTCTTTTTGATGATATATAAATATACATTCATATACCCTGAACTCAAGTAAAATCCAACTGATGTACCCAAGACTACTTGTTCTTTTACTGTGGAAATATCCATCTCTAATGTACCCAATGTTAAGGTTGTATTTTGGATTGTATTTGGTTTCCAATATGTTTCGGTATAGGGAGTCCCTACCCGACACGTATTCCTTGTAATACCTTGTGTAGGGTTTCTACACCTATATTAACATGCAGCCCGGCCCAGGCAACGGCACGGTTTCTAGCTACGTCTGACATGGTATCAGAGCCAAACTCCGACGTCTAGCTTTCGAGATCGAGAAAAACCTTCCCCGCCGGCGATCGCCGTGTGTAGGATCCAGAAAACCCGATAGCCACAACCCAAAACTCAAGACAATCCGGCGTTGAGGAAAGTCTCATCGTCAAACAACCTCCAAAACCATCCACAACCCGAAGAAAAAAAAAAACCTAGATCCAATGGCGTCTTCTTCATCGTCGGCAGCTGCAACCCTTGCGGCAGCGCTTGGGGCCCCTCCGACGGACAAGCTGACGCGCGAGAATCATCTCTTCTGGAAGGCGCAAGTCCTTCCAGCGCTTCGCGGTGCACAGGTTATGGGGCTACTGGATGGCTCCGATCTTGCCCCGCCCAAGACAGTAGAAATTGAGGATGAACAGAAGAAGAAAATTACAGTGCCCAGCGAGGCATATGCAGTTTGGCTTGCTCGCGATCAGGCGGTGTTAAGTTATCTTGTCAAATCCCTTGGTCCAGATCTTCTTGCTCAGGTGCTTGGTCTTGAACATGCTAATGAAGTCTGGACAGCCATCGATGGCCTCTTCTCATCTCAGTCCCGGGCTCGCGTGAATATGCTGCGGGGCGCTCTCAGCAACACCAAGAAAAATACCATGACAGCAGCCCAATTCATAGCTAAGATGAAGGGGTTTGTTTCCGAGCTCGCTGCAGCCGGAAAAATCGTCGACGATGACGAGCTTAAGGGGTACATCCTCGCAGGACTCGATGGCGAATATACGCCGTTTGTGGCTTCGATCAATGCAGTCCCGAACACCTCCCTGACCGACATGTGCGCACAGCTTCAGGCCTATGACTACAGGCAGTCTGCCCTAGCTGAAACTGGGCATACAGTCTTCCAATCTTCCGCTAACGCCGCTACTCGAGGTGGTCCTTCCCGCCGTGGTGATGGTGATTTCCGTGGTGGTGACACGGGTCGCTACCGTGATGGAGGACAGCAGCAATCTTATGGACAACATCAGCGATATGGACAGCAGCAGTACGGTCGCCCGTACGGACAGCAGCAGCAGTACGGACAGCAACAGCAGTATCGTCGTGATGATGGACAATACAGGCGTGATGATCGTGGAGGTGGTGGACAACAGTATCGCCGTGATGATGGACAGTACAGGCGTGATGATCGTGGTGACGGTGGACAGTACCGTCGTGACTATCAACGAGATGACCGTGGTGCACCTAGAGGGGGTCGTGGCCGTGGACGCACCCCCACTCCTTTTGTTGATATCACATGTCAGATATGCAAGAAATATGGTCACCCGGCTAGTGATTGTTGGTGGAGGTATGAGGACCGCAGGGATGATGATGGTGATGACAGGAACAACACTCGTGAGAAAAGTGCATATGGGGTTGATACCAACTGGTATATGGATACTGGGGCTACAAATCACATCACTGGAGAATTAAATAAGCTGCATACACATGACAACTACAAGGGACATGATCAAGTTCACAATGCCGACAATTGAGCATATTGGTCATTCAACATTTCATACCCCTCATAGTTCTTTACAACTTCGCAATATATTGCATGTCCCTAGTGCTACGAAAAACCTCTTATCTGCACACAAAATTGCCCTAGACAATAATGCTTTTGTTGAATTTCACCCTTTCTTCTTTTTGATCAAGGATCAGGAAACCAAGGAAATTCTGTTTAGAGGTCCATGTCATGGCGGCTTATATCCACTCGTTCCTATTGCTGCCAAGTCTCACAAGCATGCTCTCATCACCATCAAGCCGTCTTCATCCACCTGGCATCGTCGTTTAGGGCATCCATCGTCTTTTATAGTTCAACAAATTATTAGAAAGAACAATCTTCCATATTCTCCCGAAATAAATCCATATGTGTGTGATCCATGTCAACAAGCAAAGAGTCATCAGTTACCTTATCCTACCTCTAGTAGTGTGTCCACTGTTCCTTTAGAACAAGTGTTTTCTGATGTTTGGGGTCCTGCCCCAGCCTCTGTTGGCAAACACCAATATTATGTAAGTTTTATTGATGACTATAGCAAGTTCACTTGGATATATTTGCTCAAAAATAGACATGAAGTATATCAAGTGTTTCTCAATTTTCAGCAACTTGTGGAACGCAAGTTTGATCGCAAAATAATCACTATGCAAACTGATTGGGGTGGTGAGTATGAAAAACTCCATGGTTTCTTTCAGAAAGTTGGCATCACACATCATGTATCATGTCCTCATGCTCATCAACAAAATGGTTCTGCTGAAAGAAAACATAGACACATTGTTGAAGTTGGGCTTGCTCTCCTTGCTAATGCTTTCATGCCACTAAAATTTTGGGATGAAGCTTTCCTTACTGCCACCTTTCTTATCAATTTGCTTCCAACCAAAGTTATCCAACATCTATCTCCAGCTGAAAAACTTCTTCAAGTCAAACCAAACTATGATGCCCTTCGTGTGTTTGGCTGTGCTTGTTGGCCTAATCTTCGTCCTTATAACAAACGCAAACTCTCGTTTCGCTCAAAGCAATGTGTGTTTTTGGGCTATAGCCCTCGTCACAAGGGAGTAAAATGCCTTGATGTGGCCACTGGTCGTATCTATATCTCCCGTGATGTCGTGTTTGACGAAAACATATTCCCTTTCAAGTCTCTACATCCCAATGCTGGTGCACAACTTAGGGCCGAAGTTCTTCTTTTACCGGATGATTTAATCTCTCCATTACAAAATGAGGGTGTGAATGTTAATGATCATATGCCTATTGTACCTGTCACTAATCCTCTAATGTGTGCTAGTGGTTCTGGTGCAGCTTCTAGTAATATTTCTGCAGATTCTACTGAAAATCCGGGCTCAAACAGTGCAGAAACGGAAGAAAATGAGCAAAATCCGTCCGTCACGTCTGTCGAGGACGATTCTCCGACATCCTCTGACGCGGAAGGCTCGTCAGCCTCGGATCGCCCTCTGGTTCTGCGCGCCAATCTGCGCCTGCCACGCCATCTCCATCCCGTGGCAGCCCTGACAGCGGCAGGTCCCAGGCGCACTCCTCGGCGGAACTGCATTTTCCTCGGGTTCACGCAGTGCGGCCGACAGCGGCGGGTCCCGCCCACATGCACATGCAGCACCTGATGCCTCTCCGTCCTCTCCTGGTGCAGCACATGGCCCTGAAATCAATGATGGTGATGATTTTTCTCCTGCAGGTTCCGAAAGTGATGATTCCCATGTTGGATCTTCTGTGGCTTCTGAGCTGGTAGCATCTCCTGCACATCCGCGCACTCGGTTACAACAAGGTATCCGAAAACCCAAAAAATGGACAGATGGGACTATTCCTTACAGAAATAAGTGGACAGGCAGTATAATTAAATACGGTATGTATACAGAAACAGGAGAACCTAGTAGTTTGTCAGAGGCACTTAGTGACACACAATGGAAAGCAGCAATGAATGAGGAATACAAGGCATTGTTGGACAATAAAACATGGCATCTAGTCCCTCCTAGTCCCAATAAAAATCTGATTGGGTGCAAGTGGGTTTACCGTATCAAGAAACATGCTGATGGTACAGTTGAAAGGTACAAAGCTCGTTTGGTTGCAAAGGGATTTAAGCAAAGGTATGGTATTGATTATGAGGATACTTTCAGTCCTGTTGTTAAAGCTGCCACAGTTCGTCTTGTTCTATCTATTTCTGTGTCTCGTGGGTGGAGCCTAAGACAGCTAGACGTAAAGAACGCGTTTATTCATGGCGTTCTGGAGGAGGAAGTGTATATGAAACAACCTCCTGGGTTCGAGGATCCTCGCTTTCCGCATCATATTTGCAAATTGGATAAATCTTTATATGGCTTGAAACAGGCTCATCGTGCATGGTATTCTCGATTAAGTGCAAAACTACAAGATCTTGGTTTTGTTCCTTCCAAGGCTGACACATCCCTCTTTCTTTATGAAAGGTCAGGTATAACAATGTTCATGTTAATATATGTTGATGATATCATTGTAGCAAGTTCCTCTGATGATGCTACATCTATTCTGCTTAAGAATCTAAGCACATATTTTGCTATCAAAGATCTTGGGGACTTGCACTTCTTTTTGGGTATTGAGGTCAGAAAATGTCCAAGTGGAATTATCTTAACTCAGGAGAAGTATGCTGCGGATTTGCTTAAAAAGGTTGGAATGCAACATTGCACTATTTGTCCCACTCCCTTGTCTACTACAGAAAAATTGTCTTTGACAGTTGGTACTGCTCTAAACTCAGAAGATAGCACAAATTACAGGAGCATTGTAGGAGCTTTACAGTATTTGACTCTCACACGACCAGATTTGGCTTTTTCTGTAAACAAAGTATGTCAGTATCTTCATGCACCTACCACCAGTCATTGGACAGCAGTTAAACGTATCCTGAGATATATTAAGGGTACACTTGATATTGGACTTACTTTCCAGAGGTCCACTTCCACTCTTATTAGTGCCTTTTCAGATGCTGATTGGGCAGGATGTCTTGATGACAGACGCTCCACTGGTGGTTTTGCTATATTCTTGGGTCCAAATTTGGTTTCATGGAGTGCTCGTAAACAAGCTACAGTCTCTCGTTCTAGTACTGAAGCAGAATACAAGGCATTGGCTAATGCTACAGCTGAACTAATCTGGGTTGAAGCATTGATTCGAGAGTTGGGAGTTTCTCTCTCACAACGACCATGTCTTTGGTGTGATAACATTGGTGCTACATATCTTTCTGCTAATCCCGTCTTTCATGCCCGGACCAAGCATATCGAGATTGACTATCATTTTGTTCGTGAACGTGTTGCTGATAAGCTGCTTGATATCAAGTTCATCTCCACGAAAGATCAGGTTGCAGATGGTTTCACAAAGGTTTTAGGTGTTAAGGATTTAGATAATTTTAAGCGTAATCTAAACCTTTCTAGAGGTTTAGATTAAGGGGGGCTGTTAAGTTTGTATTTTGGATTGTATTTGGTTTCCAATATGTTTCGGTATAGGGAGTCCCTACCCGACACGTATTCCTTGTAATACCTTGTGTAGGGTTTCTACACCTATATTAACATGCAGCCCGGCCCAGGCAACGGCACGGTTTCTAGCTACGTCTGACACCCAAGATTACTTGTTCTTTTATTGTGGAAATATCCAACTAATGTACCCAAGATATAAAAAAAAAATCTACTCCTTAGCAGAGTGACCACTAAAACACTTATGGGCTGAAAGTCTGCGACGAAACAGAAGTCGTCCAAATCGTAGGATTTCTGGACAGTGAGGCCAGCAGATTCAGGACTACCATAACGAAAACAATAAGTATTGCAAGTTGTATCTTATTTGTGTGTAAGAAGATACGGGATGCAAATATAAGCAAAAAAAAAAAATCTACACTGCTATATAAAGACGATTCGTTCGATTCAAAACATCTTTTTTTGACGAGTTAACCGGCAGGAGCTCTGCCATTATCAATATAAGGAGAAGAAGAAGTTGTAGTTACAAATCAGTCAGGAGACATATTCCCTGGCTGACAATCCTCACCCGAGGGAAACGTAAAAGAATCACTCCCAAAACACCTCTCTAACGAGGGAGACATCATCCAAAACCAAACGAAAAACACTCTCCGGAGGTAGAGACTTCCCCTGAAAAATTCTACGGTTGCGCTCATTCCACAGGTGCCAAGCCAAATATGCGGCAAAACCCAGCTCTCTTCTTCTAACCTCCTTGATCGGCTTGAACTTTACTCAGAACATCAAGAATCTGTATGTTACTACTCCCTCCGTCTACATTTGTAAGGCGCGGAACCAAATTTCCGACAGCCCAAAAGAACATGTAAAAGACAATTGTACCCCCGCAAAACAGATCGATTCAAAATTCAAAAAACTCTTCGCCGGACACGTCAGGATCTCAGCGCCGTTCCCGTCCTCGTCCCTGCGTCAGGACCAGCAGGTCGCCGCGCTCGTCCCCGCGTTAGGATCGTGCCCAGGTTCGTCACCAGGCGCGTCGCCCTGCTCAGCACGTCGCCGGCCCGTACCTGGACCTCGCCCAACTGCTCCCCCGATTCTTCCGCCGCCCAACCAAGCAGCTCGCTGGATTAGTGGGAGCCGGACAGCGCGTCGCTGTCCCCTTGATCCTGCTCGCCCAACACACCAGGATCCCATCGCTTCGCCGCCCCCGTGCTCCTACTGGCACCCAAAAGCGTCACCGGGATCCTGCTCGCCCAGCGCCTCGCCAGGGTCCTGCTTGCGGCGTCATCGCCACCAAGTTCCTCCGCCCAGGTGCACGCCGCCTCCTTGAGCCCGGGCCATCCTCGAGCTCGCCCAGGTCTTCCTCGCCCTCGCCCAATTGCACCTCGCCATTGCAGGACATCCTTGCCTAGGTCTCCTTGCCCTCGTCTTCCTCACCTTGCCCATCTTCTTCCTCGTCCGGAACCTCGTCGCCCAGGATCTGCTGGTCTGGCCAGATCGCCCAACACGTCCAGGCGCTCGCCCATCACGTTGGGCAACCTCCAGGAGCTCGGGCAACCTCCAGCCGCTCGCCCCACATCGCCTGTGCTCCTCCTCGCCGATAACCAGGGGAAAAGGCCAGCAAGTTGACGGTCCCTGTGTCCTCCTCCTTTGTAATCCTGCCCGCAATGGTTCCAGACCTAAATTTCTCTCCACCTGAAGAAGACAACATTCCTGAAGATGAAAATGCAGGTACTCTAAAAATATTAGTGCAAAGTTTCTTGTCTCGCTCTGATGGTGGAGTACAACACAAGATTGAGTTTGGCAAAGGACTCATAATACCTGCAGCAGTACTTGTTTGTTTGAGTATCACATTCATGCCAGCTTATAAGTGTTGACCAACTTGTGAAACAGGCAACCAAGGAGAACCTGAAGAAGAAGAAGAAGAAGAAGAAGCAGCAGCTCAGAATTTAGGTATCATTGAAAGTGTTTTGGACGATGATTATAGTGATGGGTATATTCTCATGAAGCTTTTGTCAATGGAGCATCTACCAAAAAAGGTGCTAGCAACAAGCCAATAAACTACTACTACTATGGCCTACAAGAAGGTGCTGGATTTTGTTTACTGCACACTCTTGTAGCTGTTCCACATCCAAGCAGCGAGCACATGAGAGCACATGTACAGAGCAGCGCCAATGGCAGATAGGAAAAAATAAAAGAAACAACACACCTCACCCACACCTATGGGAATTAGATGCATAATAATCCTAGGGAAATTATAAAATCATATGCATAAATAATCCTAGGTAAATACAGATGTTACTAGCAGAGTAGGCCAACATTCCTAACTAACAGTCAAGCACACGCAAAAGCAGTAGCAGATTAGGCCAACATTCCTAACTGATGGTCAAGCACTCGCAAAAGCAGTAGCAGGTGCTCAAGCAATTACTTTGATGATAAAAATAGGCTTCAGGTTCCCTGTTTGAAATATCAATCTTATGCATGAACTGTGGCTCAGATAATTATAGCTAGGTAGGAGAATCATGTTTCCGGGTCCACTTAACTCTAATATGCAGTTCATGCATCATTCACCATGTGTTGTTGTCATTCACGGTCAGAGAAAAATTTATATAGACACTCTCTTCTATTTATGACATGAAGTACCAGTTGTCTGAAACAATACTACCAGCTTAAAGTTCCAAAGGATCTTTACATGCCTATCCATTTTCTGAGTACTTTCATATGGCACTCTGTTTGTGCTCCCAGTTCCAGGTGTGTTCATGCTCACTTCACTAAAAAAAAGTTTATGTTGTTGCTAACCAAGGTACCACATGTTTGTCTCCGATAGGCGCTAGCAAACTAACTTTCTGAATTAGCTGAACATGTTATTGGTTTTAGTATTGCCAAAGATGGCAAAATGCTGTCTGCGCGATAGTGAAAAAAATACAGATGCAGGTAATACAGATAGCTACTGCACTCTGCCAGGAATACATATGCAAAAGAAGGAGTAACGAAGGAGGAAAGGGGCCTCACCAGCTGCAGCTCGCGAGGAGCTCGTGGAGGCAGCAACAGATCCGTGTAGCACCTCCAGCAACAGCATCAACTCGGGGAGGAGCTCGTGGAGGCAGCAGCAGATCCGTGTAGCACCTCCGGCAGTAGCAGCAACTCAGGAGGAGCTCGTGGAGGCAGCAACTGATCCGGACAGCACCTCCAGCCGCATCGGCAGCTCGGGGAGGAGCTCGTGGAGGCAGCAGAGGATCCAGACAGCACCTCCGGCCGCATCGGCAACTCGGGGAGGAGCTCGTGGAGGCAGCAGATCCGTAAAGCACCTCCGACAGCAGTAGCTCGGGGGCAGTAGCAGCTCCGGACAGCAACTCACGGATGCTACCGTCCTGTTGTTTTGGTAGTCTCTGTCGGCCATCACCACTGGAGCTCGCCCTGCACTTCAATCGAAAGATCCAGCGGCACCGCAACTGATCGAGCAGCTCCGCCGCAGATCTGGCCGCCGGAGTAAAAAAAATCCGATTTTTTAACTCAAACTTGCTGGCGCAGGTGACGACGCCGGCGACGGAGAGAGCAACGAATCGATAAGGACATATATCGGTGGCTACGAGCGCGAGTGAGAGGGCACCGGCGACGGAGGCGAGAGAGAGGGCGGCAGCGAAGCGGGCAAGGGAGAGAGCGCCGGTGAGTCGCTCGAGGAGGAAAGGGGTGGGAGCTCGGGAAGGAAAAGGACGAGCGACCGACACGGTCCAAAATGGGGGCATAACCGGAAAACGTGGAAATGTCGCTAGCGTTACCAAACGTGACCGTGAAATCCTTCCGCGCCTTAAAAAAGCGAACGGAGGGAGTAATTTCGATCTCAGAACATCAAGAATGTGTATGTTACACTGATCCATTTCGTTGAAATCTGGATAGGAGCTTACCTGAAGATCCAAGGAAGCTCATTTTCGATGGAAGCTCATTGCATAGCGTGGAAATGTGGAGTTGCTGCCTCTGAACATTCCATTTCAGAATTTCTCTCCAATCGGATAAAAATGGAACAGAGTAGCTCGTCCTTAAGTCTGGCAGGAGGGGGAGCTGGTTCACCTTGGAGATCTTCGGCTTCTTCTGTCCCTCCGGCTGCGGCGGCGGCCGCGCGAAGCCTCCGTCCATGGTAGCGCCGCGGTGGGGGAGCAGCTGTGGGCTGCTGGGAGGAGTCGAGGAGACGAACCCTAGGTAGCGCCGCGGCGGGGGAGCAGCCGGGACGCCATGGCGCCGGCGGCGGAGGAGGAGAGGCGTTGGGCGCTAGGGCAGAAAGGGTTGCTCACTGCTGGGTGGGCTCCTAGTGGGCCGTAGCGACCGGAGACAAAATCGAGAGCGGGCCAGGTCCAGCATATCAAAAAAATATACCACCGAAAGATCCGGAAGCTTCATGATAATAAGACGTGGTTACAATTACATGGAGGACCAAATCGTAAAATACACCTAGGCCCTTACATTTGGCACACGGAACGTCAGGAAGAAAAGTTAAAAAGCAATCTGGTCCCCACCGCCGTCGTTGCTGCCAAGCCCTGCTATCGCGGCCCTCAAGCCCAACACCGGGGACGAACCACTTGATGGAGGACCGCCATAGTATGTCGCGCTGTAGATGAAGAACCCCATAGCACCGGGTAGCGGAGTGACCCCTTTGGCCCTGGATAGAAACGGCGCATCTCGTCCTCGTTGATGAACGTTCACGACCGAAGCTTCGAGAGGCGCAGGCCAGCACCTGTCCCAAGGCATGAAGGCTATGACATCCACCTCCTTGCCACCACTTCGGCAGCCAGAGGAAGAAGACTAGGGAATAATCAAGCCCCAGCACAAATAAACTCCCAAAACCTGGAGCCAATCTTCGAGATTATTGAAGAAGAAGGATGCAACATCCTCCCCCGTCGCATACGGCTCCAACCACCGGAGCAACTCGCACCCCCATGCCATGAATACGTCCCCCAGAAACTGGACAATTGGCGCCCATCGTGGGACTAGCGACATTCCGGGTTATTTCAGAAAAGTTCTAAAGAAAATATTTTCGGAAAGGGATGAAAATACAGGGAGATCAATTTTATGCGGAACGAAAACAAATTCCAAAGAAGAGACGGAGGGGTGCCAGGTGCGGCCCCACCCTCACTAGTAGGGAAAAGGCTACCGCAGGCGAATTGCTATGCGCCTGCGACATACATGCCAGTGGTATTATCGTACCGCCGGCGCACAATCTGATTCGCCTGTGGTATTTTTTTTTACCCCAGGCGCACTTTGTCTATGCGCCTGTACTAAATACGCATACCCCTGGCGCATAAGGCCGGTGCGCCTGTGGTACTACTTTTAGGATTTAAAAAAATGGCTGCTCCGGCCATTTTACATCCTATAAGACACACCTAAAACAAATTTAACACTTGCTAAATCTAACAACGATCTCGGCTCGCTACAGCGCTGCTCTGCACGCTCGGCCTGCTCGCTGAATTGTTGCCGACCTTCTCGCTACTCCGCGCCTCCGGCTAGCTAGCTCCTCCCCCTGTGTGCTTACGCTCTGGATGCACTGTAAAGTATATAAGAAGACAAGTCACATATACTAAACAAAATTACTTCAGTTTTAGAAATTATAGTGGACATATAAAATACGTATGTGATTTATTTGTAGTAAATTGTACCAAACAAAACTACAGGAGATAAAAAAGACGCCCGACCAGCGCGCGTGCCATAGATCATCCTCACAATCCGGTTATTAATTAATGGAAGAATAACAGCAGAGCCATGCAATATTAAAAGAAAATGTAGTCTCAGCAGTTGGCCATTCCTAAAGCGATTGACACTAGAATGCATTGGAAGAGAACTAATTAAGCTACTGTGAATGTATAACTCAACATGCTGAATCAGAACAAAATTCCACATTGCTGGACTGAACAATTGAAGATGTATAGGTGTAGAGTGCAAGGGAACATACAAGTATAGAGCGGTCGCGGCTAAACCTAAAGTAGAGCAGTTACATCAGGTCTACATAGATGGATTGATTTTGTTTTCTAGAACTCACAGATATTTGATTTTATGTTCAACTTTCTCCGGTAACGAGAATTTATACAGTTTGCAGCTTTGAAATATATTCGGTTCTAAAATATTTACTTCCCTGTATGACATAAGAAAAATGATTTTGTTCTAACAAATAAATAGGTATAGGTCCCTACAAAAATCTCAACAACTCAAAAATGTACTGTTAATCCGAGAAAGGCTTTAATGTTTTAGAATATATCAGAAAAATGATCTCAAGATATAGGCAAACTTGAGATATAAATTGTACTATTAAACAGGAGTCTAAATTGATTTAAGTCTGAGAAATGATCTCACAAAGATATTGGCAGGCATGAGCTACAAACTGATCTCAGAAAGAAGTATGAACTGAACTAACTTATACGAAACTACCACATCAGCTTATTAAGATCCTAAAAACATCACCATGCTCTGCTAGAAACAGCTGACGAAAGGCCTGCCCCCGTATACCAGTCGACCACATATGGGAATATCGCATTGACATATGAGCACATCTAGCAAGATCGAGATGGTGTCACCTGCAGTAGCGGGCGACAAGGGCAGTTGAGGACGGTGGGCGTTAGGATGCAGGTCATGGACGCGGTCGGGGAAGACGGGCGACAACAGCAGCAGCAGGCCTCACCTTGAGGTCTGGCGCGTCCACGCCCTGCCTGCCATCGGGCGCCCTCACGAAGACGACGCCGGAGGACGGAAAGAAGCTGTGGACGAGATCCGGTGGATCCCGTCGGTGATGTGGCCGTCCTGATGGCGGGAAAGTCGCGTGTGCCAGAGCAACCGCAGACCCTAGCTCACGCTCATGCGGTCCCGCCGGCTCGACGGAGCGTCGCACATGGATGCGTACGCGCGCGTCGTCGAGGCAGCCGGCCGCGATGCCGTGGCTGCTGGGCGGCGGGGCCTCTGTCTCCGAGGCTGGCTCGAACGCGCTCGATCTGCTGCGGTGGCGAACGGAGGAACCGACTGTCCTTCTCCCCATAAGCGCCGGAGTTGGCCGGAATCCGGAGGAGGAATCGGTCGAGGGAGTAGGGCGCAGTAGAACGTGGCGACTCCGAGGTCCATGGCACCACTGCCGTCGATGGGACGAGCATGGATCGAGGCTTGACATGCTGCTCCTGTCCTTGGCTAGGGTTTGTGGTCGGGACAGCGGACATCGGGATGAGGGGCCAGGGCTGGAGGAGGAGGAGGCGACGACGGTGCAGATCTGAATCGGGGATGGGAGAGGTGGTGAGTGGGGAACAAGGCAGAGAGGAGAGCTGTCATGGGAGGTGTTGTGTTGCTGGCTGCGGTTGACTACAAATTATTCCTTCGACTGTTTCCAAGTGCGTTTGTGTGGCTCTGGATACCGCAGGCGCTTATGTATCGGGTTGCGCCGATGATAGGTAAGGTAGCACGAGCGAATACACAAGAATTCGCCTGCGGTATAGCCACAGTGCCAGGGGCGGTGGTGGGGTGCCCTGCCACCTTTTACCCCATGCGCATTGTGTTTTTGTTCGCTGGGGTAACTTTCTTACCCCAGGCGCGTATGCTCTCTGTTCCTGCGCTAATTAGCCCAGGCGCATACCCTTACTTGTTCGCTGTGGTAATGCATGCTACTATAAGCATTTCTCTAGTAGTGGCTAGGCTCCGTCTCTTGGCCTATAAGTTTCCCTTAACCCTAAAAACATCGGAAATAGAGTTATATTCCATGGAACTACAGAGAGGCGTCGTCACCTCGAAAGTCCAATTTAGTGCTTCTGCAGCCTAATTCAGCCACCTTGCCGGAGGAGGAATCGTCATCGGAGGCTTCTTCGTCACCATGATCTTCTCCGGACAGATGCGTAAGTAGTTCATCTCGGAACTACGGGTCCATAACAGTAGCTAGATGTTCTCTCCCCTAGGCCTCCATGTTTAGAATCTCGTGAGCTTCCTCACATGATAGAGACCACCGTTATGTAATTGTGCATGTTGTGTTTGCTGGTTCCGATGAACTATGAGATGATGGTTATTTTATTCATGTCAATTTGAGATGATTCACTTATATTAGTAAAGAGATTTAATCTTGTCTTTGAATTCTCTCTGACATTTACGGTTTACCTTGGCAACATAGTTGATTTCGCCTCCAAGAGAGAGTTTATACGCTAGATGGTAGGTTTATGCCTCCCTTACATCTATGCTCGAGTGACAGAAATGTGAGAAATGGGGATGTTGCTACTGGGGAGAAAACACGGTGCTCATGTCTACGGACGAGGACCATTTCTTACATCATGTATTGTTCTTAATACATATGTCTATTGCACACAAAGCAATCACTTCGTTGTGGTAAGTTAATACAAGACAGATTTGCTGGATAGCTTTCTTGAGGTGGACTTTTAGATATGGATTCATGCTGGATAGCGGTCCATATGCCTTGACGTAATGCTTACAATGTTAGAACCCACGAATTATATCTCGTCATAATATTGTTATATGGTCATGATTTGTCAATCACACATTGTGTTGTTTGTTTGTTTTCTTTGGAGAGACACCACTAGTGAGCCTATGGGCCCCGGTCCTATTTTTCTCATATTTACAACCTTATTTAAAGCTCTTTCATAATTATTTCCTTGTTGTTCCATTTTTACTTTATTTACTTTTTAAGACTCTATATGTTTAATAAAGTCCGGAAGATTAACAACTTTTCAGAAAGTTGGGGTAAGAGAGAGTTTATGTTTATGTGCAGGTTCCACACTTATTGACGCGACAGACAACAAGCAACCTTCTCCAAAACTATGAAATACTACTTGTTCGATAAACCCTGATTTGATAACTCGGGGAAAATTTCCTCTAAACTATATCATACTTTCCTCTTGGGTCTCCCAACGAGTGTGTGATCACGTGAGAATAAAGGAGCACATGTATCAATATAATCATTCCATCATGGAAACAAATCGATGTATTTCTATCCATCACAACCAGATCAACACATGATAGATAGGCAAAATGGAAAAAAGTACAACAACCAGAAAGAGCGATCTCCCTAAGAATCGAACCACGCACTTCGCTACGGCTTAGCCTACGACGACCTAGGACATGGAGTTGCATTAGTGAGGAGCGCATCAGACGGCGGCCTTGTAGTGGAGTGGTGGAACTGGCTGCAACGGTGGGTAGATCATTCTGGTACTATAAATAAATTACTGGCATTACTATGTTATTAGCTTTACATAGAAGGATAAACAAGATTCGGTTAAGGGTACAAACAGGAGAGCTAAATCATTGCATAAGTTAGGCTGATCAGTATATGTGCAAAAAAGTTGAAGTACTATTTATTAGCTTAACGGGTGGAGCAACTTCAATTGAGACAACAATACAAGTGCATCATTCTTTTATGTCTAGTTTCTAGCAGATGGTAGGTAACAATAATCCATCACAGGAAGCATAGTTAGTACCAGACATAGAACCTTTATATATACAACAATCACTGACAATAAGGATGCTTTCTTCCATGGTAACAAGATCAGCTGGTGCAAAATATGACAAAGCATGATCATAGCGAGTCCATAGGGTCACAGAAGGTCTCATCCGCACCTGTTATTTACATGTAACTGCTTCAAACAGGTAGTGTCAGTACCGTGTTCATCATTTAGAATAGTTTAGAAAACCCAAGCAAGCAGCAATAGCATTGCTTATGTTCATGGTATCTTCCACATATAATGTATATGTGAGAGGAATCCTTTCATGAGACTACTCAAGTTTCATCTAAAAGAGGCGATGATATACAATAACCGAGAAGCGATTCATGATAATAACATGAGCGGATTCCAAATAAAGACTTTGCCAATCGATGGGATTTCACATGAAATGGTTATGTTAGGAATGGATACAACGGTACTCCCATGCTCATCACGCAGGACGGCGGTGAGTAGTACGACGAGCGATACGGTGAGGAGGAATCCCACGGAAGTAGGTAGAACGACGATCCACGTAGATCGGGACTGCTCTGAGAGCAACTCTCGGTGTGGTGAAGTAGAAAGCGTCGTCTCCCTGTGCTCCAAAGCGTGGAATCCCAGTGTAACCAGCTCCAAGGTCGAGAAGTGGACCTCTGATCGGCTCGTAACCTCCAGCATCTGGCAGCGGAAACCCAGCTGTCTGATGGAAACGTGCAAAGCGCTCATCTCCAACAAAGTCTGTGGTCTATGTCGCCAGACGAGAGAGCAAGGTAGAGTTGCTCCTGACTGAGGCCAACTCCTGAAAAGTGTGGAAGCAACGGCATCACTGTGCCTCACAAACTGAGCAGTGGTGTGCAGCCTGGAGCTATCATCCTCGTAGGTATACAGGTTGCTGTGGAGAGTGAAGTGAGCTCCCGCTGAAGTGATGTAACCACGGGGAATGTGACGGTAGATAGAACCGTCAAACCCCCAGTAGTCAGCAGGAGGACGGTGAGACTCACGTAAGCTGCCTTCTGCACGGCCATATCCACTGTGGAACCTACTGCCTCGTAGCGGTGGACAACGCTCCTGCCATCGTCTGACAGAATGTAGACGATAGCCTGGTAGTAGGTCTGGTCAAACTCTCGCTGCTGCTCTCGTAGACCTGGTACTCTGGTGCCCAATGGAACCCCAGATAAGTGACCATGTCTCTCAGCATCTCCGGATAACCGGCGGTGATCTCACAACGAGTCATCCGAACCACCTGCGGGAAGAACCTGAGATCCATCTACAGATGATCGGGGAAGTTTTGATTAGACGCTGGTAGAGAACTGAAGTGGAAAGCAACAACAAGGTTCAACGTACGAAAAGGATGTTGAAAAGAACAGGATATCGAAGCAACAACGGGAAACACGAGACCAAAAACTCCTGAGGTACTACAGAAAACCCATCCGGGCTTCTAAAGGATCAATATCTACTGCTTAAGGAATAGAGGATCTGCTTCCGGGGCTTATTTGCCACCGTTCTCAATCGTGAGTAGGCAACATGATAAATCATGTCACAACCACCTCCATTCCTATGGTCTAGTAGATATAACTATCCCAGAGAAACCAGAACTCGTGAAATCCTAACTTGAAAGTTTAGATGAGAAGGGAAAACAACGTTACACTTCCTTACCAGAAAAAGGGAGGGTGGGTGGGGAAAGAAGAAAAAGAACAGAATTCCTACTCTCACGTTTTGTTTTGCCTAATAGCTACAAAATAGTTTCTAGACTCAACTGCGACCAGTAAAAGGGATCCTACAGGCAGACAGGCTTGATACCATTTGTCGCACCCGGACTTCTAGGGGATACTCACAGTCCGTTAAACAGCAGATAAATGGCTTACGGGGCATACCAGCACCCGCTTCTCAATATGAGCAGGCCAACACGTAAACGTGTGACAACCATTCTCTTACTATTCATCGTCTGCGTAAACCATCCCATAGAAATCCAGACACTACCATTGACGTACTTCATACCATACACACATGGTACGTCAACGGCGTTGAACAAAGGATAACACAACATATCCCTAAGACACAAAAGATAGAAATAAGTTGCAAATGGCCCTCAATAGGGCAGAGATAGCAAATACAATCATCCAGAGGACACATGTCCCAACATATCATCATTACATATCAGCGGAAGCATTCAAAGGGGTCTGAGTACAGACAAATCCAAATAGGCTTAAGAAGCCGGAACTGAAATAAAGACGGAGCCCATCCACGAAGTCTCGGATCCTGCCCGGGTCCGCTATCTACTCGTCAGCAGCCTCATCGTACTCCACGTAGTAGCCTCCAAGGTGATCCTCGTAATCGTAGCCGTAGTCTGCGTAAACCACAGCCCCAAAGGGGTCAGTACACCAACGTACTGGCAAGCAAGACTCACAGTTCACCAAAGTGTAGCCCGTCAACACAAGCACGGATGACTTGGGTTCAACGGAAGAAAGGGGATATAACAGCTGCTGCAACTGGCTGCGCTAACCATCTACAGATTTGTTACAACTTACCAGCTACAGAAAGGGGATAAGATAGCGTAAGGTAACCAACTGGAAGATAACACCAACAAACCCATCCTGGACCTCGCCCCTTATCCTAAGAAGCAGTCCGAGGATAACTCACACAGTTGGATTAATGAATGATGAATCAAGTTGTTTGGTTTAATAATTCTATTACTAGTCAAGTTATCCTTAGTTAGGTGTAAGTTGTTCTGAGTACTTGTTAGCCAATACTTTCACCAAGTTAACCATAACCGCGGAATACACGGCTTCTCGAGAAGATTTATCCCTGCAGGGTTGCACCAATTTGGCCGTACACGTATGAATAACCCGCCAGATGGAATGCCCCCACCAAGCGGGGCACTCAACACAACTCAACTCTTCTTCGCATCAAGCCCAAAGCACCACGTGCTGTGCGTGCGCGGCTAATCGAGCCCCACGAAGAAAAGGGGACCCTAGCACTGGAAGACCACGCCGCCCTAAATGCCGACTACAAAAGTTCCACCCTGGCCTCGGGTTCGTACCTGCATATGCGTGCATCAAATGGAAAGCCCGAACTACGTGTGGTGATTTGGACGAGATGCGGATAGAATCAAATTGAGGGGCGCCCATACTCGCTTCCCACATGCGGATAGTGCGCTCATCATGGATCAGTAGACAAGACCCTTTTCCTATTAGGGTCGACACTAGCAGGCCTCAAAACCACAAAGGGCCTCCTGCCGGTGCCTTATCAGCATATAATTAACAACAGGTTGATTGATTGACATCGAGCCCCCAGAACATAATAATGTATAGTAACTGAAAAAACTGGTAACAGACTCGAGCAAAACAACCTAAGCATGCTAGTAAGACACTGGCTCAAACAATAGGGTTGTAGGAATGGAGGTGAGGCAATATCAGGGTTAAGGGATTCATGTGATAGGTTCGTAACAGAAACAACTACCACTAAGGCTAGCAGAAATAGACAACGGAAAGTATCGGAAACCAGGGTTGAAAGGAACACAATGGTTCATGTGAGTGATAACTTGCCTGCAAACTCAGCAGCCTCGTACTGAGCTAGATCCTCAGAAGGGGTGTCGTAAGTATCGTCTGTCTCAACGTCGGCGTCTATCCGAGAAGAAGCAAACAAACAAGACAGGGAATAAACAATCATTATCATGGTATAGTGCACAATCACATATGATGCATGACAAGTTAATAGATGCATCAAAATAAACTAATTGATATGACAACACAATTTAAATGGACACAAATGCAATTTTGAGTTGCATATGAAAAGCCCATGGATTTTGGTTAGATTATTTGTTTTCCAACTAATCAACAGGTGCTAGTGGTTTAGTATGATGCATGCAAAAGGAAAACAGTAAAATAACAACATTAGAATCAAATTAAAATAGGGTGTAGCAATTTAGAATTTTATTATTAATTTAGGGAATTTTTGGGTGCCTTAAAGGTGACACACAAGTATTTGTTGTTTTCAACCATTTAAATTGTTCAAAACAAATAACAAAGTTTATATTTGAAAAGAACATCAAATTTTAGTTGGATTACATGTTTCAAATATTGAAATAGGAGCTAGGATTATTTTATTATGAATTAAACAATATTAAACAAGTTTTAAATGAATTTAAAACAGGTTTGAATTTAATTGAATTTTTATTTGTTCAAAACAAAATTTCAAACTCACATTTGAAAAGTTCACACTTTGATGGTTTGAAAACATATTTTGCATGTTTTAAAATTATTTTATTTTGAGCAAGTTATGATTTTATCCAATTTAATTGAATTAAACAAGGATTAAATTATGTAGGCAATTTTAATTATTCAAACCATGTAACAAAATTTATATTTGAATAGGTTATTTGAAATAGCATTGAAAACATATTTTATTTGCATGATTTGGAACTATTATGAATTACTTATGAATTTTGGCAAAATACAATTGAATGATTTGAATTTAAATTTGAATTGCAATTTGAAAGTTCAAAACAGTACACAAATAGATTATTTGGAAAGGTTATGAAATTTGGAACAGAAAACATATACAACTTTTATTTATTGGAATTACAGAATAAAAGTTATTAAAGTTTGAAGTTTTAGGTTTAAATCTGTTATTTAAATTGATTAGGAGTAAAAAAAGAAATGCGCAGAAACTTTTGCTACCGCGCTGTCTACCCCTAGCCACTGCCCGTGGGCCAGGGGCCAGCGTGGCGCTGCGCACGCTCGCGTGGCAGAGGAGGCCAATGACTGGTGGGGTCGCGCACACGGGATAAATCCCGAAAAAAGGTTGCAGCACCGGGGATTCGAACCCGGGCCGCTGCGCACGAGCGAACGGAACCAAGCCACTGCGCTGCTACGGAGTTCTTGTCAGATAGGAGCAGGCAGACAAGGTGAGCTTCAGTAACGCTATCTGAAACTCGCGCGCGCGCGGTGACTGAATTTACTGACAGCAAATGCTTGTTGCTCGCCGGCGGGGAGATACGCGGCCGTGCTCGAGGCGGATGGGGTGCAGTGGGGTGGATGTGCACGATACAGTGGTGGTGCACAGAGGGAGAGAGGGAGGTAGCTGGTGGAGCTCACCAGGAGTGGGTCGAGGTTACGTAGGTTGCTGACGACGACGTGACGGAGGCGACGGTGGAGGTGTCGTGGACGGTGGCGACGTCCTAGCGGCTCCTCGGGGATGCTCTGATGTCCAAAAGGGAGAGGCAGCTGCGGGCGTTCGATTCTCGAGACTAGGTGGGGGAGTGGAGAGCCATGGCGACGTCGCGGTGGACGGATTCAGCTGGGGTTCTCCGGCGAGGTAGTTAGCAGAGAGGGAGGCGGCCGGGAGAGGGGCAGACGGCGGCGGAGAAGAGGGAAGGATGGCGCCTAGGGTTAGGGTAGGGCAGCGGGGCTCCTAGGGCGGCTTTATAGCCCCCGGGAGTGCCTCCTGGCCGTCGGGTGGTCGTCGCTGCTGCCGTGGAGGCCTCCGATGGCCGCCGTACTGCGGGAAGATGGGTTAGATCGCGGGAAAAAAAACGAATCGTTTTTCTTCGTTTAAGTGGCAGGCTGGGCCGCAGCAGAACGGTTTAAAATTTTATTTTTCTCTTATATATATTTTTTTTTGCTGAAATAGAATTTGGAAGATAAAGATAGGTTTTGGGTAGTGAAAAATTTGAGAAAAAAATTGGGGAAGCTCCTTAGGTCAATTACTAACAGTTGGTAACTTTTATTTTCAAAAGTTTAAATGTTTGATGGCTGTTTAAAATTTAAACCAAATTTGGGTGAAGTTTTAATATTAAAGATCATTAATAAAATCAATCATTTAAATAGGGTAACCCCTATGGTAAAATAGACAATTTGAGTTGATTTGATTTGGTAACAACATGATTTCAAAATGGTTCTGTTTTGGGTGCTTTGATTTGAATTTTAAAATGTGTTTTGAAAAATAAATAATTTATTTAAAACATCATTTTCACAAGTGTTCACTATGGAAAAACATGGAACCAAAATGGTTGTTATTATTTGTGATTTTTATTCAAAAAGTTGTAACAGAGGAAGTATGAAACCATTGTTTGAATAAGGTTTGAATTTGAGTTGTGAAAACAGTGGAAAACAGATGCAAACAAATAAGAAACAAATGGGAACAAAATGATGACATGATGCAATACTTTAATAAACATGAAACAAACATTCTAAGGGGATGGTTTTTCATACTTGGGATGTTACAAAATGCCCCCCCTTGAAGGAATCGCGCCCCGAGATTCCTACTGAGAAATGAAAAGGTCCGGATACTTCTTGCGAAGATCCTCTTCGGTCTCCCACGTTGCCTCTTTATCGGAATGATGCGACCACTGCACTTTCAAGAACTTTGTGCTCCTGTTGCGAGTCTTACGCTCGGTCTCATCGAGAATACGAATAGGGTGCTCCTCATAAGAGAGATCATCTTGCAGTTCGATGGAATCATGATCAACTGCACGATCTGGATCTTTGAAACACTTCTTGAGCTAATGCTACAGCTGAACTAATCTGGGTTGAAGCATTGATTCGAGAGTTGGGAGTTTCTCTCTCACAACGACCATGTCTTTGGTGTGATAACATTGGTGCTACATATCTTTCTGCTAATCCCGTCTTTCATGCCCGGACCAAGCATATCGAGATTGACTATCATTTTGTTCGTGAACGTGTTGCTGATAAGCTGCTTGATATCAAGTTCATCTCCACGAAAGATCAGGTTGCAGATGGTTTCACAAAGGTTTTAGGTGTTAAGGATTTAGATAATTTTAAGCGTAATCTAAACCTTTCTAGAGGTTTAGATTAAGGGGGGCTGTTAAGGTTGTATTTTGGATTGTATTTGGTTTCCAATATGTTTCGGTATAGGGAGTCCCTACCCGACACGTATTCCTTGTAATACCTTGTGTAGGGTTTCTACACCTATATTAACATGCAGCCCGGCCCAGGCAACGGCACGGTTTCTAGCTACGTCTGACACCCAAGATTACTTGTTCTTTTATTGTGGAAATATCCAACTAATGTACCCAAGATATAAAAAAAAAATCTACTCCTTAGCAGAGTGACCACTAAAACACTTATGGGCTGAAAGTCTGCGACGAAACAGAAGTCGTCCAAATCGTAGGATTTCTGGACAGTGAGGCCAGCAGATTCAGGACTACCATAACGAAAACAATAAGTATTGCAAGTTGTATCTTATTGTGTGTAAGAAGATACGGGATGCAAATATAAGCAAAAAAAAAATCTACACTGCTATATAAAGACGATTCGTTCGATTCAAAACATCTTTTTTGACGAGTTAACCGGCAGGAGCTCTGCCATTATCAATATAAGGAGAAGAAGAAGTTGTAGTTACAAATCAGTCAGGAGACATATTCCCTGGCTGACAATCCTCACCCGAGGGAAACGTAAAAGAATCACTCCCAAAACACCTCTCTAACGAGGGAGACATCATCCAAAACCAAACGAAAAACACTCTCCGGAGGTAGAGACTTCCCCTGAAAAATTCTACGGTTGCGCTCATTCCACAGGTGCCAAGCCAAATATGCGGCAAAACCCAGCTCTCTTCTTCTAACCTCCTTGATCGGCTTGAACTTTACTCAGAACATCAAGAATCTGTATGTTACTACTCCCTCCGTCTACATTTGTAAGGCGCGGAACCAAATTTCCGACAGCCCAAAAGAACATGTAAAAGACAATTGTACCCCCGCAAAACAGATCGATTCAAAATTCAAAAAACTCTTCGCCGGACACATCAGGATCTCAGCGCCGTTCCCGTCCTCGTCCCTGCGTCAGGACCAGCAGGTCGCCGCGCTCGTCCCCGCGTTAGGATCGTGCCCAGGTTCGTCACCAGGCGCGTCGCCCTGCTCAACACGTCGCCGGCCCGTACCTGGACCTCGCCCAACTGCTCCCCCGATTCTTCCTCGCCGCCCAACCAAGCAGCTCGCTGGATTAGTGGGAGCCGGACAGCGCGTCGCTGTCCCCTTGATCCTGCTCGCCCAACACACCAGGATCCCATCGCTTCGCCGCCCCCGTGCTCCTACTGGCACCCAAAAGCGTCACCGGGATCCTGCTCGCCCAGCGCCTCGCCAGGGTCCTGCTTGCGGCGTCATCGCCACCAAGTTCCTCCGCCCAGGTGCACGCCGCCTCCTTGAGCCCGGGCCATCCTCGAGCTCGCCCAGGTCTTCCTCGCCCTCGCCCAATTGCACCTCGCCATTGCAGGACATCCTTGCCTAGGTCTCCTTGCCCTCGTCTTCCTCACCTTGCCCATCTTCTTCCTCGTCCGGAACCTCGTCGCCCAGGATCTGCTGGTCTGGCCAGATCGCCCAACACGTCCAGGCGCTCGCCCATCACGTTGGGCAACCTCCAGGAGCTCGGGCAACCTCCAGCCGCTCGCCCAGCACATCGCCTGTGCTCCTCCTCGCCGATAACCAGGGGAAAAGGCCAGCAAGTTGACGGTCCCTGTGTCCTCCTCCTTTGTAATCCTGCCCGCAATGGTTCCAGACCTAAATTTCTCTCCACCTGAAGAAGACAACATTCCTGAAGATGAAAATGCAGGTACTCTAAAAATATTTAGTGCAAAGTTTCTTGTCTCGCTCTGATGGTGGAGTACAACACAAGATTGAGTTGGCAAAGGACTCATAATACCTGCAGCAGTACTTGTTTGTTTGAGTATCACATTCATGCCAGCTTATAAGTGTTGACCAACTTGTGAAACAGGCAACCAAGGAGAACCTGAAGAAGAAGAAGAAGAAGAAGAAGCAGCTCAGAATTTAGGTATCATTGAAAGTGTTTGGACGATGATTATAGTGATGGGTATATTCTCATGAAGCTTTTGTCAATGGAGCATCTACCAAAAAAGGTGCTAGCAACAAGCCAATAAACTACTACTACTATGGCCTACAAGAAGGTGCTGGATTTTGTTTACTGCACACTCTTGTAGCTGTTCCACATCCAAGCAGCGAGCACATGAGAGCACATGTACAGAGCAGCGCCAATGGCAGATAGGAAAAAATAAAAGAAACAACACACCTCACCCACACCTATGGGAATTAGATGCATAATAATCCTAGGGAAATTATAAAATCATATGCATAATAATCCTAGGTAAATACAGATGTTACTAGCAGAGTAGGCCAACATTCCTAACTAACAGTCAAGCACACGCAAAAGCAGTAGCAGATTAGGCCAACATTCCTAACTGATGGTCAAGCACTCGCAAAAGCAGTAGCAGGTGCTCAAGCAATTACTTTGATGATAAAAATAGGCTTCAGGTTCCCTGTTTGAAATATCAATCTTATATGCATGAACTGTGGCTCAGATAATTATAGCTAGGTAGGAGAATCATGTTTCCGGGTTCCACTTAACTCTAATATGCAGTTCATGCATCATTCACCATGTGTTGTTGTCATTCACGGTCAGAGAAAAATTTATATAGACACTCTCTTCTATTTATGACATGAAGTACCAGTTGTCTGAAACAATACTACCAGCTTAAAGTTCCAAAGGATTCTTTACATGCCTATCCATTTTCTGAGTACTTTCATATGGCACTCTGTTTGTGCTCCCAGTTCCAGGTGTGTTCATGCTCACTTCACTAAAAAAAAGTTTATGTTGTTGCTAACCAAGGTACCACATGTTTGTCTCCGATAGGCGCTAGCAAACTAACTTTCTGAATTAGCTGAACATGTTATTGGTTTTAGTATTGCCAAAGATGGCAAAATGCTGTCTGCGCGATAGTGAAAAAAATACAGATGCAGGTAATACAGATAGCTACTGCACTCTGCCAGGAATACATATGCAAAAGAAGGAGTAACGAAGGAGGAAAGGGGCCTCACCAGCTGCAGCTCGCGAGGAGCTCGTGGAGGCAGCAACAGATCCGTGTAGCACCTCCAGCAACAGCATCAACTCGGGGAGGAGCTCGTGGAGGCAGCAGCAGATCCGTGTAGCACCTCCGGCAGTAGCAGCAACTCAGGGAGGAGCTCGTGGAGGCAGCAACTGATCCGGACAGCACCTCCAGCCGCATCGGCAGCTCGGGGAGGAGCTCGTGGAGGCAGCAGAGGATCCAGACAGCACCTCCGGCCGCATCGGCAACTCGGGGAGGAGCTCGTGGAGGCAGCAGATCCGTAAAGCACCTCCGACAGCAGTAGCTCGGGGAGGCAGTAGCAGCTCCGGACAGCAACTCACGGATGCTACCGTCCTGTTGTTTTGGTAGTCTCTGTCGGCCATCACCACTGGAGCTCGCCCTGCACTTCAATCGAAAGATCCAGCGGCACCGCAACTGATCGAGCAGCTCCGCCGCAGATCTGGCCGCCGGAGTAAAAAAAATCCGATTTTTTAACTCAAACTTGCTGGCGCAGGTGACGACGCCGGCGACGGAGAGAGCAACGAATCGATAAGGACATATATCGGTGGCTACGAGCGCGAGTGAGAGGGCACCGGCGACGGAGGCGAGAGAGAGGGCGGCAGCGAAGCGGGCAAGGGAGAGAGCGCCGGTGAGTCGCTCGAGGAGGAAAGGGGTGGGAGCTCGGGAAGGAAAAGGACGAGCGACCGACACGGTCCAAAATGGGGCATAACCGGAAAACGTGGAAATGTCGCTAGCGTTACCAAACGTGACCGTGAAATCCTTCCGCGCCTTAAAAAAGCGAACGGAGGGAGTAATTTCGATCTCAGAACATCAAGAATGTGTATGTTACACTGATCCATTTCGTTGAAATCTGGATAGGAGCTTACCTGAAGATCCAAGGAAGCTCATTTTCGATGGAAGCTCATTGCATAGCGTGGAAATGTGGAGTTGCTGCCTCTGAACATTCCATTTCAGAATTTCTCTCCAATCGGATAAAAATGGAACAGAGTAGCTCGTCCTTAAGTCTGGCAGGAGGGGGAGCTGGTTCACCTTGGAGATCTTCGGCTTCTTCTGTCCCTCCGGCTGCGGCGGCGGCCGCGCGAAGCCTCCGTCCATGGTAGCGCCGCGGTGGGGGAGCAGCTGTGGGCTGCTGGGAGGAGTCGAGGAGACGAACCCTAGGTAGCGCCGCGGCGGGGGAGCAGCCGGGACGCCATGGCGCCGGCGGCGGAGGAGGAGAGGCGTTGGGCGCTAGGGCAGAAAGGGTTGCTCACTGCTGGGTGGGCTCCTAGTGGGCCGTAGCGACCGGAGACAAAATCGAGAGCGGGCCAGGTCCAGCATATCAAAAAAATACCACCGAAAGATCCGGAAGCTTCATGATAATAAGACGTGGTTACAATTACATGGAGGACCAAATCGTAAAATACACCTAGGCCCTTACATTTGGCACACGGAACGTCAGGAAGAAAAGTTAAAAAGCAATCTGGTCCCCACCGCCGTCGTTGCTGCCAAGCCCTGCTATCGCGGCCCTCAAGCCCAACACCGGGGACGAACCACTTGATGGAGGACCGCCATAGTATGTCGCGCTGTAGAGGAAGAAGAACCCCATAGCACCGGGTAGCGGAGTGACCCCTTTGGCCCTGGATAGAAACGGCGCATCTCGTCCTCGTTGATGAACGTTCACGACCGAAGCTTCGAGAGGCGCAGGCCAGCACCTGTCCCAAGGCATGAAGGCTATGACATCCACCTCCTTGCCACCACTTCGGCAGCCAGAGGAAGAAGACTAGGGAATAATCAAGCCCCAGCACAAATAAACTCCCAAAACCTGGAGCCAATCTTCGAGATTATTGAAGAAGAAGGATGCAACATCCTCCCCCGTCGCATACGGCTCCAACCACCGGAGCAACTCGCACCCCATGCCATGAATACGTCCCCCAGAAACTGGACAATTGGCGCCCATCGTGGGACTAGCGACATTCCGGGTTATTTCAGAAAAGTTCTAAAGAAAATATTTTCGGAAAGGGATGAAAATACAGGGAGATCAATTTTTATGCGGAACGAAAACAAATTCCAAAGAAGAGACGGAGGGGTGCCAGGTGCGGCCCCACCCTCACTACTAGGGAAAAGGCTACCGCAGGCGAATTGCTATGCGCCTGCGACATACATGCCAGTGGTATTATCGTACCGCCGGCGCACAATCTGATTCGCCTGTGGTATTTTTTATACCCCAGGCGCACTTTGTCTATGCGCCTGTACTAAATACGCATACCCCTGGCGCATAAGGCCGGTGCGCCTGTGGTACTACTTTTAGGATTTAAAAAAATGGGCTGCTCCGGCCATTTTACATCCTATAAGACACACCTAAAACAAATTTAACACTTGCTAAATCTAACAACGATCTCGGCTCGCTACAGCGCTGCTCTGCACGCTCGGCCTGCTCGCTGAATTGTTGCCGACCTTCTCGCTACTCCGCGCCTCCGGCTAGCTAGCTCCTCCCCCTGTGTGCTTACGCTCTGGATGCACTGTAAAGTATATAAGAAGACAAGTCACATATACTAAACAAAATTACTTCAGTTTTAGAAATTATAGTGGACATATAAAATACGTATGTGATTTTATTTGTAGTAAATTGTACCAAACAAAACTACAGGAGATAAAAAAGACGCCCGACCAGCGCGCGTGCCATAGATCATCCTCACAATCCGGTTATTAATTAATGGAAGAATAACAGCAGAGCCATGCAATATTAAAAGAAAATGTAGTCTCAGCAGTTGGCCATTCCTAAAGCGATTGACACTAGAATGCATTGGAAGAGAACTAATTAAGCTACTGTGAATGTATAACTCAACATGCTGAATCAGAACAAAATTCCACATTGCTGGACTGAACAATTGAAGATGTATAGGTGTAGAGTGCAAGGGAACATACAAGTATAGAGCGGTCGCGGCTAAACCTAAAGTAGAGCAGTTACATCAGGTCTACATAGATGGATTGATTTTGTTTTCTAGAACTCACAGATATTTGATTTATGTTCAACTTTCTCCGGTAACGAGAATTTATACAGTTTGCAGCTTTGAAATATATTCGGTTCTAAAATATTTACTTCCCTGTATGACATAAGAAAAATGATTTTGTTCTAACAAATAAATAGGTATAGGTCCCTACAAAAATCTCAACAACTCAAAAATGTACTGTTAATCCGAGAAAGGCTTTAATGTTTTAGAATATATCAGAAAAATGATCTCAAGATATAGGCAGAACTTGAGATATAAATTGTACTATTAAACAGGAGTCTAAATTGATTTAAGTCTGAGAAATGATCTCACAAAGATATTGGCAGGCATGAGCTACAAACTGATCTCAGAAAGAAGTATGAACTGAAACTAACTTATACGAGAACTACCACATCAGCTTATTAAGATCCTAAAAACATCACCATGCTCTGCTAGAAACAGCTGACGAAAGGCCTGCCCCCGTATACCAGTCGACCACATATGGGAATATCGCATTGACATATGAGCACATCTAGCAAGATCGAGATGGTGTCACCTGCAGTAGCGGGCGACAAGGGCAGTTGAGGACGGTGGGCGTTAGGATGCAGGTCATGGACGCGGTCGGGGAAGACGGGCGACAACAGCAGCAGCAGGCCTCGCCTTGAGGTCTGGCGCGTCCACGCCCTGCCTGCCATCGGGCGCCCTCACGAAGACGACGCCGGAGGACGGAAAGAAGCTGTGGACGAGATCCGGTGGATCCCGTCGGTGATGTGGCCGTCCTGATGGCGGGAAAGTCGCGTGTGCCAGAGCAACCGCAGACCCTAGCTCACGCTCATGTGCGGTCCCGCCGGCTCGACGGAGCGTCGCACATGGATGCGTACGCGCGCGTCGTCGAGGCAGCCGGCCGCGATGCCGTGGCTGCTGGGCGGCGGGGCCTCTGTCTCCGGCGAGGCTGGCTCGAACGCGCTCGATCTGCTGCGGTGGCGAACGGAGGAACCGACTGTCCTTCTCCCCATAAGCGCCGGAGTTGGCCGGAATCCGGAGGAGGAATCGGTCGAGGGAGTAGGGCGCAGTAGAACGTGGCGACTCCGAGGTCCATGGCACCACTGCCGTCGATGGGGACGAGCATGGATCGAGGCTTGACATGCTGCTCCTCTGTCCTTGGCTAGGGTTTGTGGTCGGGACAGCGGACATCGGGATGAGGGGCCAGGGCTGGAGGAGGAGGAGGCGACGACGGTGCAGATCTGAATCGGGGAGATGGGAGAGGTGGTGAGTGGGGAACAAGGCAGAGAGGAGAGCTGTCATGGGAGGTGTTGTGTTGCTGGCTGCGGTTGACTACAAATTATTCCTTCGACTGTTTCCAAGTGCGTTTGTGTGGCTCTGGATACCGCAGGCGCTTATGTATCGGGTTGCGCCGATGATAGGTAAGGTAGCACGAGCGAATACACAAGAATTCGCCTGCGGTATAGCCACAGTGCCAGGGGCGGTGGTGGGGTGCCCTGCCACCTTTTACCCCATGCGCATTGTGTTTTTGTTCGCCTGGGGTAACTTTCTTACCCCAGGCGCGTATGCTCTCTGTTCGCCTGCGCTAATTAGCCCAGGCGCATACCCTTACTTGTTCGCCTGTGGTAATGCATGCTACTATAAGCATTTCTCTAGTAGTGGCTAGGCTCCGTCTCTTGGCCTATAAGTTTCCCTTAACCCTAAAAACATCGGAAATAGAGTTATATTCCATGGAACATACAGAGAGGCGTCGTCACCTCGAAAGTCCAATTTAGTGCTTCTGCAGCCTAATTCAGCCACCTTGCCGGAGGAGGAATCGTCATCGGAGGCTTCTTCGTCACCATGATCTTCTCCGGACAGATGCGTAAGTAGTTCATCTCGGAACTACGGGTCCATAACAGTAGCTAGATGATTGTTCTCTCCCCTAGGCCTCCATGTTTAGAATCTCGTGAGCTTCCTCACATGATAGAGACCACCGTTATGTAATTGTGCATGTTGTGTTTGCTGGTTCCGATGAACTATGAGATGATGGTTATTTTATTCATGTCAATTTGAGATGATTCACTTATATTAGTAAAGAGATTTAATCTTGTCTTTGAATTCTCTCTGACATTTACGGTTACCTTGGCAACATAGTTGATTTCGCCTCCAAGAGAGAGTTTATACGCTAGATGGTAGGTTTATGCCTCCCTTACATCTATGCTCGAGTGACAGAAATGTGAGAAATGGGGATGTTGCTACTGGGGAGAAAACACGGTGCTCATGTCTACGGACGAGGACCATTTCTTACATCATGTATTGTTCTTAATACATATGTCTATTGCACACAAAGCAATCACTTCGTTGTGGTAAGTTAATACAAGACAGATTTGCTGGATAGCTTTCTTGAGGTGGACTTTTAGATATGGATTCATGCTGGATAGCGGTCCATATGCCTTGACGTAATGCTTACAATGTTAGAACCCACGAATTATATCTCGTCATAATAGTATTGTTATATGGTCATGATTTGTCAATCACACAGTTGTAATTTGTTCACCCAACATGTTTGTTTTCTTTGGAGAGACACCACTAGTGAGCCTATGGGCCCCGGTCCTATTTTTCTCATATTTACAACCTTATTTAAAGCTCTTTCATAATTATTTCCTTGTTGTTCCATTTTTACTTTATTTACTTTTTAAGACTCTATATGTTTAATAAAGTCCGGAAGATTAACAACTTTTCAGAAAGTTGGGGTAAGAGAGAGTTTATGTTTATGTGCAGGTTCCACACTTATTGACGCGACAGACAACAAGCAACCTTCTCCAAAACTATGAAATACTACTTGTTCGATAAACCCTGATTTGATAACTCGGGGAAAATTTCCTCTAAACTATATCATACTTTCCTCTTGGGTCTCCCAACGAGTGTGTGATCACGTGAGAATAAAGGAGCACATGTATCAATATAATCATTCCATCATGGAAACAAATCGATGTATTTTTTATCCATCACAACCAGATCAACACATGATAGATAGGCAAAATGGAAAAAAGTACAACAACCAGAAAGAGCGATCTCCCTAAGAATCGAACCACGCACTTCGCTACGGCTTAGCCTACGACGACCTAGGACATGGAGTTGCATTAGTGAGGAGCGCATCAGACGGCGGCCTTGTAGTGGAGTGGTGGAACTGGCTGCAACGGTGGGTAGATCATTCTGGTACTATAAATAAATTACTGGCATTACTATGTTATTAGCTTTACATAGAAGGATAAACAAGATTCGGTTAAGGGTACAAACAGGAGAGCTAAATCATTGCATAAGTTAGGCTGATCAGTATATGTGCAAAAAAGTTGAAGTACTATTTATTTAGCTTAACGGGTGGAGCAACTTCAATTGAGACAACAATACAAGTGCATCATTCTTTTATGTCTAGTTTCTAGCAGATGGTAGGTAACAATAATCCATCACAGGAAGCATAGTTAGTACCAGACATAGAACCTTTATATATACAACAATCACTGACAATAAGGATGCTTTCTTCCATGGTAACAAGATCAGCTGGTGCAAAATATGACAAAGCATGATCATAGCGAGTCCATAGGGTCACAGAAGGTCTCATCCGCACCTGTTATTTACATGTAACTGCTTCAAACAGGTAGTGTCAGTACCGTGTTCATCATTTAGAATAGTTAGAAAACCCAAGCAAGCAGCAATAGCATTGCTTATGTTCATGGTATCTTCCACATATAATGTATATGTGAGAGGAATCCTTTCATGAGACTACTCAAGTTTCATCTAAAAGAGGCGATGATATACAATAACCGAGAAGCGATTCATGATAATAACATGAGCGGATTCCAAATAAAGACTTTGCCAATCGATGGGATTTCACATGAAATGGTTATGTTAGGAATGGATACAACGGTACTCCCATGCTCATCACGCAGGACGGCGGTGAGTAGTACGACGAGCGATACGGTGAGGAGGAATCCCACGGAAGTAGGTAGAACGACGATCCACGTAGATCGGGACTGCTCTGAGAGCAACTCTCGGTGTGGTGAAGTAGAAAGCGTCGTCTCCCTGTGCTCCAAAGCGTGGAATCCCAGTGTAACCAGCTCCAAGGTCGAGAAGTGGACCTCTGATCGGCTCGTAACCTCCAGCATCTGGCAGCGGAAACCCAGCTGTCTGATGGAAACGTGCAAAGCGCTCATCTCCAACAAAGTCTGTGGTCTATGTCGCCAGACGAGTGAGAGCAAGGTAGAGTTGCTCCCTGACTGAGGCCAACTCCTGAGAAAGTGTGGAAGCAACTGCATCACTGTGCCTCACAAACTGAGCAGTGGTGTGCAGCCTGGAGCTATCATCCTCGTAGGTATACAGGTTGCTGTGGAGAGTGAAGTGAGCTCCCGCTGAAGTGATGTAACCACGGGGAATGTGACGGTAGATAGAACCGTCAAACCCCCAGTAGTCAGCACGGAGGACGGTGAGACTCACGTAAGCTGCCTTCTGCACGGCCATATCCACTGTGGAACCTACTGCCTCGTAGCGGTGGACAACGCTCCTGCCATCGTCTGACAGAATGTAGACGATAGCCTGGTAGTAGGTCTGGTCAAACTCTCGCTGCTGCTCGTAGACCTGGTACTCTGGTGCCCAATGGAACCCCAGATAAGTGACCATGTCTCTCAGCATCTCCGGATAACCGGCGGTGATCTCACAACGAGTCATCCGAACCACCTGCGGGAAGAACCTGAGATCCATCTACAGATGATCGGGGAAGTTTTGATTAGACGCTGGTAGAGAACTGAAGTGGAAAGCAACAACAAGGTTCAACGGACGAAAAGGATGTTGAAAAGAACAGGATATCGAAGCAACAACGGGAAACACGAGACCAAAAACTCCTGAGGTACTACAGAAAACCCATCCGGGCTTCTAAAGGATCAATATCTACTGCTTAAGGAATAGAGGATCTGCTTCCGGGGCTTATTTGCCACCGTTCTCAATCGTGAGTAGGCAACATGATAAATCATGTCACAACCACCTCCATTCCTATGGTCTAGTAGATATAACTATCCCAGAGAAACCAGAACTCGTGAAATCCTAACTTGAAAGTTTAGATGAGAAGGGAAAACAACGTTACACTTCCTTACCAGAAAAAGGGAGGGTGGGTGGGGAAAGAAGAAAAAGAACAGAATTCCTACTCTCACGTTTTGTTTTGCCTATATAGCTACAAAATAGTTTCTAGACTCAACTGCGACCAGTAAAAGGGATCCTACAGGCAGACAGGCTCTGATACCATTTGTCGCACCCGGACTTCTAGGGGATACTCACAGTCCGTTAAACAGCAGATAAATGGCTTACGGGGCATACCAGCACCCGCTTCTCAATATGAGCAGGCCAACACGTAAACGTGTGACAACCATTCTCTTACTATTCATCGTCTGCGTAAACCATCCCATAGAAATCCAGACACTACCATTGACGTACTTCATACCATACACACATGGTACGTCAACGGCGTTGAACAAAAGGATAACACAACATATCCCTAAGACACAAAAGATAGAAATAAGTTGCAAATGGCCCTCAATAGGGCAGAGATAGCAAATACAATCATCCAGAGGACACATGTCCCAACATATCATCATTACATATCAGCGGAAGCATTCAAAGGGGTCTGAGTACAGACAAATCCAAATAGGCTTAAGAAGCCGGAACTGAAATAAAGACGGAGCCCATCCACGAAGTCTCGGATCCTGCCCGGGTCCGCTATCTACTCGTCAGCAGCCTCATCGTACTCCACGTAGTAGCCTCCAAGGTGATCCTCGTAATCGTAGCCGTAGTCTGCGTAAACCACAGCCCCAAAGGGGTCAGTACACCAACGTACTGGCAAGCAAGACTCACAGTTCACCAAAGTGTAGCCCGTCAACACAAGCACGGATGACTTGGGTTCAACGGAAGAAAGGGGATATAACAGCTGCTGCAACTGGCTGCGCTAACCATCTACAGATTTGTTACAACTTACCAGCTACAGAAAGGGGATAAGATAGCGTAAGGTAACCAACTGGAAGATACACCAACAAACCCATCCTGGACCTCGCCCCTTATCCTAAGAAGCAGTCCGAGGATAACTCACACAGTTGGATTAATGAATGATGAATCAAGTTGTTTGGTTTAATAATTCTATTACTAGTCAAGTTATCCTTAGTTAGGTGTAAGTTGTTCTGAGTACTTGTTAGCCAATACTTTCACCAAGTTAACCATAACCGCGGAATACACGGCTTCTCGAGAAGATTTATCCCTGCAGGGTTGCACCAATTTGGCCGTACACGTATGAATAACCCGCCAGATGGAATGCCTCCCACCAAGCGGGGCACTCAACACAACTCAACTCTTCTTCGCATCAAGCCCAAAGCACCACGTGCTGTGCGTGCGCGGCTAATCGAGCCCCACGAAGAAAAGGGGACCCTCATAGCACTGGAAGACCACGCCGCCCTAAATGCCGACTACAAAAGTTCCACCCTGGCCTCGGGTTCGTACCTGCATATGCGTGCATCAAATGGAAAGCCCGAACTACGTGTGGTGATTTGGACGAGATGCGGATAGAATCAAATTGAGGGGGGCGCCCATACTCGCTTCCCACATGCGGATAGTGCGCTCATCATGGATCAGTAGACAAGACCCTTTTCCTATTAGGGTCGACACTAGCAGGCCTCAAAACCACAAAGGGCCTCCTGCCGGTGCCTTATCAGCATATAATTAACAACAGGTTGATTGATTGACATCGAGCCCCCAGAACATAATAATGTATAGTAACTGAAAATAACTGGTAACAGACTCGAGCAAAACAACCTAAGCATGCTAGTAAGACACTGGCTCAAACAATAGGGTTGTAGGATTGGAGGTGAGGCAATATCAGGGTTAAGGGATTCATGTGATAGGTTCGTAACAGAAACAACTACCACTAAGGCTAGCAAAAATAGACAACGGAAAGTATCGGAAACCAGGGTTGAAAGGAACACAATGGTTCATGTGAGTGATAACTTGCCTGCAAACTCAGCAGCCTCGTACTGAGCTAGATCCTCAGAAGGGGTGTCGTAAGTATCGTCTGTCTCAACGTCGGCGTCTATCCGAGAAGAAGCAAACAAACAAGACAGGGATATAAACAATCATTATCATGGTATAGTGCACAATCACATATGATGCATGACAAGTTAATAGATGCATCAAAATAAACTAATTGATATGACAACACAATTTAAATGGACACAAATGCAATTTTGAGTTGCATATGAAAAGCCCATGGATTTTGGTTAGATTATTTGTTTTCCAACTAATCAACAGGTGCTAGTGGTTTAGTATGATGCATGCAAAAGGAAAACAGTAAAATAACAACATTAGAATCAAATTAAAATAGGGTGTAGCAATTTAGAATTTTATTATTAATTTAGGGAATTTTTGGGTGCCTTAAAGGTGACACACAAGTATTTGTTGTTTTCAACCATTTAAATTGTTCAAAACAATAACAAAGTTTATATTTGAAAAGAACATCAAATTTTAGTTGGATTACATGTTTCAAATATTGAAATAGGAGCTAGGATTATTTTATTATGAATTAAACAATATTAAACAAGTTTTAAATGAATTTAAAACAGGTTTGAATTTCATTGAATTTTTTGTTCAAAACAAACAAACTCACATTTGAAAAGTTCACACTTTGATGGTTTGAAAACATATTTTGCATGTTTTAAAATTATTTTATTTTGAGCAAGTTATGATTTTATCCAATTTAATTGAATTAAACAAGGATTAAATTATGTAGGCAATTTTAATTATTCAAACCATGTAACAAAATTTATATTTGAATAGGTTATTTGAAATAGCATTGAAAACATATTTTATTTGCATGATTTGGAACTATTATGAATTACTTATGAATTTTGGCAAAATACAATTGAATGATTTGAATTTAAATTTGAATTGCAATTTGAAAGTTCAAAACAGTACACAAAAATAGATTATTGGAAAGGTTATGAAATTTGGAACAGAACATATACAACTTTTATTTATTGGAATTACAGAATAAAAGTTATTAAAGTTTGAAGTTTTAGGTTTAATGTTATTTAAATTGATTAGGAGTAAAAAAAGAAATGCGCAGAAACTTTTGCTACCGCGCTGCTGTCTACCCCTAGCCACTGCCCGTGGGCCAGGGGCCAGCGTGGCGCTGCGCACGCTCGCGTGGCAGAGGAGGCCAATGACTGGTGGGGTCGCGCACACGGGATAAATCCCGAAAAAAGGTTGCAGCACCGGGGATTCGAACCCGGGCCGCTGCGCACGAGCGAACGGAACCAAGCCACTGCGCTGCTACGGAGTTCTTGTCAGATAGGAGCAGGCAGACAAGGTGAGCTTCAGTAACGCTATCTGAAACTCGCGCGCGCGCGGTGACTGAATTTACTGACAGCAAATGCTTGTTGCTCGCCGGCGGGGAGATACGCGGCCGTGCTCGAGGCGGATGGGGTGCAGTGGGGTGGATGTGCACGATACAGTGGTGGTGCACAGAGGGAGAGAGGGAGGTAGCTGGTGGAGCTCACCAGGAGTGGGTCGAGGTTACGTAGGTTGCTGACGACGACGTGACGGAGGCGACGGTGGAGGTGTCGTGGACGGTGGCGACGTCCTAGCGGCTCCTCGGGGATGCTCTGATGTCCAAAAGGGAGAGGCAGCTGCGGGCGTTCGATTCTCGAGACTAGGTGGGGAAGTGGAGAGCCATGGCGACGTCGCGGTGGACGGATTCAGCTGGGGTTCTCCGGCGAGGTAGTTAGCAGAGAGGGAGGCGGCCGGGAGAGGGGCAGACGGCGGCGGAGAAGAGGGAAGGATGGCGCCTAGGGTTAGGGTAGGGCAGCGGGGCTCCTAGGGCGGCTTTATAGCCCCCGGGAGTGCCTCCTGGCCGTCGGGTGGTCGTCGCTGCTGCCGTGGAGGCCTCCGATGGCCGCCGTACTGCGGGAAGATGGGTTAGATCGCGGGAAAAAAAACGAATCGTTTTTCTTCGTTTAAGTGGCAGGCTGGGCCGCAGCAGAACGGTTTAAAATTTTATTTTTCTCTTATTTTTTTTTTTTTGCTGAAATAGAATTTGGAAGATAAAGATAGGTTTTGGGTAGTGAAAAATTTGAGAAAAAAATTGGGGAAGCTCCTTAGGTCAATTACTAACAGTTGGTAACTTTTATTTTCAAAAGTTTAAATGTTTGATGGCTGTTTAAAATTTAAACCAAATTTGGGTGAAGTTTTAATATTAAAGATCATTAATAAAATCAATCATTTAAATAGGGTAACCCCTATGGTAAAATAGACAATTTGAGTTGATTTGATTTGGTAACAACATGATTTCAAAATGGTTCTGTTTTGGGTGCTTTGATTTGAATTTTAAAATGTGTTTTGAAAAATAAATAATTGATTTAAAACATCATTTTCACAAGTGTTCACTATGGAAAAACATGGAACCAAAATGGTTGTTATTATTTGTGATTTTTATTCAAAAAGTTGTAACAGAGGAAGTATGAAACCATTGTTTGAATAAGGTTTGAATTTGAGTTGTGAAAACAGTGGAAAACAGATGCAAACAAATAAGAAACAAATGGGAACAAAATGATGACATGATGCAATACTTTAATAAACATGAAACAAACATTCTAAGGGGATGGTTTTTCATACTTGGGATGTTACAAAACGCCCCCCCTTGAAGGAATCGCGCCCCGAGATTCCTACTGAGAAATGAAAAGGTCCGGATACTTCTTGCGAAGATCCTCTTCGGTCTCCCACGTTGCCTCTTTATCGGAATGATGCGACCACTGCACTTTCAAGAACTTTGTGCTCCTGTTGCGAGTCTTACGCTCGGTCTCATCGAGAATACGAATAGGGTGCTCCTCATAAGAGAGATCATCTTGCAGTTCGATGGAATCATGATCAACTGCACGATCTGGATCTTTGAAACACTTCTTGAGCTGTGACACGTGAAACACATCGTGCACCTTGGATAGTTTTTCTGGAAGTTCGAGACGATAAGCATTTTCTGCCCGCCTTGAGAGGATGTTGAAAGGACCAATGTATCTTGGTGCAAGCTTTCCTTTCACACCAAAACGATGAGTACCTCTGAGGGGAGTTACACGGAGATATGCCTTGTCACCAGGAGCATAGATCATATCCCTGTGCTTGCTATCATAATAGCTCTTCTGACGAGACTGAGCAATCCTGAGATTGTCACGAATGATACGAACTTTCTCCTCGGCTTCCTTAACAATGTCAGGGCCTAAGAGTGAACGTTCACCAGCTCCAGACCAATTGATTGGACTCCTGCATCTGCGACCATACAGTGCCTCAAACGGTGCCATGCCTAGGCTTGCCTGGTAGCTGTTGTTGCAGGAGAATTCAGCATATGGAAGGCAATCCTCCCATTTCATGCCAAAGGAGAGACCACATGCTCTGAGCATATCCTCGAGAATCTGATTGACTCTTTCGACTTGCCCCTGAGACTGAGGGTGATAAGCTGTGCTGAACAGAAGTTTGGTGCCCAATGCTTCTTGAAAGCTTTTCCAGAAATGTGAAGTGAATATGCTTCCACGGTCTGAGCTTATTTCCAATGGAACACCATGAAGAGGAACAATCCTTGCTGTGTAGAGCTCTGCTAACTGACTAGCTGAGATAGTTTCCTTGACAGCAAAGAAGTGAGCTACCTTAGTGAGACGATCAATAACAACGAAGATTGCATCGTTGCCCTTTTTGGACTTTTGAAAACCACTGACGAAGTCCATTTCAATCATGTCCCACTTCCACTCAGGAATTTTCAGAGGTTGGAGTAGACCTGCTGTTTTCTGATGGACTGCCTTAACACGTTGACAAACGTCGCATTCAGAAACGTATTGAGCAATTTCACGTTTCATGCCAGGCCACCAATACAGAGTCTTAAGATCCTGGTACATCTTTGTACTTCCAGGGTGGATGGAGAGAGGAGTTTCATGAGCCTCCTTGAGAATGATATCTTTTAGACTTTGAATCTGAGGAACTGCAATGCGTCCTTCGAAGAACACAGTTCCCTTGTCATCAATTGAGAAGGACTCGAACTTATCATTGCCTTCTTTGATGTGCTCTACAATCTTCTTGATTTCGGTATCACGAAGTTGTTCAGAACGAATCTTGTCCTCGAGAATTGGACTAGCTGTCAAGTTAGCAAGATATCCTTCAGGGACAAGACCAAGGTTCAGCTTCTGGAATTCTTCATGAAGTGGAGGTTGGCTTTCCATGATCATGAGATTATTGCAATAGGACTTGCGACTGAGAGCATCGGCCATAACATTAGCCTTGCCTGGAGTGTAAGAAATGGTGAGATCAAAGTCTTTAATCTTTTCAATCCATCTCCTTTGCCTGAGGTTTAGATCTGGTTGAGTGAAGATGTATTTCAGACTCTTATGATCGGAAAAGATTTCATTTTTGTTACCCAACAAGTATTGTCTCCATTTCTTGAGGGCAAACACAACTGCTGCAAGTTCAAGATCATGAGTGGGATAGTTTTGCTCATGTGGGTTCAACTGACGTGAAGCATAAGCGACAACTTGACGTTCTTGCATAAGAACTGCACCTAGACCTTGAAGAGATGCATCGCAAAATATCTGGAAAGGTTTTGTAGTATCTGGGCCAACCAGAACATGGGTAGAAGTGAGCTTAGTCTTCAGGAGATTGAAACTGTCATCACATTGTGGAGTCCAAACAAACTTCTTGTCCTTCTTTGTGAGATCAGTGAGAGGTTTGGCGATCTTGGAAAAGTTTTGGACGAAACGACGGCAATAGCTAGCCAAGCCAAGAAAACTTCTGACTTGCTTCACCGTCTTAGGGGGTTTCCAATCAACAATTGCCTTAACCTTTTCCGGGTCAATGGCTATGCCTTTGGCAGAGATGATATGTCCAAGATATGCAACTTCTGGAATCCAGAACTCATATTTGGAAAACTTGGCATACAGACGATGCTCGCGAAGTTTCATGAGAGTGAGACGAAGGTGTTCTCCATGCTCTTCCTCGGATTTTGAGTAGACTAGAATATCATCGAGATATACCACAACGAACTTGTCGAGGTATTCATGGAAGACAGAATTCATGAGTCTTGAGAAGGTTGCCGGTGCATTGGTGAGACCAAAGGACATGACGATGTATTCATACAGACCGTAACGAGTGGTGAAAGCTGTCTTAGGAATATCTTCCTTTCTGATCTTTATCTGATGGTAACCCCTCCTCAAGTCCAACTTTGAGAATATTGAGGCTCCAGCTAGTTGATCAAAAAGATCATCGATACGAGGAATTGGATACTTATTCTTGATGGTTTTCTCGTTGAGAGGACGATAGTCAACCACGAGTCTTTTTGTTTGATCCTTCTTGGCAACAAACAGAGTTGGGCAACCCCAAGCGGAGGAACTAGGTTGAATGTAACCTTTTTCCATGTACATATCGATTTGTTCCTTCAACAATTTCAGTTCAGGAGGAGCTATCTTGTATGGATGCTTAGAGATTGGAGCAGTACCTGGTTCAAGCTCGATCACGAACTCAACTGCTCTGTCCGGCGGCATCCCTGGCAACTCTTCTGGAAAGACGTCAGGGAATTCACAAACCACCGGAACATTTTCGATTGCAGGAAGAGGTTTTGCATCTAGGTTGAACAGCTGAACAGAACTTGATTCACTTGGAGAATAGACTATCTGGCCGGAAGGGTGGAACAGAGTTATTGACTTATTAGCACAATCAATCGTAGCTTTATTTTCCTTCAACCAATCCATGCCAAGGATGACATCAATGTCAGAATTGCCAAGCAGAATGAGGGAAGCAAGGAATATGTGACCTCCAATTAGAATCTGATTCCTGTGACTGATCTTGGAAGTTTGCATAGTTGCTCCAGGGGAGTTTACTACTAGCGGGGAACCGAAACTAACAAAAGGTAGCTTAACTGCTGTTGCAAAGATCTTTGACACGAAAGAATGCGATGCTCTGGTATCAAACAACACTTTAGCTGGGTTATAGTTTACGGGGAATGTACCGAGAACGACGTCAGCAGCCTCCTCAGCTTTGTCGACCTTGACATTATTCACCCTCGCGGTCCTCCCGACAGGCCTGTTGTTGGAGTTGAAGGCTTTAGCCGGGGGAGCACGAACCATTGCCTGGTTGGTGTTGGGGCGAGGAGGTGGTGGAGGTAGCTGCCTCTGAGTGCACTTATCAGCATAGTGTCCAGTCTGCTTGCATTTGAAGCAAGTGACGACACGAGGTGCATCTGGCCTTGGCTGCCCCATTGGAAACCTCTGACCCTGCATCTGAGATGGGTTGGGTGGGCGGGGACCAAAGCCTGGAGAAGCTTGGGCATATGGAGCCCTAGTGACAGCACTGTTTGGCACCCAGATGCGGCGCTTCTGCGGAGGGGTGGTCATGTTGGAGGAGGAACCACCCTCACGCGAGTGCTTGCGGGACTCCTCGAACGCCTTGCGCCCATTTTCCTCATTGAGCGCGGTGTTCACGAGCTCCTCGAAGTCCTTGCACTTGATGTTGGTGAGAGCGTACTTGAGTTCCGGGTTAAAACCTCGGCGGAACCTTGCCATCTTCTTGGTCTCAGTGGACACCTCATCACCAGCGTAACGAGCGAGACGATTGAACTCGTTCTGGTAGCCAATGACGTCCAGCTTGCCCTGCTTGAGAGAGCAGAACTCTTCACGCATCCTTTCGATGAGGCCATCTGGGATGTGGTGCTTCAGGAAGGCATCCTTGAAACAACCCCAGGTGATTGGGTATCCAGCTCTCATGGTCTGATAGTTCTCCCACCAGGTAGCCGCCTGACCCTTCAGTAGGTAGGTGGCATACTTCACCTTGTCTTCCTCAGCAACGTGAGCAATGTCCAGAGCCCTGGCCATCTCCCGGATCCAGTAATCGGCATCCAGAGGCTCACGTGTTGCCACGAAAGCTCTCGGCCCCAGACTCAGAAACTCCTTGATGCTGACTCACGGAGCATTCTGGTTGTTGTGCTGGTTAGCCTGGATCTGGGCCATCTGAGTCACGACCTGAGTCATCTGAGTCAACAGCTCCGTAAGCGGAGGCGGTTCAGGCGGGGTGTTCCTTGTTGGCGGCATCCTGAACAGAAATGCATTTTAGCACAACACAGTAAAGGATAGACTTGGTAACCGAAAGAGAGATTATTCCGACGCATGAATAGATAACGAACAGTTACAACATCACATGTTCAAATACATCAGAATATCCAATAGACCAATACATGGTTCGAAAAACAAGGATAGCTAAACATAGCTAGGAATGGATACAACGGTACTCCCATGCTCATCACGCAGGACGGCGGTGAGTTACGACGAGCGATACGGTGAGGAATCCCACGAAGTAGTAGAACGACGATCCACGTAGATCGGGACTGCTCTGAGAGCAACTCTCGGTGGTGAAGTAGAAAGCGTCGTCTCCCTGCTCCAAAGCGTGGAATCCCAGTGTAACCAGCTCCAAGGTCGAGAAGTGGACCTCTGATCGGCTCGTAACCTCCAGCATCTGGCAGCGGAAACCCAGCTGTCTGATGGAAACGTGCAAAGCGCTCATCTCCAACAAAGTCTGTGGTGTACGTCGCCAGACGAGTGAGAGCAAGGTAGAGTTTCTCCCTGACTGAGGCCAACTCCTGAGAAAGTGTGGAAGCAACTGCATCACTGTGCCTCACAAACTGAGCAGTGGTGTGCAGCCTGGAGCTATCATCCTCGTAGGTATCCAGGTTGCTGTGGAGAGTGAAGTGAGCTCCCGCTGAAGTGATGTAACCACGGGGAATGTGACGGTAGATAGAACCGTCAAACCCCCAGTAGTCAGCACGGAGGACGGTGAGACTCACGTAAGCTGCCTTCTGCACGGCCATATCCACTGTGGAACATACTGCCTCGTAGCGGTGGACAACGCTCCTGCCATCGTCTGACAGAATGTAGACGGTATCCTGGTAGTAGGTCTGGTCAAACTCTCGCTGCTGCTCGTAGACCTGGTACTCTGGTGCCCAATGGAACCCCAGATAAGTGACCATGTCTCTCAGCATCTCCGGATAGCCGGCGGTGCTCTCACAACGAGTCATCCGAACCACCTGCGGGAAGAACCTGAGATCCATCTGCAGATGATCGGGGAAGTTTTGATTAGACGCCGGTAGAGAACTGAAGTGGAAAGCAACAACAAGGTTCAACGGACGAAAAGGATGTTGAAAAGAACAGGATATCGAAGCAACAACGGGAAACACGAGACCAAAAACTCCTGAGGTACTACGGAAAACACATCCGGGCTTCTAATGGATCAATATCTACTGCTTAAGGAATAGAGGATCTGCTTCCGGGGCTTATTTGCCACCGTTCTCAATCATGAGTAGGCAACATGATAAATCATGTCACAACCACCTCCATTCCTATGGTCTAGTAGATATAACTATCCCAGAGAAACCAGAACTCGTGAAATCCTAACTTGAAAGTTAGATGAGAAGGAAAACAACGTTACACTTCCTTACCAGAAAAAGGGAGGGTGGGTGGGGAAAGAAGAAAAAGAACAGAATTCCTACTCTCACGTTTTGCCTACATAGCTACAAAATAGTTTCTAGACTCAACTGCGACCAGTAAAAGGGATCCTACAGGCAGACAGGCTCTGATACCATTTGTCGCACCCGGACTCTAGGGATACTCACTAGTCCGTTAAACAGCAGATAAATTGGCTTACGGGGCATACCAGCACCCGCTTCTCAATATGAGCAGGCCAACACGTAAACGTGTGACAACCATTCTCTTACTATTCATCGTCTGCGTAAACCATCCCATAGAAATCCAGACACTACCATTGACGTACTTCATACCATACACACATGGTACGTCAACGGCGTTGAACAAAAGGATAACACAACATATCCCTAAGACACAAAAGATAGAAATAAGTTGCAAATGGCCCTCAATAGGGCAGATAGCAATACAATCATCCAGAGGACACATGTCCCAACATATCATCATTACATATCAGCGGAAGCATTCAAGGGGTCTGAGTACAGACAAATCCAAATAGGCTTAAGAAGCCGGAACTGAAATAAAGACGGAGCCCATCCACGAAGTCTCGGATCCTGCCGGGTCCGCTATCTACTCGTCAGCAGCCTCATCGTACCACGTAGTAGCCTCCAAGGTGATCCTCGTAATCGTAGCCGTAGTCTGCGTAAACCACAGCCCAAAGGGGTCAGTACACCAACGTACTGGCAAGCAAGACTCACAGTTCACCAAAGTGTAGCCCGTCAACACAAGCACGGATGACTTGGGTTCAATGGAAGAAAGGGGATATAACAGCTGCTGCAACTGGCTGCGCTAACCATCTACAGATTTGTTACAACTTACCAGCTACAGAAAGGGATAAGATAGCGTAAGGTAACCAACTGGAAGATAACACCAACAAACCCATCCTGGACCTCGCCCCTTATCCTAAGAAGCAGTCCGAGGATAACTCACAGTTGGATTAATGAATGATGAATCAAGTTGTTTGGTTTAATAATTCTATTACTAGTCAAGTTATCCTTAGTTAGGTGTAAGTTGTTCTGAGTACTTGTTAGCCAGTACTTTCACCAAGTTAACCATAACCGCGGAATACACGGCTTCTCGAGAAGATTTATCCCTGCAGGGTTGCACCAATTTGGCCGTACACGTATGAATAACCCGCCAGATGGAATGCCTCCCACCAAGCGGGGCACTCAACACAACTCAACTCTTCTTCGCATCAAGCCCAAAGCACCACGTGCTGTGCGTGCGCGGCTAATCGAGCCCCACGAAGAAAAGGGGACCCTCATAGCACTGGAAGACCACGCCGCCCTAAATGCCGACTACAAAAGTTCCACCCTGGCCTCGGGTTCGTACCTGCATATGCGTGCATCAAATGGAAAGCCCGAACTACGTGTGGTGATTTGGACGAGATGCGGATAGAATCAAATTGAGGGGGGCGCCCATACTCGCTTCCCACATGCGGATAGTGCGCTCATGTAACATCCAAGTATGAAAACAATCCTTAGAATGTTTGATTCCTTGTTTAATTCCAAGCAATGCATCATGTCATCATGTTTATTTATTGTTTGCATTTGTTTCTATCTGTTTTATCTTGTTTTCACAACTCAAATTCAAATCTTTTTCAAACATTGCTTTCATACTTGCTATGTTACAACTTTGGAATAAAAATAACAACTAAAAACAACCATGTTATTCCTTTTCTCACTTATTAAATTGTTGCTTTAAATCCAACCATTAATTCTCAAATCACCTTTTAAAATTCAACCAAGTTTCAAATCAGTACTTGTTTTGAATCCATCCTTTTCACCACACTTTGAATTCCTAAAATCATTTGTTTAAACCTAGGGGTAACCCTATTCAAATGGTTATTTTCAATAACTAAATTTAATATGAAAATACCCCAAATTTGATTTTAAACACTAACTATGATTTTAAAATTTCATTTTTGAAATCCAAGTTGATAATGTGGTTTCTATTTAACTAAGAAGCTTAACCTAATTTTTCTAGAATTTCCTCAAACAAAACCTTAACAATTTTGTTCCAAAAGCAAAATACAAAAAAAATAAAACCAGAAAAGAATAAAAGCAAAACGCGCGCGGCAGATAACCAAAGCCCAGCCCGCTAAGCTACCGCGCGCGCCCCCCAGCACTTAAGCCCCGTACCGCTTCGGTGCGTGGAGATTCGTGCTGCGCTCTAATCGTCATCTTCAACCCGTACGGCGAGCAATCGGCCGGTGCCACCGCGGCACCGCGCGCGACTCCGGCGGCCAGGAGAGCGCCGTGGCGCCTATAAAGCACGCCTAGCCCTGGAACTAACCCTAGCGCCTAGGGTTTCTCCTCCCCCTCGTTTCCGCCGTCGTTTCCACCCTTCACCATCCTCTGAATCCAACCACCGGCGGCCACCGTCTGAACATCCACTCGCCGCCGTCGCCATGGCTTGCATCCACCCCACCTAGGACCTGCCATCGCTTCGCCTCTCTCCTCTCGCTGCTGGACCCAGGTTCCCCTCTGGTAAGCCCCAGATCGTCGACGCCATCCTCGTTCTCCCTTCCGGCCACCGTGCCATTGTTTTCTGAACTCGAGGTGATCATCCTCGTTGCAGAGCCTCTCGGCGACAATTGACCGCTGGGCTAGCACCACCTCCCCCTCCTACGTCCTGGACACCAGCTCGAGCACGAGGGACACGGGATCGACGACATCGTCCTCGACCTCGCCGCAGAACCCCGTCGTCAGCATCCCGTCAGCGTCGAGCCTCTGCTCCTCTACCACGGGGGTGAGCTCACCTTCTCCTCCTCTCTCTTCCTCCGTTGCATCCAGCACACGCTGCGCCACCAGATCGAGCACCCCATCGCTTCCAGCACACGCACAGCGCCACCGCTCGCCGCCGGCAGCAATACCTGACGAAAGTTCAGAGTTGCGCTTCAGTTAAATTCAGTTAACTCGTGGATCTGAACGTTATCCTCTTTGCATCACCTATACTGACAAGCACACGCAGAGCAGCGCACTGGTTCAGTGCTTTGTGCGCACAGCGAGAGGGGCACGGTTCGATCCCTCGCGCAGCGAATAAATCCCACCTTTTTGATCCTCTCGCTGACAGGGAGGGCCCCCCTGTCAGCGTCTCACTCTGCCACGCATGCACACAAGGCCACGGGCCCCCCTGGCAGCGGCTGGGGTACGTTCCAGTGCGTATAAAAAGTTTTAAAACCTTTTCTGTTTTAATTTCTAATTCTTTTTAATATCAGAATTGAATAGAAACTTCAAAATTCCATATCTTTTATTTCATAAGTCCAATACATTCAAACTTTATATGAAACTTGATCTAAATTTTATAATCTATCCAAATATGCAATTTGTTTTCTGGTTTGAATTTTCAAAATGCAATTTAAATTCAAATCCAAATAATTCAAATGCAATTTGAAATAATTCATAACTAATTCATACTGTTTTCAAATAATTCAACTAAAATATGTTTTTCACACCTTTTTGAATGCTCTATTCAATTATAAATTTTGTTTTCTGGTTTGAACAATTTAAATTGTCTAAACTATTTAAACCATGTTTAATTCAATTAAAAATTGTTTAATCTTGTTTAATTCATAAATAAATAATCCAGAGTCCAATTTCAAATTGTGAAACATGTAATCCAACCAGAATTTAATGTTCTTCTCAAATATCAACCTTGTTATTTGTTTTGAACATTTTAAATGGTTGAAAACAACAACTACATGTGTGATACCTTTAATGCACCCAAAATTTCCCAAAATTAATAACAAACTTTTAAATTGCTACAACCTTTTCTAATTTGGTTCTAATGTTGTTATTTTGCTGTTTTCCTTTTGCATGCATCATACTAATCCATTATCATCTGTTGATTAGTTGGAAAACAAATAACCTAACCAAATTCCATGGGCTTTTCATATGCAACTCACAGTTGCATATCAGTCCATTTAAATTGTGTTATCATAACAAGTAGTTTATTTTGTTGCATCTATTAAATTGTCATGCATCATATTTGATTGTGCATAATGCCATGTCAATGTTTGTTTACATATCTGTTTTGCTTGTTTGCTTCTTCTCGGTTAGACGACGACTACGTTGAGACCGACGATCCTTACGACACCACTTCTCAGGACCTAGCCCAGTACGATACTGAGCTGCCAGGCAAGTTATCACTCACATGAATCATCGAGTTTCCTTTCCACACTTGTTGTCGATACTATCCTTTTGTCTATTATTGCTAGCCATATGTATCGTTGCTTGTTCTCCGAACCTATCACATGATACCCTGAACCAATGATACTGCCTCACCTCCATACCTACAGCCTTTGCTTGTGCCTGTTCTTATCTAGCATGCCTAGGGTTGCTTTTACTCGAGTCTGTTGTCGGTTATTACTTTTACTATCTTTTATTTGTACCGGGGCTCGATGTTAATCAATCAATCCTGTTAATTGCTAATGGTAAATAATAATTTGATGTTAAGGCACCGGCAGGAGGCCCATGAGAGGTTTTGAAGCCTGCTAGTGTCGACCCTAATAGGAAAAGGGTCTTGTCTACTGATCCATGATGAGCGCACTACCCGCATTTGGGAAGCGAGTATGGGCGCCCCCCTCAACTTGACCTGATTCGCATCTCGTCCAAATCATCTCATTTAGTTCGTGCTTTCTATTTGCCGCATGCATGTTTTTGCGAGCCCAGCGCAGGGTGGAACTTTTGTAGTCGGCATATAGGGGGTCACGGTCTTAGAGTGCTATGAGGGTCCCTTTTCTTCGGGGCTTGATTAGCCGTGCGCCCAAGGTGCTTTGGGCTTGATGCGAGGAATGGTTGGTTGTGTTGAGTGCCCCGCTTGGTGGGAGGCATCCCATCTGGCGGGATATTCATGAGTGTACGGCCAAATTGGTGCAACCCTGCAGGGATAATCTTCTCGAGAAGCCGTGTTTTCCGCGGTTATGGATTACTTGGTGAAAGTACTGGCTAACAAGTACTCAGAACAACTTCAACTTAATGATCAATCATGATTCACCCACTGTTTAATAACTTGACTAGTAATAGGTTATTCACACAATAACTTGATTCACCTTATCACAACTGTGTGAGTTATCCTCGGATTGCTTCTTTGGATAAGGGGCGAGATCCAGGATGGTTTGGTTGAAGTTATCTTTCAGTTGGTTACAATCCTCGATCTCATCCTATTCTGTTAGCCGGAACTTGTAGTTATCTTCTGTAGTTGGTTAGCGCAGCCAGCAGCAACTTTTATAACACCCCTTTCTTCCGTTGATCCCAAGCATCAATGCTTGTGTTGACGGGTAACTCTTTGATGAACTGTGAGTCTTGCTTGCCAGTACTTGGATGTACTGACCCGTTGGGGCTGTGGTTTACGCAGAGTACGACTACGGCTACGATGCTTCCCAGGACGGCTACTTCGTGGAGTTTGACGACGCTGCAGACGAGTAGATAGCTGGACCAGGGCAGGATCCAGAACCTTCGTGGATGGGCTCCGTTTGCTTTATTTTCCTCCGGCTTCTTAAGCCTTCAGTTTTGTCTGTACTCAGACACCGTTGTTTGCTTCCGCTGATGTAATGAATGACATGTTGGGACATGTGTCCTCTGGATGATTGTATTTGCTATTTCTGCCTTAATGAAGGCCAGTTGCAACTTTATTTCAATCTTTTGTGTCTTAGATATGTTGTGATTATCATTCGTTCAAAACCGTTGACGTACAGTGCGTGTTTGTTATGAAGTACGTCAATGGTAGTGCCTGTGATTTCTAGTGGATAGTTTACATCGACGATGGAATAGCAGAGCTTGTGTTGTCGCGCATAAGCGCAGGCCTACCAGGAAGCTGGGACGTGGGAGCAGTTATGCCCCATAATCCAAGCATCTGCTATCCAGTTCGTGCGGTGAGTATCCCTTAGAAGTCAGGGTGCGACAAATGGTATCAGAGCCTGTCTGCCTGTAGGATCCCTTTTTACTGGTCGCAGTTGAGTCTAGAAACTATTTTGTAGCTATATAGGAAAAATGAAACGTGAGAGTAGGAATTCTGTCATTTTTCTTCTTTCCCCACCCACCCACCCTTTTCTGGTAAGGAAGTGCAACGTGTTTTCTGTTCTCACCTAAACTTTCAAGTTAGGATTTCACGTGTTTTGGGTTCTCCTTAGTACCTCAGGACTTTTGGTCAAGTTTTCCCAGTGTTGCTTCAATATCATATTCTTTCAACATTCTTATCGTCCATTGAACCTTGTTGAGTTCCACATCCTTTTTCTTCTACCGGAGCCTAATCAAAACCTTCCCGATCATCTGCAGATGGATCTCAGGTTCTACCCGCAGGTGGTTAGGATGACTCGCTGTGAGGACACCGCCGGTTATCCGGAGATGCTCAGGGATATGGTTACCTATCTGGGGTTCCGTTGGGCACCAGAGTACCAGGTCTACGAGCACCAGCGCGAGTTCGAGCAGACTTTCTACCGGGCCATCGTCTACATTCTGTCGGATGATGGCAGGAGCTTTGTTCACCAGTACGAGGCAGTAGGTTCCACAGTGGATATGGCCGTGCAGCAGGCAGCGTACGTGAGTCTCACCGTTCTACGTGCTACTGGGGGTTTGATGATTCCAGTTATCGTCACATTCCCCGTGGTTACATCACGGCAGCGGGAGTTCACTTCACTGACCACCGCGACCTGGATACCTATGAGTCTGATAGCTCCAGGCTGCACACTACTGCCCAGTTCGTGAGGCACAGTGACGCAGCTGTTTCCGCACTTTCTCAGGAGTTAGCCTCAGTCAGGGAGCAGCTCCACCTTGCTCTCACCCGTCTGGCGACGTACACCACAGACTTTGTTGGAGATGAGCGCTTTGCACGTTGCGTTCAGTCAGCTGGTCTTCCGTTGCCAGATGCTGGAGGTTACGAGCCGGTCAGAGGTCCACTTCTCCACCTCGGTGCAGGTTACACGGGGATCCCTCGATATGGAGCACAGGAAGAGGATGCTTTCTACTTCACCACTCCGAGAGTTGCTCTCAGAGCATTTCCTATCTACAGGGATCGTCGTGATACCTACTTCCGTGGGGTTCCTCCTCACCGTCTCTCTCGTCGTACTACTCACCGCCGTCCTGCGTGATGAGCATGGGAGTACCGATGTATCCGTTCCTAGCTATGTTAGTTATCCTTGTCTTTCGAACCATGTGTTGGTCTGTTGGATATTCTGATGTATTTGAACATGTGATGATGTACCTGTTGGTTATCTATTCATGCGTCGGAATAATCTATCTTTCGGTTACCAAGTCTATCCTGTTGTATTGTTGTGCTAAAATGCATTTCTGTTCAGGATGCCTCCAACCAGGAACACCCCACCTCCGCCACCACCAATGGGGGAACTGTTGGCTCAGATGACCCAAGTGGTGACTCAGATGGCCCAGATCCAGGCTAACCAGCACAACAACCAGAATGCTCCGCGAGTCAGTATCAAGGAGTTTCTGAGCGTGGGTCCGAGGGCTTTCGTGGCAACACGTGAGCCTCTGGATGCTGATGACTGGATAAGGGAGATCAACAGGGCTCTGGAGATTGCTCATGTTGCTGAGGAAGATAAGGTCAAGTATGCCACCTACCTACTGAAGGGTCAGGCAGCTACTTGGTGGGAGAACTACCAGACCATGAGAGCTGGATATCCTATCACCTGGGGATGTTTCAAGGATGCCTTCCTGAAGCACCACATCCCGGATGGTCTCATGGAAAGGATGCGTGAGGAATTCTGCTCTCTCAGACAGGGCAAGCTGGACGTCCTCGGCTACCAGAACGAGTTCAATCGCCTCGCTCGGTATGCTGGTGACGAAGTGTCCACCGAAACCAAGAAGATGGCAAGGTTCCGCCGAGGCTTTAACCCGGAACTGAAGTACGCTCTCACCAACATCAAGTGCAAGGACTTCGTTGAGCTCGTGAACACCGCGCTCAATGAGGAGAATGGGCGCAAGGCGTTCGAAGAGTCCCGCAAGCACTCGCGCGAGGTGGTTCCTCCTCCAACATGACCACCCCTCCGCAGAAGCGCCGCATCTGGGTGCCAAATGGTGCTGTCACTCGGGCTCCAAATGCCCAAGCTCCTCCAGGCTTTGGTCCCCGCCCGCCCAACCCACCTCAGATGCAGGGTCAGAGGATTCCAATGGGGCAGCCAAGGCCAGGTCCTCCTCGTGTCGTCACTTGCTACAAGTGCAAGGAGACTGGGCACTACGCTGATAAGTGCACTCAGAGGCAGCTACCTCCACCTCCTCGCCCCAACACCAACCAGACTATGGTTCGTGCTCCCCCGGCTAAAGCCTTCAACTCCAACAACAGGCCTGTCGGGAGGAACGCGAGGGTGAACCATATCAAGGCCGACAAAGCTGAGGAAGCCGCTGACGTCGTTCTCGGTATATTACCCGTAAACTCTATTCCAGCTAAAGTGTTGTTTGATACTGGAGCATCGCATTCATTCGTGTCAAAGATTTTTGCAAAAGCATACAACCTAGTTCTGGTTCCGCTAAGCAATCAAATGACTGTTCACTCTCCGGGACCGCAAATGTTGACTTCCCAGATAAGCATGGACAATCAGATCCTAATTGGAGGTCGCATATTCCTTGCTTCACTCATGTTGCTGGGAAATTCTGACATTGATGTCATTCTGGGTATGGATTGGTTGAAGACCCACAAAGCTAAAATTGACTGTGCTCAAAAGTCAATAACACTCTCTCACACTTCAGGCCAGATAGTCTATTCTCCATATGGATCAAGTTCTGTTCAGCTGTTCAACCTCGATGCCAAACCCCTTCCTGAAATTGAAAATGTTCCGGTGGTTTGTGAATTCCCTGACGTCTTTCCAGAAGAATTGCCAGGGATGCCTCCGGACAGAGCGGTTGAGTTCGTGATCGAGCTTGAGCCAGGTACTGCTCCAATCTCTAAGCATCCATACAAGATAGCTCCTCCTGAACTGAAATTGTTGAAGGAGCAAATCGATATGTACATGGAAAAAGGTTACATTCAGCCTAGCTCCTCCGCTTGGGGTTGCCCAACTCTGTTTGTTGCCAAGAAGGATCAAACAAAAAGACTCGTGGTTGACTATCGTCCTCTCAACGAGAAAACCATCAAGAACAAGTATCCACTTCCTCGTATCGATGATCTTTTTGATCAACTTGCTGGAGCCTCAATATTCTCAAAGCTGGACTTGAGGATGGGTTACCATCAGATAAAGATCAGAAAGGAAGATATTCCAAAAACAGCCTTCACCACTCGTTACGGTCTATATGAATTCACCGTCATGTCCTTTGGTCTCACCAATGCACCGGCAACGTTCTCAAGACTCATGAATTCTGTCTTCCATGAATACCTCGACAAGTTCGTTGTGGTATATCTTGATGATATTCTAGTCTACTCAAAATCCGAGGAAGAGCATGGAGAACATCTTCGTCTCACTCTCATGAAACTTCGCGAGCATCGTCTGTATGCCAAGTATTCCAAATGTGAGTTCTGGATTCCAGAAGTTGCATATCTTGGTCATATAATCTCTGCCGAAGGCATTGCCATTGATCCGGAAAAGGTTAAGGCAATTGTTGATTGGAAACCCCCTAAGACGGTGAAGCAAGTTAGAAGCTTTCTTGGCTTGGCTAGCTATTGCCGTCGTTTCGTCCAAAACTTTTCCAAGATTGCCAAACCTCTCACTGATCTCACAAAGAAGGACAAAAAGTTCGTTTGGACTCCACAATGTGATGAGAGTTTCAACCTCCTGAAGACTAAACTCACTTCCACCCCTGTTCTGGTTGGTCCAGATACAACCAAACCTTTCCAGATATTCTGTGATGCATCTCTCCAAGGTCTAGGAGCAGTTCTTATGCAAGAACGTCAAGTTGTGGCTTATGCTTCACGTCAGTTGAACCCACATGAGCAAAACTATCCCACTCATGATCTTGAACTTGCAGCAGTTGTGTTTGCCCTCAAGAAATGGAGACAATACTTGTTGGGTAACAAACTGAAATCTTTTCCGATCATCTGAAATACATCTTCACTCAGCCAGATCTGAACCTCAGGCAAAGGAGATGGATTGAGAAGATTAAAGACTTTAATCTCACCATTTCTTACACTCCAGGCAAGGCTAATGTTATGGCCGATGCTCTCAGTCGCAAATCCTATTGCAATAATCTCATGATCATGGAAAGCCAACCTCCACTTCATGAGGAATTCCAGAAGCTGAACCTTGGTCTTGTTCCTGAAGGATACCTTGCTAGCTTGACAGCCAGCCCAACTCTCGAGGACAAGATTCGTTCTGAACAACTTCGTGATAATGAAATCAAGAAGATGGTAGAGCAAATCAAGGAGGGCATCAAGTCCTTCTCAATTGATGACAAGGGAACTGTGTTCTTCGAAGGACGCATTGCAGTTCCTCAGATTCAAAGTCTCAAGGATATCATTCTCAAGGAGGCTCATGAAACTCCTCTATCCATTCACCCTGGAAGTACAAAGATGTACCAGGATCTTAAGACTCTGTATTGGTGGTCTGGCATGAAGCGTGAAATTGCTCAATACGTTTCTGAATGCGACGTTTGTCAACGTGTTAAGGCAGTCCATCAAAAGACAGCAGGTCTACTCCAACCTCTGAAAATTCCTGACTGGAAGTGGGACATGATTGAAATGGACTTCGTTACTGGGTTTCCAAAGTCCAGGAAAGGCAACGATGCAATCTTCGTTGTTATTGATCGTCTCACTAAGGTTGCTCACTTCTTTGCTGTCAAGGAAACTATCTCAGCTAGCCAGTTAGCAGAGCTCTACACAGCAAGGATTGTTCCTCTTCATGGTGTACCATTGGAAATAAGCTCAGATCGTGGAAGCATCTTCACTTCTCATTTCTGGAAAAGCTTTCAAGAAGCATTGGGCACTAAACTTCTGTTCAGCACAGCTTATCACCCTCAGTCTCAGGGGCAAGTCGAAAGAGTCAATCAGATTCTCGAGGATATGCTCAGAGCATGTGGTATCTCATTTGGCATGAAATGGGAGGATTGCCTTCCATATGCTGAATTCTCCTACAACAACAGCTACCAGGCAAGCCTAGGCATGGCACCTTTTGAGGCACTGTATGGTCGCAGATGCAGGAGTCCAATCAATTGGTCTGGAGCTGGTGAACGTTCACTCTTAGGCCCTGACATGGTTAAGGAAGCCGAGGAGAAAGTTCGTATCATTCGTGACAATCTCAGGATTGCTCAGTCTCGTCAGAAGAGCTATTATGATAGCAAGCACAGGGATATGGTCTATGCACCTGGTGATAAGGCATATCTCCGTGTAACTCCCCTCAGAGGCACTCATCGTTTTGGTGTGAAAGGAAAGCTTGCACCAAGATACATTGGTCCTTTCAACATTCTTTCGAGGCGTGCAGAAAATGCTTATCGTCTTGAACTTCCAGAAAAACTATCCAAAGTGCACGATGTGTTTCACGTGTCACAACTCAAGAAGTGTTTCAAAGATCCAGATCGTGCAGTTGATCATGATTCCATTGAGCTGCAAGATGATCTGTCTTATGAGGAGCACCCTATTCGTATTCTCGATGAGACCGAGCGTAAGACTCGCAACAAGAGCACCAAGTTCTTGAAAGTCCAGTGGTCGCATCATTCCGATAAAGAGGCAACGTGGGAGACCGAAGAGGATCTTCGCAAGAAGTATCCGGACCTTTTCACTTCTCAGTAGGGAATCTCGGGGCGCGATTCCTTCAAGGGGGGGCGTTTTGTAACATCCAAGTATGAAAACAATCCTTAGAATGTTTGATTCCTTGTTTAATTCCAAGCAATGCATCATGTCATCATGTTTATTTATTGTTTGCATTTGTTTCTATCTGTTTTATCTTGTTTTCACAACTCAAATTCAAATCTTTTTCAAACATTGCTTTCATACTTGCTATGTTACAACTTTGGAATAAAAATAACAACTAAAAACAACCATGTTATTCCTTTTCTCACTTATTAAATTGTTGCTTTAAATCCAACCATTAATTCTCAAATCACCTTTTAAAATTCAACCAAGTTTCAAATCAGTACTTGTTTTGAATCCATCCTTTTCACCACACTTTGAATTCCTAAAATCATTTGTTTAAACCTAGGGGTAACCCTATTCAAATGGTTATTTTCAATAACTAAATTTAATATGAAAATACCCCAAATTTGATTTTAAACACTAACTATGATTTTAAAATTTCATTTTTGAAATCCAAGTTGATAATGTGGTTTCTATTTAACTAAGAAGCTTAACCTAATTTTTCTAGAATTTTCCTCAAACAAAACCTTAACAATTTTGTTCCAAAAGCAAAATACAAAAAAAAATAAAACCAGAAAAGAATAAAAAGCAAAACGCGCGCGGCAGATAACCAAAGCCCAGCCCGCTAAGCCTACCGCGCGCGCCCCAGCCCAGCACTTAAGCCCCGTACCGCTTCGGTGCGTGGAGATTCGTGCTGCGCTCTAATCGTCATCTTCAACCCGTACGGCGAGCAATCGGCCGGTGCCACCGCGGCACCGCGCGCGACTCCGGCGGCCAGGAGAGCGCCGTGGCGCCTATAAAGCACGCCCTAGCCCTGGAACCTAACCCTAGCGCCTAGGGTTTCTCCTCCCCCTCGTTTCCGCCGTCGTTTCCACCCTTCACCATCCTCTGAATCCAACCACCGGCGGCCACCGTCTGAACATCCACTCGCCGCCGTCGCCATGGCTTGCATCCACCCCACCTAGGACCTGCCATCGCTTCGCCTCTCTCTCCTCTCGCTGCTGGACCCCAGGTTCCCCTCTGGTAAGCCCCAGATCGTCGACGCCATCCTCGTTCTCCCTTCCGGCCACCGTGCCATTGTTTTCTGAACTCGAGGTGATCATCCTCGTTGCAGAGCCTCTCGGCGACAATTGACCGCTGGGCTAGCACCACCTCTTCCTCCTCTACGTCCTGGACACCAGCTCGAGCACGGAGGGACACGGGATCGACGACATCGTCCTCGACCTCGCCGCAGAACCCCGTCGTCAGCATCCCGTCAGCGTCGAGCCTCTGCTCCTCTACCACGGGGGTGAGCTCACCTTCTCCTCCTCTCTCTTCCTCCGTTGCATCCAGCACACGCTGCGCCACCAGATCGAGCACCCCATCGCTTCCAGCACACGCACAGCGCCACCGCTCGCCGCCGGCAGCAATACCTGACGAAAGTTCAGAGTTGCGCTTCAGTTAAATTCAGTTAACTCGTGGATCTGAACGTTATCCTCTTTGCATCACCTATACTGACAAGCACACGCAGAGCAGCGCACTGGTTCAGTGCTTTGTGCGCACAGCGAGAGGGGCACGGTTCGATCCCTCGCGCAGCGAATAAATCCCACCTTTTTGATCCTCTCGCTGACAGGGAGGGCCCCCCTGTCAGCGTCTCACTCTGCCACGCATGCACACAAGGCCACGGGCCCCCCTGGCAGCGGCTGGGGTACGTTCCAGTGCGTATAAAAAGTTTTAAAACCTTTTCTGTTTTAATTTCTAATTCTTTTTAATATCAGAATTGAATAGAAACTTCAAAATTCCATATCTTTTATTTCATAAGTCCAATACATTCAAACTTTATATGAAACTTGATCTAAATTTTATAATCTATCCAAATATGCAATTTGTTTTCTGGTTTGAATTTTCAAAATGCAATTTAAATTCAAATCCAAATAATTCAAATGCAATTTGAAATAATTCATAACTAATTCATATTGTTTTCAAATAATTCAACTAAAATATGTTTTTCACACCTTTTGAATGCTCTATTCAATTATAAATTTTGTTTTCTGGTTTGAACAATTTAAATTGTCTAAACTATTTAAACCATGTTTAATTCAATTAAAAATTGTTTAATCTTGTTTAATTCATAAATAAATAATCCAGAGTCCAATTTCAAATTGTGAAACATGTAATCCAACCAGAATTTAATGTTCTTCTCAAATATCAACCTTGTTATTTGTTTTGAACATTTTAAATGGTTGAAAACAACAACTACATGTGTGATACCTTTAATGCACCCAAAATTTCCCAAAATTAATAACAAACTTTTAAATTGCTACAACCTTTTCTAATTTGGTTCTAATGTTGTTATTTTGCTGTTTTCCTTTTGCATGCATCATACTAATCCATTATCATCTGTTGATTAGTTGGAAAACAAATAACCTAACCAAATTCCATGGGCTTTTCATATGCAACTCACAGTTGCATATCAGTCCATTTAAATTGTGTTATCATAACAAGTAGTTTATTTTGTTGCATCTATTAAATTGTCATGCATCATATTTGATTGTGCATAATGCCATGTCAATGTTTGTTTACATATCTTTTTGCTTGTTTGCTTCTTCTCGGTTAGACGACGACTACGTTGAGACCGACGATCCTTACGACACCACTTCTCAACCTAGCCCAGTACGATACTGAGCTGCCAGGCAAGTTATCACTCACATGAATCATCGAGTTTCCTTTCCACACTTGTTGTCGATACTATCCTTTTGTCTATTATTGCTAGCCATATGTATCGTTGCTTGTTCTCCGAACCTATCACATGATACCCTGAACCAATGATACTGCCTCACCTCCATACCTACAGCCTTTGCTTGTGCCTGTTCTTATCTAGCATGCCTAGGGTTGCTTTTACTCGAGTCTGTTGTCGTTATTACTTTTACTATCTTTTATTGTACCGGGGCTCGATGTTAATCAATCAATCCTGTTAATTGCTAATGGTAAATAATAATTTGATGTTAAGGCACCGGCAGGAGGCCCATGAAGGTTTTGAAGCCTGCTAGTGTCGACCCTAATAGGAAAAGGGTCTTGTCTACTGATCCATGATGAGCGCACACCGCATTTGGGAAGCGAGTATGGGCGCCCCCCTCAACTTGACCTGATTCGCATCTCGTCCAAATCATCTCATTTAGTTCGTGTTTCTTTTGCCGCATGCATGTTTTTGCGAGCCCAGCGCAGGGTGGAACTTTTGTAGTCGGCATATAGGGGGACACGGTCTTAGAGTGCTATGAGGGTCCCTTTTCTTCGGGGCTTGATTAGCCGTGCGCCCAAGTGCTTTGGGCTTGATGCGAGGAATGGTTGGTTGTGTTGAGTGCCCCGCTTGGTGGAGGCATCCCATCTGGCGGGATATTCATGAGTGTACGGCCAAATTGGTGCAACCCTGCAGGGATAATCTTCTCGAGAAGCCGTGTTTTCCGCGGTTATGGATTACTTGGTGAAAGTACTGGCTAACAAGTACTCAGAACAACTTCAACTTAATGATCAATCATGATTCACCCACTGTTTAATAACTTGACTAGTAATAGGTTATTCACACAATAACTTGATTCACCTTATCACAACTGTGTGAGTTATCCTCGGATTGCTTCTTTGGATAAGGGGCGAGATCCAGGATGGGTTTGGTTGAAGTTATCTTTCAGTTGGTTACAATCCTCGATCTCATCCTATTCTGTTAGCCGGAACTTGTAGTTATCTTCTGTAGTTGGTTAGCGCAGCCAGCAGCAACTTTTATAACACCCCTTTCTTCCGTTGATCCCAAGCATCAATGCTTGTGTTGACGGGTAACTCTTTGATGAACTGTGAGTCTTGCTTGCCAGTACTTGGATGTACTGACCCCGTTGGGGCTGTGGTTTACGCAGAGTACGACTACGGCTATGATGCTTCCCAGGACGGCTACTTCGTGGAGTTTGACGACGCTGCAGACGAGTAGATAGCTGGACCAGGGCAGGATCCAGAACCTTCGTGGATGGGCTCCGTTTGCTTTATTTTCCTCCGGCTTCTTAAGCCTTCAGTTTTGTCTGTACTCAGACACCGTTGTTTGCTTCCGCTGATGTAATGAATGACATGTTGGGACATGTGTCCTCTGGATGATTGTATTTGCTATTTCTGCCTTAATGAAGGCCAGTTGCAACTTTATTTCAATCTTTTGTGTCTTAGAGATATGTTGTGATTATCATTCGTTCAAAACCGTTGACGTACAGTGCGTGTTTGTTATGAAGTACGTCAATGGTAGTGCCTGTGATTTCTAGTGGATAGTTTACATCGACGATGGAATAGCAGAGCTTGTGTTGTCGCGCATAAGCGCAGGCCTACCAGGAAGCTGGGACGTGGGAGCAGTTATGCCCCATAATCCAAGCATCTGCTATCCAGTTCGTGCGGTGAGTATCCCTTAGAAGTCAGGGTGCGACAGCTCATCATGGATCAGTAGACAAGACCCTTTTCCTATTAGGGTCGACACTAGCAGGCCTCAAAACCACAAAGGGCCTCCTGCCGGTGCCTTATCAGCATATTATTAACAACAGGTTGATTGATTGACATCGAGCCCCCAGAACATAATAAAGTATAGTAACTGAAAATAACTGGTAACAGACTCGAGCAAAACAACCTAAGCATGCTAGTAAGACACTGGCTCAAACAATAGGGTTGTAGGATTGGAGGTGAGGCAATATCAGGGTTAAGGGATTCATGTGATAGGTTCGTAACAGAAACAACTACCACTAAGGCTAGCAGAAATAGACAACGGAAAGTATCGGAAACCAGGGTTGAAAGGAACACAATGGTTCATGTGAGTGATAACTTGCCTGCAAACTCAGCAGCCTCGTACTGAGCTAGATCCTCAGAAGGGGTGTCGTAAGTATCGTCTGTCTCAACGTCGGTGTCTATCCGAGAAGAAGCAAACAAACAAGACAGGGATATAAACAATCATTATCATGGTATAGTGCACAATCACATATGATGCATGACAAGTTAATACATGCATCAAAATAAACTAATTGATATGACAACACAATTTAAATGGACACATATGCAATTTTGAGTTGCATATGAAAAGCCCATGGATTTTGGTTAGATTATTTGTTTTCCAACTAATCAACAGGTGCTAGTGGTTTAGTATGATGCATGCAAAAGTAAAACAGCAAAATAACAACATTAGAATCAAATTAAAATAGGGTGTAGCAATTTAGAATTTTATTATTTAGGGAATTTTTGGGTGCCTTAAAGGTGACACACAAGTATTTGTTGTTTTCAACCATTTAAATTGTTCAAAACAAATAACAAAGTTTATATTTGAAAAGAACATCAAATTTTAGTTGGATTACATGTTTCAAATATTGAAATAGGAGCTAGGATTATTTTATTATGAATTAAACAATATTAAACAAGTTTTAAATGAATTTAAAACAGGTTTGAATTTAATTGAATTTTTATTTGTTCAAAACAAAATTTCAAACTCACATTTGAAAAGTTCACACTTTGATGGTTTGAAAACATATTTTGCATGTTTTAAAATTATTTTATTTTGAGCAAGTTATGATTTTATCCAATTTAATTGAATTAAACAAGGATTAAATTATGTAGGCAATTTTAATTATTCAAACCATGTAACAAAATTTATATTTGAATAGGTTATTTGAAATAGCATTGAAAACATATTTTATTTGCATGATTTGGAACTATTATGAATTACTTATGAATTTTGGCAAAATACAATTGAATGATTTGAATTTAAATTTGAATTGCAATTTGAAAGTTCAAAAAAGTACACAAATAGATTATTAGGAAAGGTTATGAAATTTGGAACAGAAAACATATACAACTTTTATTTATTGGAATTACAGAATAAAAGTTATTAAAGTTTGAAGTTTTAGGTTTAAATCTGTTATTTAAATTGATTAGGAGTAAAAAAAGAAATGCGCAGAAACTTTTGCTACCGCGCTGCTGTCTACCCCTAGCCACTGCCCGTGGGCCAGGGGCCAGCGTGGCGCTGCGCACGCTCGCGTGGCAGAGGAGGCCAATGACTGGTGGGGTCGCGCACACGGGATAAATCCTGAAAAAAGGTTGCAGCACCGGGGATTCGAACTCGGGCCGCTGCGCACGAGCGAACGGAACCAAGCCACTGCGCTGCTACGAAGTTCTTGTCAGATAGGAGCAGGCAGACAAGGTGAGCTTCAGTAACGCTATCTGAAACTCGCGCGCGCGCGCTGACTGAAATTACTGACAGCAAATGCTTGTTGCTCGCCGGCCGGGAGATACGCGGCCGTGCTCGAGGCGGATGGGGTGCAGTGGGGTGGATGTGCACGATACAGTGGTGGTGCACAGAGGGAGAGAGGGAGGTAGCTGGTGGAGCTCACCAGGAGTGGGTCGAGGTTACGGAGGTTGCTGACGACGACGTGACGGAGGCGACGGTGGAGGTGTCGTGGACGGCGGCGACGTCCTAGCGGCTCCTCGGGGATGCTCTGATGTCTAAAAGGGAGAGGCAGCTGCGGTGGACGGATTCAGCTGGGGTTCTCCGGCGAGCTAGATAGCAGAGAGGGAGCGGCCGGGAGAGGGGCAGATGGCGGCGGAGAAGAGGGAAGGATGGCGCCTAGGGTTAGGGTAGGGCCGCGGGGCTCCTAGGGCGTCTTTATAGCCCCCGGGAGTGCCTCCTGGCCATCGGGTGGTCATCGCTGCTGCCGTGGAGGCCTCCGATGGCCGCCGTACTGCTGGAAGATGGGTTAGATCGCGGGAAAAAAAACGAATCGTTTTTCTTCGTTTAAGTGGCAGGCTGGGCCGCAGCGGAAGGGAGGCGAGGTGGGCTGGGCTGCGCCCAGCCTCTGTTGGCGCCAAACGGTTTAAAATTTTATTTTTCTCTTATATTTTTTTTTTGCTGAAATAGAATTTGGAAGAGAAAGATAGGTTTTGGGTAGTGAAAATTTTGAGAAAAAAATGGGGAAGCTCCTTAGGTCAATTACTAACAGTTGGTAACTTTTATTTTCAAAAGTTTAAATGTTTGATGGCTGTTTAAAATTTAAACCAAATTTGGGTGAAGTTTTAATATTAAAGATCATTAATAAAATCAATCATTTAAATAGGGTAACCCCTATGGTAAAATAGACAATTTGAGTTGATTTGATTTGGTAACAACATGATTTCAAAATGGTTCTGTTTTGGGTGCTTTGATTTGAATTTTAAAATGTGTTTGGAAAAATAAATAATTGATTTAAAACATCATTTTCACAAGTGTTCACTATGGAAAAACATGGAACCAAAATGGTTGTTATTATTTGTGATTTTTATTCAAAAAGTTGTAACAGAGCAAGTATGAAACCATTGTTTGAATAAGGTTTGAATTTGAGTTGTGAAAACAGTGGAAAACAGATGCAAACAAATAAGAAACAACTAGGAACAAAATGATGACATGATGCAATACTTTAATAAACATGAAACAAACATTCTAAGGGGATAGTTTTTCATACTTGGGATGTTACATAGGGTCACAGAGGGTCTCATCCACACCTGTTATTTACATGTAACTGCTTCAAACAGGTAGTGTCAGTACCGTGTTCATCATTTAGAATAGTTAGAAAACCCCAGCAAGCAGCAATAGCATTGCTTATGTTCATGGTAGCTTCCACATATAATGTATATGTGAGAGGAATCCTTTCATGAGACTACTCAAGTTTCATCTAAAAGAGGCGATGATATACAATAACTGAGAAGCGATTCATGATAATAACATGAGTGGATTCCAAATAAAGACTTTGCCAATCGATGGGATTTCACATGAAATGGTTATGTTTCAACTTAACATCCAAAATTGCGTACAAGATATGGAAATCAAGGAGGAGACATCATTTACAACATTAGACTGACGGTTCCTAAACATCGTTCAAAACTGTGAGCTATAAAGCCACTTTGGAAATACGTTGTACTCGATAGATTAAAAGGACACCTCCCTAAATACTCCAAACCTAGCGACATCAGAGGATCAAGTGGTTGTTCAAATATCTCCAAAAGAAAGAGCAAGTGGATATAAAGAATATAAAGAAGGGGTTTTACACTAGTATTATGCTAGATTGCTCCCAGTATATTGTCAATAAGGCATGCCTTAGTAAATCATCAAGAACATGTTCAGAACTACTAAATACAACCACACAACTTTTCTCGTAGTTATTAGAGTTCTTATACTAGGTGACCCATCTTTTCCAAATAGTAAATACTAAACCCACTAGAATTTCTGCCGCTGTAGACTAGCTTTCCTGTACTGCAGCTTAGCAAGGTAGTGACATCCATTCCAGAAAGCATTGATCGCCCAAGATATCACATACTGGAATTAAATCACAATGACCGAGCAGAAGGGAGGATGGAATCAGCTCCGTACATGGTCCACATGCTGGTGCACGTCGGAGAAGAGGATAAGGAAGCCGTGCATGCCCTAGGCCTCCATCAGGTCGTCGTCCTTTCTTGCGTAAACTTCAATTGAGACAACAATACAAGTGCATCATTGTTTTATGTCTAGTTTCTAGCAAATGGTAGGTAACAATAATCCATCACAGGAAGCAGAGTGAGTACCATACATAGAACCTTTATATATACAACAATCACTGACAATAAGGATGCTTTCTTCCATGGTAACAAGATCAGCTGGTGCAAAATATGACAAAGCATGATCATAGCGAGTCCATAGGGTCACAGAGGGTCTCATCCACACCTGTTATTTACATGTAACTGCTTCAAACAGGTAGTGTCAGTACCGTGTTCATCATTTAGAATAGTTAGAAAACCCCAGCAAGCAGCAATAGCATTGCTTATGTTCATGGTAGCTTCCACATATAATGTATATGTGAGAGGAATCCTTTCATGAGACTACTCAAGTTTCATCTAAAAGAGGCGATGATATACAATAACTGAGAAGCGATTCATGATAATAACATGAGTGGATTCCAAATAAAGACTTTGCCAATCGATGGGATTTCACATGAAATGGTTATGTTTCAACTTAACATCCAAAATTGCGTACAAGATGTGGAAATCAAGGAGGAGACATCATTTACAACATTAGACTGACGGTTCCTAAACATCGTTCAAAACTGTGAGCTATAAAGCCACTTTGGAAATACGCTGTACTCGATAGATTAAAAGGACACCTCCCTAAATACTCCAAACCTAGCGACATCAGAGGATCAAGTGGTTGTTCAAATATCTCCAAAAGAAAGAGCAAGTGGATATAAAGAATATAAAGAAGGGGTTTTACACTAGTATTATGCTAGATTGCTCCCAGTATATTGTCAATAAGGCATGCCTTAGTAAATCATCTAGAACATGTTCAGAACTACTAAATACAACCACACAACTTTTCTCGTAGTTATTAGAGTTCTTATACTAGGTGACCCATCTTTTCCAAATAGTAAATACTAAACCCACTAGAATTTCTGCCGCGCAGACTAGGTTTCCTGTACTGCAGCTTAGCAAGGTAGTGACATCCATTCCAGAAAGCATTGATCTCCCAAGATATCACATACTGGAATTAAATCACAATGACCGAGCAGAAGGGAGGATGGAATCAGCTCCGTACATGGTCCACATGCTGGTGCACGTCGGAGAAGAGGATAAGGAAGTCGTGCATGCCCTTGGCCTCAGGTCGTCGTCCTTTCTTGCGTAAACTTCAATTGAGACAACAATACAAGTGCATCATTTTTTTATGTCTAGTTTCTAGCAAATGGTAGGTAACAATAATCCATCACAGGAAGCAGAGTGAGTACCATACATAGAACCTTTATATATACAACAATCACTGACAATAAGGATGCTTTCTTCCATGGTAACAAGATCAGCTGGTGCAAAATATGACAAAGCATGATCATAGCGAGTCCATAGGGTCACAGAGGGTCTCATCCACACCTGTTATTTACATGTAACTGCTTCAAACAGGTAGTGTCAGTACCGTGTTCATCATTTAGAATAGTTAGAAAACCCCAGCAAGCAGCAATAGCATTGCTTATGTTCATGGTAGCTTCCACATATAATGTATATGTGAGAGGAATCCTTTCATGAGACTACTCAAGTTTCATCTAAAAGAGGCGATGAATACAATAACTGAGAAGCGATTCATGATAATAACATGAGTGGATTCCAAATAAAGACTTTGCCAATCGATGGGATTTCACATGAAATGGTTATGTTTCAACTTAACATCCAAAATTGCGTACAAGATGTGGAAATCAAGGAGGAGACATCATTTACAACATTAGACTGACGGTTCCTAAACATCGTTCAAAACTGTGAGCTATAAAGCCACTTTGGAAATACGCTGTACTCGATAGATTAAAAGGACACCTCCCTAAATACTCCAAACCTAGCGACATCAGAGGATCAAGTGGTTGTTCAAATATCTCCAAAAAGAAAGAGCAAGTGGATATAAAGAATATAAAGAAGGGGTTTTACACTAGTATTATGCTAGATTGCTCCCAGTATATTGTCAATAAGGCATGCCTTAGTAAATCATCAAGAACATGTTCAGAACTACTAAATACAACCACACAACTTTTCTCGTAGTTATTAGAGTTCTTATACTAGGTGACCCATCTTTTCCAAATAGTAAATACTAAACCCACTAAAATTTCTGCCGCTGCAGACTAGGTTTCCTGTACTGCAGCTTAGCAAGGTAGTGACATCCATTCCAGAAAGCATTGATCGCCCAAGATATCACATAATGAAATTAAATCACAATGACCGAGCAGAAGGGAGGATGGAATCAGCTCCGTACATGGTCCACATGCTGGTGCACGTCGGAGAAGAGGATAAGGAAGCCGTGCATGCCCTAGTCCCCCGTCAGGTCGTCGTCCTTTCTTGCGTCAACCTTGGCAAGCGCGAGGTGAAGGTCATGTTCTTTGATGTGGGAGGCATCATAGGTCCATTCCATCGACGCTCCAGTGAGGCTCCATCCTCGTGTCCATGGGTTCCTGCCGAGAGGGAGATTCAGAGGTCGAAATATAGACACGCAGAGAGAAAGAGAGAGAGAGAGAGAGAGAGAGGTTTCCAGATCGGGCGAACCCTAGCATAGACCTGGAGAGGGAGAACCGTAGGCGTGAGGAGTAGAGGGACATGCGCCAAAGAAGGTCGATGCCAAGGTCATTAGACAGGACGCGCGGCACGATCCCTACGCTTGGATGTGTGAGAGAAGTTGGTTGCTCTCCTCCGCCTGGAATGTGAGCGTCTCGGTTTTCGCCGCCGTTGCTCTAGTTTGCACGTTTGCCGACGGAAAGGAGCCGGTGGCAGTTCGGGTGGCGCGAGGGAGGAGGTGGGGATCTGATGTTGCTCGTGGCTCGGGGGTGGAGGAGGTTCTAGGGACGGATCTAGTGGAGAAGGGAAGATTTGATTGCTACCTGACTATCAGGTACAACCATAGTTTTGTTTCCTACTCCCTATCTCTCAAATTTAAAGCATGTCATAATTTTCTCCAACAAAAGCTTCTGGTTTACAGAAAGAATATCACAAACACACATCAACAAGGTATTGGACCATAAGTATAAAAGGATATCACAAACACACATCATTTCAGAAACAAAAAATGCTACCTTTTGTCTCTTCTTCACGCATATTCATGTAACTATATAGCACAATGGAAACTATCAAACCCTTCTTTTTATCTCTGAACATAACCTGCCAAGCTCACGACATATGGGAATGTTTATAGAGCTTTATTTACTAGTTCTAAGTGACGCATGTGGAAAAGTCAGACTTTCTTAATTCTACATTGAGTGCACATGTTTCGCTATTCTGTTTCATTAACAATCGAACTAAGTTGGAAAATCCGCTAGAAACAAGTATTGAAATCTTTAGTACAAGTTTCGTTTATGTAGGCAAGTCTGGCATATTCATTGAACAAAGATTTCCCCAACCAACCTAGCTCTATAGACCTTTTTCCCTTATATATATGAGCAAACAAATTTGTTCTGAGATTCATCAAACAGCTCATCTCACATGCCAGAGAGCAAAGTAGGAATGGAAGGAAACAATGAGTACACAAGAGCAGAGACGAGATATTCGCAAAACTGGGTTGAGTGCACTAGGAATGGGAGATATTGTGGAATAAACATGTTCTACGGCTTCAGCAATGGCCTCGCCTAGGCTTTGATGATGTAGCAACACTCCCTCCAATCGAGCCAAAATATTTTTGTGTGCCGCTTGCGTCTAGAAAAGTGATAGATAGGTCCATGAACTACAAATGGTTGGGACACTTTGCTTCTACGATCTAAGAAAACTTGAAAGCTAGTTGGCTAGAGGGAAGGAGGGCCTCCCAGCCATAAGGCGGTGAAGAAGACATTCAAACGAAACCGCTTCCAGAATATTTTACTAGCATAATAATTTGACTCAAACAGCTTAAATGAATCTTCTTATCCTAGCAGCAAAAATTTCTCAATTCCAGAGAATAAAGATGACACATTACCATTCCATATTTCCGATTGACACACTGAAGAATCCTCACTTTCTCCCAAAGATATGTATTTTCTCAGTCTCTCAAATGATGTTGAATTAGTAGTTCTTACGACATGGCACATTTCTATCTAAGGTATACTCTCAATTTGACAAGATGAATTACAAGATAGAACAAACAAGACATCACGTCAGCGTTCGACCTCGGGTATATGCACAATCTCCATATATATCATTTTGTTTATCCCCAGCTATCACACAACCTCCGTCTGTATTTTATCGATATAATATATTCATCTATTTACCATTCGACTTCTTTTCCGAAAAATGCTTAGCAGTGTCATTGCTAGTTGCCGATGTGGTACCATTTGTAGCACCACGTTGTACCATTTGCAATTGGATTTGCAACACCTATGTAGGAGGTGACATGAATTATGTTGGGTAGTACACAAAGCATCAATGAAAAGATAAATATCCCACGATGAAATCTTATTCCCAAAAAGCATGACATATGACCAGTTACTTATTGCATTGGTTTGTGCTAATTACTAGACAAAAGTTATATCTTGAGCATGTTGCGGATTACAATCATGGACTGATGGGTATACTTCGAAGTTGATGAAACTATGTTTACTCTCTAAATCTATTTAACAATTATTATAGATTTATAGTTGCCCATGGAGAATGGTAAGACATACTGGAAGGTTAAAAATTATTCTTTACGAAGCAAGGATATCCCAGGATGCTAATGAAACTGAATAACTACAATAGCAAATGAAGTGAACTTATCAGTATGCACATCGCTCTCACACAATTATCAAGTGCAAATATATTATTATACACAATTATGCATACTACTTTGTTTTTAGTTTTTATTAGCAGATAAACAGGAAGGTCACCAAACAAGTTATGTGTTATTCTAGGAAAAAATGGAGAAGGGTCAGCGGCCTCCTTGTAATTTTCCAAATTCATACCCAGTTTATACTGGTATTATAGGAAAAATGGAGAAGGGTCAGCGACCTTTTCATATGTGTCATTCATAAAATATTGGGCTTCTTATAAGGTTAAAGCAGATTTCTTTAAGAAAATATGCTCGTTACCTCTATCTGACTCATGATAGCCTTTTCATATGCCTTTTGTAGAGCATTTTCAGGGCCTCTGCTATTTGTTACTAACCATCTGGACCATGTGAATAAAAGGCTGAGGTTCTAAAGGATAGCCAGTGGAAGTACTTGCTTCTCCTGATGGTGAAGTACTTGTTGTAGTAGCATGCAGAGGTTCTGAATGCCTGATGGTTGAATAAAAGGTACTTTGTGTTAGTAGCATTAGAATATACCGGACACAGTAAATACCATTGTTTCATAGTCTCTTAGTAAAATAATCAAAACTGTTAAACACAGTAACTAACCTAAACTCAGGTAGCTATGTAAGAAAAATGGTCAACCCCACCTAGTCCTAGCAAGATTCTGTGTAAGCCACATAATAGTTTCTCTACAAATCAAAGACAAATAACTTAATCTTGAAAAAGTAGCCATTAATATGTGTTCCAAGTTCTAAAAAGAGCACAAGGAAATCTCAGTTTGTTGCAAAGCCATCTGTTTATCTCGGTTTTGCCATGTTGCACTTTTTTGGGTCAACAAATCAATGAGGCAACCAGTACAGAAACAAAATAAAGAGCGCACAACCCAGGCGAATTCAAAACTTAGTTGCTACAAGAAAGTTATCCCAAAGACTGAGAGCATATATACATCCAGTAAGGAAAAACACATGTTGTACAATTTTCGTCGAGCATACTGAACCACCATCAACATAGAATACGCAAATCTAATAATTTATAACTGAACTAGCAAAGCTTGCAGATATGTTCTAAGTTAAAATTTAACAACTTGCAATTGAGATGTCTTAAAACTAGGATTTTCCAAACTTAATCAACCTACACTACAGGAATGGAGTTATGTGCCGATGGCCAGATCGTGCGCCGATGGCAAAAAGTCGGGGGCCGTCGGTGTACGTGGCTGGAACCCCAGCCTGCCAAAGCGGTCGTCGGCACGGAGGAGGACGTCGGCGTAGGCGATAACGGCCCGACGGTGGCCCTCGACACCTAGCTAGCCGTTGGCACATGTGTAATAGGGCCGACGGCTGCCCTCGGGACCTACCTAGCCGTCGGGATAGGGTGCTAGCCCGGGTGGCTAGGGTTTGCCACGCTCTATGCCGACGGCTTTGCCGTCGGCACATGTGGACAGTTTTTTTCTTAGTTTGTATATGTATGTGTATTTATTAATTACTCTCAATTGATAAAATTAATATGATAATATTTTATATTTAAAATATATAAACTCACAACTCACAACCATTACCGCGTGTATCGAGATCTAAGTCCATTTTATTTATTCATACTACACCGACACCACTATCGGGTGGGTTTCACACACTAAGTCGATTTTATTTGTGGTTTGGGTTGCTATGGCCTACCCTAACACAACCAAGTAACTAGTTCCACATTGCTACCCCCTTTCGACGCCGTTACCGCACGTTTCCGTATAAGTCCTGTATTTCTCCAGCGAGTCTAGGGTTTCACCGGAGGGGGCTCCGGATCGTCTGGATCCCAACACAAGCTAGGTGGTGTCATACCATGTTATTATAGGTGTTTTGTGTGCTTTGAATGGCAAAGATTTCATTCCGGGATGTGGGCTGCTTCACCGGCATCCACTTCTCTCTCGTGAGTTTACAGTAAGATGCCGACGGGTTTTGCCCCTGTGCCGACGGCTTCTAGCCGTCGGTGTATCGCGTGATTCCTGTAGTGCTAAAAAATAATTATCTTATGATAACTAGCAGTATCATAAAGACCTTTTCATTTTACACTAGTCCAGAAATATATACGTATTATTGGAGCAACATTACCCATTGATAAATCTTTAACTTTAGGCCTTTTTTAGTTATTTTTTGATTCATTCAACCGTGAAGTACCGCGCATAGGTATCTAGGAAATAGTTACTTCCAAGTGAATCTTCCCTAGATACCTAAAATCCATTTTATTATGATCCATTTCACGAAAATATAGATTGTGCCAAAGATGCAATTTTTTTTTCTTTTTTCTTTTTATTCTAACTCGAAAAAGAAGAAGGAAGAAGAATAAAAAATTGCAATGGATTTAAAACGAGAGCTTATTCTTAAATAAATCAATTGGGAGAGTGCTCGCTGGAGGATAAGAAAATGATTTTCCATATAAGGAAGCAGCTGAACAAGCAGCCTCAAGTTATGCTTGGTTGTTGTTCATGCTCTCACCTGATGCTCCTGAAGTTGAAGCGACAGTGCCTGCATCAGGTTTACATTGAATCAGGAATGACATACAAAACGGCTTTCGCCAGGTAGTACTAACAGATAAAAAAGGGTATGTGTGTGAAATAATCAAAAAATCTGACACTGGAAAGAAACTCACCAGTCTGACCACCAGGTTATCAAGGCCGACCTCCAGGTTGAATAATTGGAGCTCTACATGTGGGCCAAGTATGTTGACGCTCTAGCCATGACCTAAGACAATGTACGTGGAACAAGTGCCCACAGCTTCTTTGCTGTGGTCATCTCTTCACGGCAAATAATACATGTTGCATCGCTCCTGAATATATAAACAACCTAAATCATAAGCAAGGTCCATTGTTTTTTTTGATAAAGGGCTTTAATTACTTAAAAATTTAAGCATTACACCTGGCCTCTGCATCATCATAAGGCACACAGCCGATATCCGAAACCGAAAACAAATTACGACAAGTCTAAACAAATCCTGAAGACGTAGACATCGATGCTATGGAGCTGCTATCCGTAGATCAAGCGGCCATCCATGTGGGATAAAAATATCCCTCGCCACCTGCTCCCGCCGTGCACATGCCTCCATAAAAGGTCTCGAAACTTCCCCCGCTGTAATGTGGACCACGAACGGAAAATACTTGTGCATCTGAATAGAACCTGCATACGAGAGAAATATTTATCGTTGAATATCTTGTCATTTCTACAAAGCCAGAGCGACAAATAACGGCAAGCCCTCCTACCCTAATAATAGTCTTGAATCGTTTATCTACCCCATTCAACCGAATATATTCGCAACTAATGTGGGATGATAAAGGTTCGAAGCCATTTGGATAGCGGACCATATAGAACGCGCAAAAGTGCAATCAAAGAATAAGTGTTTAATCGTCTCATCATGAGAACAAGAAACACACTTAGAGCTCTGTAACATCCCAGTGTTTGGGAAGTTATAAGGATCTAAATTTAATATGTGCATTTGCAATGCATGCATCTAAAAATACGGGAAATTTTGGCGTGAAAGTTTAAACGAATCAAAGTGACCAAAGTTTCACTTGACATGATGAAATAGGTCTAGTTCATCTAGTCAAGAGTGCATTTGGAGAGATCTTTATAGCATAATCGAATCATCTCATCCGCAGAGATTTGATCTTCTATAAAACAACAACTCCCTAAGTATCAAATCATTTCCATCACATTTTGATAAACCATCTTATAATCATTAAGTAAACTTTCATAGGTAATTAACAAAGTTTTAATAGAAGACAAGTGGGAAATGACATAATAATTGTAATAACAAATTTATCGAATATGTACATATCCCCTCAACCATAAAAGAAGTATCTAAAAGAAGAAATAAATATTTTTGACCTACTATTAAACTTGATCATTACATATGGTATTTCCACACTCCATATCTACCTTATGAAATAGTAAAATAATAAAGGCATGAACTAACTCTTAAATCAAGATCTTTCTACCTTGACTAGACCACCCTGTTTTCCAAATCTTCTCCAAGTTATCCTTCAAAAGAAGAAACCTCAAGACAGGAAGAACTACCGTATGAAGATCTTCAAGAAGATTACTTAGAGTATTCTAGAAGTGCTACTTCACTCTAATATAAGGGTATTTGGAAACTCTGATATTTTGATATGATCGTATTAACACTCTTGAAACAGTGTGACATTCCAATGTTAGGGTTATATAGAAGTACTTTGGAAACAAGACTAATTACCTTGTTAACAGAACACTTTTGTATACTCAAACAATTGAGTGTCATACACAAACAAACAGAAGGTTGAATAATCTACTACATCTCAGTCTCCTGGATATGAAAAGTAATTTGGGGACAAGCCCTGCAAACCTGTCAACAGATTCTTTTCATATGCTTAAGGCTAATTGATGTCATAAAACAATCTCCTATATGTTTACAATCATCTGAGTAAAATATTCGCTTGGAACAACTAGTTGTTATCACCACAAGGGTAGGATAGTTGTTGATGGAATCCATGAGTGGATCTGCCTTTCAAGCGACAAAGACAGTACCAGAAGACTCGTGGCAACTGGAGACTTATTTGTAAATACTAGACCCCGAAGTGATCGAGGTTCCATCGATATTCTAGTTGAGAGAGAAAGAGAGTGAGAGAGAGAGAGACCAATATTGGAAGAGAGTGGAATTTTGACATGACTTATTGAATAAATTTGAATTTTAGGAGTTCAAACTTGAATGATTTGAAACTTGTGAGTATTTGAATTGAATTTGAATTCAAATTTAATAAACAAGAAAATACAATTAACATAATCAAATGGACACAATTAAGAAATAATAAATATTGGACATTTCCAATTTCATTGTGTTAAAGAAAAAGAAAATAATAAACTTTATTAATAATATAACCATAATACAAAGTCTTTACAACAATCCAATAAATAGAAATTACAAGATCTATTACAAGCTACTAATTGCAAGATGAAATTCCTAATCTAATTCTTGTGAAGTTCCAGTCTCCAATTGATATTTTGATCCTGCAAAATAAACAAGAAAAACAAAGAAAAGTAAACAGGAAGGTTAGGGGGATTAGTACCCTCAGATTTGCAGTGTGATGCACTGCTAATCACATCACTGGGTTTAGTAAATACCAGGTAGTATCTGTTCAAATCAGCTAAAGTGCCTCAGACCAACATCATGGGCAAGTACCAGGTAATACAAGTGGCAAGCCAAAAATAAGTATAGCACCAGGATAAGATCAAGTGCAAACCGAGCACCTTCCCCAGGAAATATCTTCTCAGCTAGCATACTAGCAGACAGCACACTCACCATCACACTTTAGTGCTGTCAAAAACCCTGCTGTGGTATAAATACCACACCAGCCGCAAGGGGAGGGAGTCACCTCACACTTTCCCTGTTCACAGCTCGAGTTGCACAGCTCCAGCAAGAACGGCAAGATCCACCACCAGGAAACCACAGCACCACAACTCAACTCATCCAGCAAATATCTGTGAGACCATAGATCCAGTAGGATAACAACAAGGCCAAGCCACTAGCTGGGAAAGCATATTTGGAGCAAGATCTTCACAAGGCCAAGCGACAAGTGGAGGAGCAAGGCTGAGGAGCAAGCAGACCACAAGCACACAAACCATCCATAGCCAACAAGCCCCAGGTTGTTAACTACACCATCTAGCAAGCAATTGCTAGATTATGCACAGAAAGCAGGCTGGGGTTATTCTCCTCAGATAGGCATAGAAGTGCTATGCTAAAATTCATCACTGGAAAGTAAAATTATTATATCTAGCATCTGTTCTGATTTAAACTTGGGCCTCAGGCTTTGCATCACTGGCCAGGGGCTTAATCAAGATGGTAGCAACTGCTCTTATCAGATAAAAAAAAATTGTTTAGGGGCAAATCAAGCAAGTAACATGTTCTTATAAGTACAGAAGAAACTAGGGGCATAAATCCCAAGAAATTCTCACTGGGATATCTTCTAGCTCACAATCTTGTGCACAACTGTTGCTGGGCACTAATCCAAGAGGATAATACCTCATCTCAACAAGCACACAACAATGTCATCAGGGTTCATTAAAAGAGGGGGCACAAGACATATTCTAGCTAATCAAACCACAGAAATAGCTGTGGCACATTCTCTGAACCATGAGGTTCAGAGTAGCACCCACAGCAAGCATGCACATCTAACCAGTAGAGATTCCCACTTCTCAGTATGCATATATGGTGTGATTTGCTAGAAATCAATCAGAGTGGGGCTAAGGCAACATAAGCACCTGGGGAAAAACCTTAATGAATCTTAATTCCTCACTAAGGGTATATCCTTTAGATCCAGTAGATCACATCACCAAGTCCACTAAACAGGATTCCATACTAAAATTTCTCCACAACAACCTGTACCAAATAACCATTGGGAAAATTTCCCAAGCCGAAACCATCCAGCAGAAACCCAGAGGAAGACCACAAGGCCTCATGGCATGAACTCAGGCTCGATGGCCTGGTTCCAGAGCAAGAAGGGATAGAGAGAAGGGAGCAGTGAGGAGGGAAAGAGGAGAAGAGGGGAACGAGTACTCACAGGTGTTCACCATCGTGGTGAGCACAGCCAGGTGGCGTAGCGAGGTCGCCGGCGGCGGTGGAGCCGTGGTTGCTCACCGGGAACCGTCCCGACGGCGCCCACATCTCCGTGGTCGCAGCAGCACCACAGCAACACGTCCAGTCCGTGGAGGCTCTCTGGAGCAGCGCGGGGGCAGCCCGGCGGCGGCGAGGCATAAGCTCACCGAAACCCTAGGGTTAGGGTTTGCAAGCGCACGGGAGACACATCGGGCAGAGATCAGATCGAGGAGGAGGATATGGTAGTAGGTGAGTTGGCGCAACTGTTGCGACCATCCACGACGGCGTGGGTAGCCGGAGGAGGCCGGAGGAAATCGCCGGAAGGGGCGATGAATCGCCTCTGCGTCGCCTCGCGAGGAGAGGAGGGAGGATAAGATTCCGGGGTGGGTACGGGTGTGGCTAGGTCTGGTCCGGCCCGACCAGACCAGTGGGTTTGACCCAACCCACTGGTGGGTTGGCCCACCAGTCAGCCTAAGGGCTGGTTGGTCTTGTGACCATTTCCTTTAAATAAAAATAATAGAAATAAAATCATACTAACAAAAAACCATCAAAAATTAGAGAAATTAGAATTAAATAAAATCCTAAATTAATTCACCAATATAAATCCTCTAATACCCTAACAGTTTAAATTAAATAATATAATATCTATTTTACCTTAAACCTATGAATTTAAGATAAAATATGATAAAATAAATAACACTACTAAATAATTGAGAATAATGTTATCCTTAATTCTTTATTTATAAATATCAACTTATATAACTTTAATGCTTGATTGTTATTAATTTCTCATTCCTGATTTATGAAAGAAATAAGATAAATAAAACAAATCAAATTAATAAGGAATGGAAAATAATATGTTCTTAAGCATTTAAATCCAAAATTATTCAAATCAATTTAGTATCTAATAATTAAATCTTAATCATTTAAAAATGCCCTTATTCTAGCACGTAAGCACATCATTCCTTTTGATGTTTAAAACCTTATCTAAAGAAATGAATATGACCTCATTTATTTATTTTTGGATTACAATTAATATTTTTGAAAGAATTTATTTCATAAACACAATTCTTACTTAATTGAAATAATCACTGGTTAAACTTAAAACCTTTGCATGTACTGCAAGAAATTCCATTTTACTTAATTTCTAAACTTGCTTTTATAAGTATATTGAAAGTCTATTAATGTTTATTAAAAACCAGAGATGAATATCACATCATTATTTTCCTTAATAATAAAAAACACATTTTCACACCTATAAAACCTATCATCACAAATCATTAGCAAGTATTGTGATGATAGAGTTAGCTGTACTAGTTTCATCATTTTCAATTAAACTCATTGTCATCAGCTCTACACTTTTGGAATATAAATCAAACATGTTTGTTACCTTTTCAATAATTGTTTACCATGTACTATTGTCTTGTTTCCTAACCATGTATAACATTTCTACTTAAACATGATAACCAGTGTTTGTTCAATAAAAGTGAAACACACTTAAGCCTAAAAGAAATAACCACATCACCACAAGTAATGAAACAACTCTAAGTCATCTAACAATTGTGTGAATAAGTTATCGTATCAAACATAGCTTACACTTGTAAGCTGGGGTATTTTCCAGGGTATTTCACGATGCATCTCATTACTATGCATGTATCATGTTGCCAGTGTTTCTGTAGACCTTACCGGGACTACTTTGCTATCTTTCAGACGTCAGGATGTTCTACGTGACCTTTGACCCGAAGACATGGAATTTTATGGTCATTTAAATCTCAGGCAAGTTCATCACTTGCTCATATCCTTTGCAGTACTTCATAACAAACTATTTGAAAAAAACCCTATCGTACTACCACCTATTCCAAAAAGAATGCATGATCCTATTTTTTATAATAATATGGCTAATTGAATGACTACCCGAGTGATAGTGTTCTGTTTGGTGGGCGGAGGGAACCATGGTAAGATGAATAGGTCAAAGGAAGGTTCCATCTGCATGGGAACGTATTACCTAGGAATTAACAACAACTGCCGCCAGGATTCTTGCGCCGTAAATTCACGTTGACCATGGATCTTTTGTGGGGGAAGTAAGTCAACCGTGATACTTTTCTCGTTCGCATGTCAACGGACTGGCCAGAGACGTACGCTGTAGGTCTTGCGAGACTACATGCACATGGGTGGGAGCCCTTACGTCCCACGGGCTCTGGGGTCTATGAGTGTCTGCCAGGGGCGCGTAGATCTCCATCGTGAGGGGTGGAATCAGGCGTTCAACCTGCTGGCAGAAATGGGTGGGCATGCGTTGTGCGGAGAAGCACGGTTTGGCTTGGACCAACTACCGGGCCCCACACCTGAGTGGGAGTGGACAGGATCTCGAGCCTGGTTGTGCAACATGGTCTTGGTCATCCATGGGTAAAGTAACGCACCTCTGCAGAGTGTAAAAGGATGTGACATGTTACCCCTTGTTCCGGGAAGGAGCTGCGAACGCCGCAGGAAAGGCAACTCCATGAAAGTTCTAATCCTGTGAAGATCTGGCGGGCATAGTTTTCAGAATTAAAAGCAACCTCTTGAAGAAAGTTTTACAAAAACCTTGCATTAGCTTATGACTCTTTCGAGCCTAAAGCTGTAGTTAGTGCATCAACCACCCACTTTATATCATGAACTTGCTGAGTAACGCTCGTTACTCATTCTATCCCGTTTGACCCCTGCTTAGAGTTGAAGCCCTATTGAAGTCGTCATCGTGAAGCCATCGCTACCTCATGAAGCTAGGTGGAGTGAACTATCACTTATACGGTAAAGCATCATCATCAACAACGCTGGTGGAGGGCAAGCTATCAAGATGTAGTTAGAGACCATTCTTAGACTTAGTTATTTCAAGCCTGAAATTAGGGCTGACATCAGCCGTAGTGGATTACTTCTGAGCTAGAGTTCTTCTCCGGCTTGGAGCTGCGTATTGCTTCTTCTGACGTTTCATTTGCAGGAGATCTTCTTGACTCATCAAGGAGGTTCTCAAGATTTTGTAATGAAGTTTGTATCCTTTAGTTTTGCCTGGTCCCGCTGTGTTTCTGTTGTACCACTCTGAGAGATGTAATATTCACGGATAAGTCCTTTTGTGAGTATTATGTCACCGACTTGCGCACTACACATGCAGTGGTGTGCTGGGTCACCACAGGTGGTATCAGAGCGAAGCGATCTTAGGTTTAAAACCTTTTAGGAGATCTGTAGGTTGGTAAAGACTATAGGAAGCCATCTTATCTAAACCATATTTCCTACAACTATGATGATCATCCACTTGAGAATGATATAATCATACTTGTCTAGAATTTCTTACTCAACTTGAGTAAATCTACTTATCTATTTTTTGTATACCTAGGTATGAATAGAAGTTAGTAAGTACTAGTTCCATTAAAAAAAAATTCTGATATAGTCAGAGATGATCAAGTTATAGTGATGATTACCCCATTCTATGAAGGCATATGATGGAGTAGAACCTGGTGTAGAGTAAATATAGGAGTCATCAAGAAGGGTTGATTTAGAATCATGAAGAGTCATTAAACTCTGGTAACTATGGGGTACATACCATATCCTTAGTTATCAAGTACAGAGGTGAATCACAATAGTATAGAATAGAATTAGGAGAAGGCATAAGCATGGATGGAAGCTACATTGCTACTCCTACGATGTGATCAACACCATGAAGGATCAACAGATGCCATGAGAAGCTTATCATAATCAAGATAAAGTACATCAAATTATATGGTACTTAGTCCTATATGGAACCAAGTTAGACAACAACTACTATATGATCAATTTGTCTTGGTGTATTCCATTGCAGTAAGGCATGCAATTGGAGTAATTACCAAGTCAAAGAGTGGGTGTGTAGAATAGGATTACAAGGTAGTATATACCTAATTGTAGTGTATAGCATTTAAGAGCCTTGGTACTTGAGATGTTTTACTCTAAGTACTGTTATTTCACAGGCTTTTGATGCATGAGTGTTAAATGCATTTGGGATTTATTGGATCTTATTTGAATCTTTGATTGACTAGATCTATACATGAAGACTGAACTTGATGTGCATATGCATGTGCAACAACATTGAGTTCTAGCTTGATGTTACTTGTCTAGAGGATATAGTATTAGAACGAGAGCGGTCTGAGTAATCAGCAGATAGAAACAATCACAAAAGCTCTGGAAGACCAGGAAGTCAAGAAGGCAGAAGTCAATGAATCCACTGATGGGAATGGACCACATTCCACATCTTGTTTGGAGTTGGTGGCATACTTCATCAACACAGGGATATATACCACAAGTGATGCCAAGATGGTAACATGAGTAGTATATCCTAGAAAGAATTACATAGAAGGTCGATAAGTTAACTTATAGAGTCACCCTGTAGAAGTCAAAACCCAAAGATGTAGAAAGACCATAGGGAGTAACCAGTGGAATATGTTATAGTCATCTATAGGAAAAAGTAAAACTCGAGGAAACTCGAAGATTTTTTCACTAATAATTGAGTCTAAGTTAGTATACACTACTCTGTACAAGTTTCTTTAAAAATCTTTATCTTCAGACTATTAGACTGAACCAAATGGAGCCCAAACCATAGGCAATATCCAGTGTATCGGAAGAATCTGATTGGTTATTCATCACCTGGTAGATGTACCAACTGTTCTTCAGAAAGTTGTGAGAGTTAGGAAACCATACCTATCCATCGGAGAATGAAACATGGTATCCACTATATGGTGGAAATATCACGTGTTCTTCGTGAGACCATTAGGAAGGCTTAGTAACAAGACAGAGTTGCCCTAACAACTGGCATACTATTTGATTATCATACAAGACAGTGGAAGGTGAACAATCAAGACAAGAGGATACACATGCCTAGGACAACACAAGAAAACAGATGTGAAGACGCATAGGTCTACAGAAGTTCTCTCTCCCTACCTTTACGTGAGAGAGGCTGAACTTTGGGACGAAGTTCTTGTTAAGGGGGAGATACTGTAACATCCCAGTGTTTGGGAAGTTATAAGGATCTAAATTTAATATGTGCATTTGCAATGCATGCATCTAAAAATACGGGAAATTTTGGCGCGAAAGTTTAAACGAATCAAAGTGACCAAAGTTTCACTTGACATGATGAAATAGGTCTAGTTCATCTAGTCAGGAGTGCATTTGGAGTGATCTTTATAGCATACTCGAATCATCTCATCCGCAGAGATTTGATCTTCTATAAAACAACAACTCCCTAAGTATCAAATCATTTCCATCACATTTTGATAAACCATCTCATAATCATTAAGTAAACTTTCATAGGTAATTAACAAAGTTTTAATAGAACACAAGTGGGAAATGACATAATAATTGTAATAACAAATTTATCGAATATGTACATATCCCCTCAACCATAAAAGAAGTATCTAAAAGAAGAAATAAATATTTTTGACCTACTATTAAACTTGATCATTACATATGATATTTCCACACTCCATATCTACCTTATGAAATAGTAAAATAATAAAGGCATGAACTAACTCTTAAATCAAGATCTTTCTACCTTGACTAGACCACCTTGTTTTCCAAATCTTTTCCAAGTTATCCTTCAAAAGAAGAAACCTCAAGACAGGAAGAACTACCGTATGAAGATCTTCAAGAAGATTACTTAGAGTATTCTAGAAGTGCTACTTCACTCTAATATAAGGGTATTTGGAAACTCTGATATTTTGATATGATCGTATTAACACTCTTGAAACAGTGTGACATTCCAATGTTAGGGTTATATAGAAGTACTTTGGAAACAAGACTAATTACCTTGTTAACAGAACACTTTTGTATACTCAAACAATTGAGTATCATACACAAACAAACAGAAGGTTGAATAATCTACTACATCTCAGTCTCCTGGATATGAAAAGTAATTTGGGGACAAGCCCTGCAAACCTGTCAACAGATTCTTTTCATATGCTTAAGGCTAATTGATGTCATAAAACAATCTCCTATATGTTTACAATCATCTGAGTAAAATATTCGCTTGGAACAACTAGTTGTTATCACCACAAGGGTAAGATAGCTGTTGATGGAATCCATGAGTGGATCTGCCTTTCAAGCGACAAAGACAGTACCAGAAGACTCGTGGCAACTGTTGACTTATTTGTAAATACTAGACCCCGAAGTGATCGAGGTTCCATCGATATTCTAGTTGAGAGAGAAAGAGAGTGAGAGAGAGGACCAATATTGGAAGAGAGTGGAATTTTGACATGACTTATTGAATAAATTTGAATTTTAGGAGTTCAAACTTGAATGATTTGAAACTTGTGAGTATTTGAATTGAATTTGAATTCAAATTTAATAAACAAGAAAATACAATTAACATAATCAAATGGACACAATTAAGAAATAATAAATATTGGACATTTCCAATTTCATTGTGTTAAAGAAAAAGAAAATAATAAACTTTATTAATAATATAACCATAATACAAAGTCTTTACAACAATCCAATAAATAGAAATTACAAGATCTATTACAAGCTACTAATTGCAAGATGAAATTCCTAATCTAATTCTTGTGAAGTTCCAGTCTCCAATTGATATTTTGATCCTGCAAAATAAACAAGAAAAACCAAGAAAAGTAAACAGGAAGGTTAGTGGGGATTAGTACCCTCAGATTTGCAGTGTGATGCACTGCTAATCACATCACTGGGTTTAGTAAATACCAGGTAGTATCTGTTCAAATCAGCTAAAGTGCCTCAGACCAACATCATGGGCAAGTACCAGGTAATACAAGTGGCAAGCCAAAAATAAGTATAGCACCAGGATAAGATCAAGTGCAAACCGAGCACCTTCCCCAGGAAATATCTTCTCAGCTAGCATACTAGCACACAGCACACTCACCATCACACTTTAGTGCTGTCAAAAACCCTGCTGTGGTATAAATACCACACCAGCCGCAAGGGGAGGGAGTCACCTCACACTTTCCCTGTTCACAGCTCGAGTTGCACAGCTCCAGCAAGAACAGCAAGATCCACCACCAGGAAACCACAGCACCACAACTCAACTCATCCAGCAAATATCTGTGAGACCATAGATCCAGTAGGATAACAACAAGGCCAAGCCACTAGCTGGGAAAGCATATTTGGAGCAAGATCTTCACAAGGCCAAGCGACAAGTGGAGGAGCAAGGCTGAGGAGCAAGCAGACCACAAGCACACAAACCATCCATAGCCAACAAGCCCCAGGTTGTTAACTACACACCATCTAGCAAGCAATTGCTAGATTATGCACAGAAAGCAGGCTGGGGTTATTCTCCTCAGATAGGCATAGAAGTGCTATGCTAAAATTCATCACTGGAAAGTAAAATTATTATATCTAGCATTTGTTCTTATTTAAACTTGGGCCTCAGGCTTTGCATCACTGGCCAGGGGCTTAATCAAGATGGTAGCAACTGCTCTTATCAGATAAAAAAAATTGTTTAGGGGCAAATCAAGGAAGTAACATGTTCTTATCAGTACAGAAGAAACTAGGGGCATAAATCCCAAGAAATTCTCACTGGGATATCTTCTAGCTCACAATCTTGTGCACAACTGTTGCTGGGCACTAATCCAAGAGGATAATACCTCATCACAACAAGCACACAACAATGTCATCAGGGTTCATTAAAAGAGGGGGCACAAGACATATTCTAGCTAATCAAACCACAGAAATAGATGTGGCACATTCTCTGAACCATGAGGTTCAGAGTAGCACCCACAGCAAGCATGCACATCTAACCAGTAGAGATTCCCACTTCTCAGTATGCATATATGGTGTGATTTGCTAGAAATCAATCAGAGTGGGGCTAAGGCAACATAAGCACCTGGGGAAAAACCTTAATGAATCTTAATTCCTCACTAAGGGTATATCCTTTAGATCCAGTAGATCACATCACCAAGTCCACTAAACAGGATTCCATACTGGAAAATTTCTCCACAACAACCTGTACCAAATAACCATTGGGAAAATTTCCCAAGCCGAAACCATCCAGCAGAAACCCACAGGAAGACCACAAGGCCTCATGGCATGAACTCAGGCTCGATGGCCTGGTTCCAGAGCAAGAAGGGATAGAGAGAAGGGAGCAGTGAGGAGGGAAAGAGGAGAAGAGGGGAACGAGTACTCACAGGTGTTCACCATCGTGGTGAGCACAGCCAGGTGGCGTAGCGAGGTCGCCGGCGGCGGTGGAGCCGTGGTTTCTCACCGGGAACCGTCCCGACGGCGCCCACATCTCCGTGGTCGCAGCAGCACCACAGCAACACGTCCAGTCCGTGGAGGCTCTCTGGAGCAGCGCGGGGGCAGCCCGGCGGCGGCGAGGCATAAGCTCACCGAAACCCTAGGGTTAGGGTTTGCAAGCGCACGGGAGACACATCGGGCAGAGATCAGATCGAGGAGGAGGATATGGTAGTAGGTGAGTTGGCGCAACTGTTGCGACCATCCACGGCGGCGTGGGTAGCCGGAGGAGGCCGGAGGAAATCGCCGGAAGGGGCAATGAATCGCCTCTGCGTCGCCTCGCGAGGAGAGGAGGGAGGATAAGATTCCGGGGTGGGTACGGGTGTGGCTAGGTCTGGTCCGGCCCGACCAGACCAGTGGGTTTGACCCAACCCACTGGTGGGTTGGCCCACCAGTCAGCCTAAGGGCTGGTTGGTCTTTTGACCATTTCCTTTAAATAAAAATAATAGAAATAAAATCATACTAACAAAAAACCATCAAAAATTAGAGAAATTAGAATTAAATAAAATCCTAAATTAATTCACCAATATAAATCCTCTAATACCCTAACAGTTTAAATTAAATAATATAATATCTATTTTACCTTAAACCTAGGAATTTAAGATAAACTATGATAAAATAAATAACACTACTAAATAATTGAGAATAATGTTATCCTTAATTCTTTATTTATAAATATCAACTTATATAACTTTAATGGTTGATTGTTATTAATTTCTCATTCCCTGATTTATGAAAGAAAAATAAGATAAATAAAACAAATCAAATTAATAAGGAATGGAAAATAATATGTTCTTTAAGCATTTAAATCCAAAATTATTCAAATCAATTTAGTATCTAATAATTAAATCTTAATCATTTAAAAATGCCCTTATTCTAGCACGTAAGCACATCATTCCTTTTGATGTTTAAAACCTTATCTAAAGAAATGAATATGACCTCATTTATTTATTTTTGGATTACAATTAATATTTTTGAAAGAATTTATTTCATAAACACAATTCTTACTTAATTGAAATAATCACTGGTTAAACTTAAAACCTTAGCATGTACTGCAAGAAATTCCATTTTACTTAATTTCTAAACTTGCTTTTATAAGTATATTGAAAGTCTATTAATGTTTATTAAAAACCAGAGATGAATATCACATCATTATTTTCCTTAATAATAAAACCCACACATTTTCACACCTATAAAACCTATCATCACAAATCATTAGCAAGTATTGTGATGATAGAGTTAGCTGTACTAGTTCATCATTTTCAATTAAACTCATTGTCATCAGCTCTACACTTTTGGAATATAAAATCAAACATGTTTGTTACCTTTTCAATAATTGTTTACCATGTACTATTGTCTTGTTTCCTAACCATGTATAACATTTCTACTTAAACATGATAACCAGTGTTTGTTCAATAAAAGTGAAACACACTTAAGCCTAAAAGAAATAACCACATCACCACAAGTAATGAAACAACTCTAAGTCACCTAACAATTGTGTGAATAAGTTATCGTATCAAACATAGCTTACACTTGTAAGCTGGGGTTTTTTCCAGGGTATTTCACGATGCATCTCATTACTATGCATGTATCATGTTGCCAGTGTTTCTGTAGACCTTACTGGGACTACTTTGCTATCTTTCAGACGTCAGGATGTTCTACGTGACCTTTGACCCGAAGACATGGAATTTTATGGTCATCTAAATCTCAGGCAAGTTCATCACTTGCTCATATCCTTTGCAGTACTTCATAACAAACTATTTGAAAAAAAAACCTATCATACTACCACCTATTCCAAAAAGAATGCATGATCCTATTTTTATAATAATATGGCTAATTGAATGACTACCCGAGTGGTAGTGTTCTGTTTGATGGGCGGAGGGAACCATGGTAAGATGAATAGGTCAAAGGAAGGTTCCATCTGCATGGGAACGTATTACCTAGGAATTAACAACAACTGCCGTCAGGATTCTTGCGCCGTAAATTCGCGTTGACCATGGATCTTTTGTGGGGGAAGTAAGTCAACCGTGATACTTTTCTCGTTCGCATGTCAACGGACTGGCCAGAGACGTACGCTGTAGGTCTTGTGAGACTACATGCACATGGGTGGGAGCCCTTACGTCCCACGGGCTCTGGGGTCTATGAGTGTCTGCCAGGGGCGCGTAGATCTCCATCGTGAGGGGTGGAATCAGGCGTTCAACCTGCTGGCAGAAATGGGTGGGCATGCGTTGTGCGGAGAAGCACGGTTTGACTTGGACCAACTACCGGGCCCCACACCTGAGTGGGAGTGGACATGATCTCGAGCCTGGTTGTGCAACATGGTCTTGTTCGTCCATGGGTAAAGTAACGCACCTCTGCAGAGTGTAAAAGGATGTGACATGTTACCCCTTGTTCCGGGAAGGAGCTGCGAACGCCGCAGGAAAGGCAACTCCATGAAATTTCTATCCTGTGAAGATCTGGCGGGCATAGTTTTCAGAATTAAAAGCAACCTCTTGAAGAAAGTTTTACAAAAACCTTGCATTAGCTTATGACTCTTTCGAGCCTAAAGCTGTAGTTAGTGCATCAACCACCCACTTTATATCATGAACTTGCTGAGTAACGCTCGTTACTCATTCTATCCCGTTTGACCCCTGCTTAGAGTTGAAGCCCTATTGAAGTCGTCATCGTGAAGCCATCGCTACCTCATGAAGCTAGGTGGAGTGAACTATCACTTATACGGTAAAGCATCATCATCAACAACGCTGGTGGAGGGAAAGCTATCAAGATGTAGTTAGAGACCATTCTTAGACTTAGTTATTTCAAGCCTGAAATTAGGGCTGACATCAGCCGTAGTGGATTACTTCTGAGCTAGAGTTCTTCTCCGGCTTGGAGCTACGTATTGCTTCTTCTGATGTTTCATTTGCAGGAGATCTTCTTGACTCATCAAGGAGGTTCTCAAGATTTTGTAATGAAGTTTGTATCCTTTAGTTTTGCCTGGTCCCGCTGTGTTTCTGTTGCACCACTCTGAGAGATGTAATATTCACGGATAAGTCCTTTTGTGAGTATTATGTCACCGACTTGCGCACTACACATGCAGTGGTGTGCTGGGTCACCACAAGCTCCCATGCTAATTACGTTTTACAAGATTATCCTTAGTAAGTATGACCCCCTTCCGAAGGTACCACGCAAAGATCTTAATATTTAGCGGTACCTTCAAACACCATACATTTTTAAAAATATCGACTGGCATATCTGATTGGATCATAGCTCTATACATGGAATCCACCGAGAACATACCGTTCTTAGTGAGGTTCCAACGAAATTCATCCGTGCCCTATGTTAGAGTAACCATAGTTAGCCTATTAACCATGATCTGCCAAGAAGCAAGTCTTGGCCCGATTAAATCTCGTCTGAACGTAACATTAGGAGGTGTTGTTTGCATGACCGTAGCCAGCGTATCATCCTTATGTCGCGCTATAGTGTATAGTGTCGGATACTGTTCTCGAAGTGTGCTATTACCTAACCACTTGTCCTCCAGAACCGTATTTTCGATCCATCCTTAATCTTAAATACCCCATAGCGAAAAAATAAGTTTTTATTCGCCATGAGTCCAGCCCAAAAGTGTGAATCACCAGGTTTCCACATAACATGTGAGACTGCTTTCGAACCTATGTATTTTCGTTCAAGGAGGGTTTGCCAAACACCATCAACAGTTAATAGTTTGAACAGCCATTTACCAACTAGGGCAGAGTTCTTGACTTGAAGGTCATGAATACCTAGCCCCCCTGATCTTTTTATCGACAAACTACATCTCATCTGGCCAATCGATATTTCTTTTTATCGCTGTCACCCTGCCAGAAAAATCTTGATCGGAAATAATCCAGTTTTTTCAAGACTCCTTTAGGCAAGTGAAAAAAAGATATCACATACAGTATCATATTAGATAGTACCGAGTTAATGAGTACCAGTCTTCCACCTAGTGACAATAATTTCCCTTTCCAACTAGTGAGTCTCTTCTGCAAACGTTTTTCAACATGACCCCATTCTGCATTAGTCAACCTCCTGTAATGTATTGGTATACCCAAATACTGAATAGGAAATTGACCTTGCTCACAACCGAAAAGCTCGGCGTACCGTGCAACAGCATCCCGGGCCTCGCCAAAGTAGAACAATTCACTTTTATGGAAATTAATTTTTAATCCGGATAATTGCTCGAACACCGAAAGGATTAGTTCCAAGTTCTTCGCTTTCTCCAAATCATGTTCCATAAAAAGAATCGTATCATCTGCATACTGAAGAATAGATAATCCCCCATCGACAAGATATGGAATTACTCCCTCAATTTGACCACTTTCTTTAGCTCTGTCAATCATGATCGCTAACATGTCTGCCACAATATTAAACAATATGGGCGATAACGGATCACCTTGCCTTAAGCCTTTCTTGGTTTGGAAGTAGCGGCCAACATCGTCATTGACTTTGATAGCTACACTCCCTCCCTCCACAAAACTGCGAACTAGAGTACACCACTCCTCTGAGAATCCTTTCATTCTCAGAGTTTGTTGGAGAAACTCCCAGTTCACCTTATCGTAGGCCTTTTCAAAGTCTATTTTAAGAATTACTCCATTTAGTTTTTTCGAATGCATCTCATGTACACTTTCGTGTAGAATCACGACACCATGAAGTATGTTCCTACCCTGCACAAATGCAGTCTACGTAGGTTTTACCACATGATCTGCCACCGAATTCAACCTCATGGTTGCAACCTTTGTAAATATTTTGAAATTAATGTTAAGAAGGCATATTGGTCTATACCGTTGTATCCTTTCAGCCTCCAAAACCTTAGGTAACAAAACTATTGCCCCAAAATTAAGACGATACAGCCCTAGGTGTCCACTCTGCAAGCAACCAAACATCTCAATGAGTTCATCCTTAATGACCTCCCAAAAAGGTTGGTAAAACTCTGGGGGACAACCATCTGGGCCTGGCGCCTTATTATGCTCCATTTGAAAAATCGGCTTCTTAATCTCCTCTTCCGAGAAAGGAGCATTAAGAAAAGTATTTTCCTCAATGGAGACTTGGGGAATATCATCTATTCGGGTCTCATCCATCGTAATATTACTTACTTCAGGAGCCCCGAACAGACCTTTATAGAACTTTGTGATATAGGCCTTGAGACACTCTTGTCCCTCTAGTAGTCCTTCATCCTGATGTAGAGAGTAAATACGTTTTTTTCCTGTGTCTACCATTGGCGACATAATGAAAATAACGAGTATTCGAGTCTCCCTCCAGGATGAATTGAGCCTTAGATCTCTGATACCGTTTGAATTCCTCTTCTCGCAACATTTGTGCTACCTTTGCGTTTGATTGACTTTTAAGTTTAATCTCTTGCATAGATAGCAACCTCGTCTCAGCGATCCGATCCAACTCATCGATAATGGAACAAAGACGCTCTTTCTCTTTTTTGAGCAACCCAGTCGTGTGTCTAGCCCATCCGCAGAGATATTTACGCACATTGCGCATCTTATTATTCCATCTCCGGATTAGGTTATCACCGACGACCGGTGTGCCCCACACTCTCTTAACTAGCTCATCAAAAGCATCACGTAATAACCAGCCCAGTTCAAACTTAAACTGCGGTTGTGAATATGGTTTCGCTGTTCCAGTTGAGAGAAGGAGGGGAGCATGATCCGATAAAGCCTCAATACTCTCAAGAGCATGCACTGTAACCAATGAGAATTTATCTTCCCAATCTGTACTCATCAGCACACGGTCTAGTTTTTCGTAGGTAGGCTCCGGAAGATTGTTTACCCACGTGAATTGTCGACCCGTCATGTATACCTCTCTCAAATACAATCTATCAATTACAGCATTGAACAAGAAAGGCCAGTGACCATCAAACCATCCACGAATCTTCTCGTGTGGAAACCTTATCATGTTAAAATCACCACCAATTAGAATTGGGTGTGGATTAACATTAGCCAGGTTCACCAACTCGCGAAGAAAATCCTCCTTAAACTCTTCCTCGGAAGCACCTTACATGGCGACCAAACTCCATACGAAGTTATCAGCGCGGTTGCGGAGATGTAATTTTATATGAAAATCACCATCCGGCCTTGCTAACACATCTATGGAATCGATTTAACGCCTAGTAAAATGCCGCCCGATCGTCCACCCGGAGGAATAGAATGCCAAGTGAAGTCTAGACCCCCCGAAAGGCGGTTTAAAACACTCACTGGAACGTCTCTCCTCCCTGATTCGGAGATAGCCACAAACTCTAAATTATGATCCCTGACGTATTGAGCAATATTCAAATGTTTAGCCAAGTCACCAAGACCTCTATTATTAGTGAATAAGCCATTCATCGGGAAACAATTAGGTTCTTTGGCGGTATCGTTGAATTTCGCGGCGAGCACTTCCTCTTCTGCTTGGCGGATTTGGATTTCCGTCCGGATGTATACAGATCAAAGAGAGATCTGAGCCCGTCCTCATCCATACCCACCTCGGTGACATCCCCACAAGATGTGATAAAAGCTGTCCATCCCAAGAGGCATTCGCTAAATCATCATTCGTATGGGGTATGTCTACCTTCGGCGAAACACATGGTTTAACCGTTAACCGGTCATATTCCATATGCTTCAACACATTGGCTGACAACGTGATCTCAACAACATTTCTTCCTAATTTAACACCAACATTATCTAATCTAGACGAAATAATGGTATCTGAAAAAGGAAGAAGAGTTTTATGCATCACTGTCGTACCTTTAGGCGGAGCAGAAAATAAGGCCGCCTTCCTACGCATGGCCTTGGGCAACGCGTCCTCGTCAGTCGCGGAAGATCCGTCCCTCGCCACCACGTGGCGCGCACTACGCCGCAGCTCCTTCATGACCGTAGAAGTCGGCACGAAAACAGCGACGGAGGGGGACAATGACGATGTAGATGTCCCCCCGACCACTGTAGCTGCCGAGGCAGCCTCGTCGACGAAGTCCTCCTCGAGCGCCCGCGCTACCATCGACGAAGAAGCAATGGAGCAGCCGGGTCCCGCGAGCCCACCAGGCGCGTGGGCAGCAGCTAGCTGGGAAACGGCCAGATGCGGCCCATCCCCGGCCCGCCCCCCCACAGCCACATCGTCCTCCATAGCCGGCGCGCGGGCGGCACGAAGCTGATCGCCGCCCGGCCCAGCTGGTGCTGCTACCTCCGCCTGAACTGACGCCTGGGCGACCGGAAGAGTCGCGTCGCCCGGCCTAGCCCCAGTGTCCTCCGACCCTACTGGCACATCTCCATGAGGTCCCCGCAACACCGCAGCCGGTGTTACCAGCGCCGGAGACTCCTCGCTGTCGACAAGGCGTGATGCACTGCTGGAGGCCCCCGATTATGACGCACACAAGTGTGTCGAAAGTGCTCGCAACCCTGACAAGAACATCTCCAGCGCCCTCTCAGAAGAAACATCCTGCCTAGCTGCACCCTTCTCCCTCGGAGATAATGGAGTTAGAGCATAGTTTTTGAGAATCTCCAGGGCTTTAGCATGAACCTCACTCCCTTCATTAGGCTAATAAATAGCCATACTCGTGGGGCCTTGCTCAGATTCCGGTAAAGACCCCGAAGCACCAACCGCATCCACTCCACCTGCCCCAGACTGCACGGACTCTGAATGAACCTTATGGTCCCATATGAGTGGAACAAAATCAGGCTCGGCAACAAAGTCCTCCGGCTCTGGCCTAAAGGTAAAAGAGTATCCCTTTTTCTGCAGCACAACGTCCGTGTTGACATAAGAGCCCACTTCGTCCTCCTTATGAAACACCTCATCATCAGACAGTGCCATCCGAAGCCTAACGATACCTCTGCGGCGAAGTGTAAGGAGATCCACATCGAGAGTAAGGCCGATAAGAGTCCCGACAGCCCACAGTCCCAGAAAGTGTCTCAACAAGTGCGGCACCCCCTCCACATGAACCCAAGTCTCATACAGCTCAAGTACTGGCTCGATCTCCTGCTTCCTCCACTTACTAAACAGCAACCGCGTAGACTTTGAAGGAACACCGAAGTCCATACCATCAAACATGTCACCGACGGGAAGGCCACTTTGAACAGATTATCACCAGAGAGTATCGCCTCCCACTTCCATCTAGCCACCGAACTCATACGGGCTACCGTCGTCTCAACCTGCTTAGCTGTCGCCGCGGTGCCTTGCACCGTAACCAATGCAATAGGTCGATGAAGCTGTCCCCTGCGACACAGTGGCCACCACTGAGCCAATGACCGCAGCGCCACTAGCACTCGGCTGCACTGTCGTTGCGCCGACCACCATAGCTACGGAAGCCCCGGTCCCTTGTGCCATTGCTTGAACCGGACCGGGACCTGCAGCCACCTCCGCCGTAGGATGCCGATGCCTCGCCATGGTCTGGCTCAACGGCTGGGCCCCCGGAGCGAACGTAGGAGGCCCCCCCCCCCCCCAGGCCGACCAGGAGGCGCACTGCCCCGCCCGCGCCCACCGGTCGGGACCTGCTGCAGCCGTGCCACGGGGAGAGGACCCTCCCTCTGCTGCTCCGCCATGGGCCTAGAAGACCGGAGAGCGTCGGCGTAGGACTTCTCTAAGCCGCGAGGACGTCGATGCAGTAGACGATGGCGCACGCGTGGAAAACCTAGTCCCCGACGATCAGTTCTTCGATCGGACGTCAGGACGCGACCAAAGTCTCTCGAACGCTTCTGGGAAGTAATCCCACGGTCTGGCGCGTGGACCCACGCCATGCTGATCGGCCCCACCCTCCATGTGGATCGGACGTCAGGACGCGACCAAAGTCTCTCGAACGCTAAAGCCCTTCTCCCACGTCCGAGACTCCCTCGTCGGGAACCCTATACGCTCCCAGAACGCCTCCTCGACCTGCTTGCTGTCCGCCGATGGCCGCACCACATCCGACGGAGAGATCTCCCAGACCTCCCCCAGAACATCCTCCACATCATCGACCTCGCGCGCAGCAGAATCAGCGAGAGCGCCAAAACGCGAACCCCCTGGAGACGAAGACAAGGGAGCCCCTAGGGCTAGGGTGAGGCGCCGACGGCGAAGGTGATCTGCACCTGAACGGAGGACGCCCTCGGTCGCCCCCGCGGTCGCCTCAGACATCGCTGTTGCCTCTAATCAACTCACGAGCGAATTTTGGGTGATGAAACTCGACAGTGAGATGGAGAGAAGAGGTTTTTTTGTGCTGCGCACTGAATGCAGCGTTTTCTGTTTCCTTTTATTGATCAACGAAAGTAAACGTGGCCCTAGCGACTCGCTCAGCGACTGACCGTGCCATCCCACGATCCGAGCTTCGTGCTGGGTTATCCTACTGCAAATCCCGGCGGCGCACAGCTCGCAACCAACCGGCTAACTAGCTAACAGAAACGGAAAAAGTCCCTAAGCTGTAACTGACGAAACTGGAAGAAAATGACACCTAACAGTAAAGTTCAGACAGGGTTTAGCTAACAATCTCCCCCTTAACCCCGGCTACCATGGATGTCGACGATGCCCACCTTGCCGCGGAGCTCCTGAAAGCGAACACGGCCCAATGATTTCGTCAGAATATCCGCCTTCTGCTCCCCCGTCCCGATGAACTCCACAACCGCAGTACCTTTCTCGACGCAATCGCGTATGAAGTGATAGCGGAGATCGATGTGTTTGCTGCGATCGTGAAGCACTGGATTCTTACAGAGAGAGATCGCGGACTTGTTGTCGATGAACAGAGTGAACGGCGCGGTTGCTTGGTTCAGTATCTCACCAAGCAAGCGTGCCAGCCAAACTCCTTGGCTTGCCGCGGTCGCCGCCGCGATGTACTCAGCTTCGCAGGAGGAGGTGGCGACGACCTTCTGCTTCTGCGATTGCCAGCTGATTGGGCTGTCCCCAATGAAGAACAGAATGCCAGATGTGCTTCTTCTCGAGTCCACGTCACCGGCATGATCAGAGTCACTGAACCCAATCAGTAGTTCACGATCCCCGCGGCGATACACACACCCATGATTGAGTGTGCCTGCAATGTAGCGGAGGAGGTGCTTCACCGCTGCCAGGTGATCACCTGCGGGCGCCTCCATGAAACGGCTCAAGAAGCCCACGGCGAAAGCAATATCCGGGCGTGTATGGACAAGATACCTGAGACTGCCGATCACGCTTCTGTAGAACGTCTTGTCCACTGCATCCTCCTTGCTGTCAACGCTCAGGCGACACCGTGTTTCCATAGGAGCCTGAGTGGGGTTGCATCCCTGCAAACCGGCCTTGTCGAGCAGCTTGCTTGCATACGCCGTCTGCGTGACGGTGGTGCGTCCTGGTTCTTGTTTCACCTCCAGCCCCAGATAGTATCTGAGCAAGCCGAGGTCGCTCATCGAGAAGAGCTGCTTCATGGAGTCCTTGAACTTGAGCACTTCTTCTTGTTCCGCTCCGGTGATCACCAGGTCGTCCACGTACACACCGATGATGATCAGACGACTCCCTGTGCCCTTCGCGTACACGCCGTGTTCAGACTCACTGCGCGTGAATCCAAGGGATACCAAGCTCGCATCGAGCTTTGCGTTCCATGCCCTCGGGGCTTGCCTCAAGCCGTACAGAGCTTTGTGGAGCTTGTAGACGCCATGTTCATGGCCTTCAGCGACGAAACCCGGTGGCTGGGTCACATAGACAGTCTCCTCCAAATCTCCATTGAGGAAGGCCGATTTCACGTCCATATGATGGACCTCCCAGCCGCGATGCGCCGCCACGGCCAGGATGAGACGTACTGACTCGAGCCTGGCCACCGGTGCATACACTTCTTCGAAATCCACTCCGGCGCGCTGGATGTACCCCTTGGCGACGAGCCGGGCCTTGTGCTTGACAATCTTTCCATTTTCATCGCGCTTAACCTTGTATACCCACTTGAGTCCGATCGATCGATGCCCTGGAGGAAGCGAGGTCAGCGTCCAGGTTCCGTTCTCGTCGATGGACTGCAGCTCATCAAGCATGGCGCGGCGCCAGCAGTCCTCCCGTTCGGCCTCCACAAAGGTCGTGGGTTCTTCACTGGCCAGGAGATGCAGCTCCTCTTCTTCATCAGATGCAGGAGGTGGAGGACGCTCTGCTCGTAATGGTGGCCCACCCTCTGTATCAGTCAGCTTGCTGATCAGTCTGAATCTGTGTGGCCGCTCCTCGCTGTCATCTGCGTCCAGCATGCTCGTGTGTCCAGCCGGTGGCGACACGAACCTGGGCGATGCTGCTGTGGCACTCAGAGGTGAGCTGGGCTCGTTGTTGCTGGCCGCGGGTGATGGAGTCTCTGATGGGCTGCGCGCAGTGGAGTCCGGCGTGGTGATGACCGGAGATGCTCCCCCCGACTGATGCAGTCGGTGTCTCGCTACGTCCCCGCGCCGTGCCGAGATCCTGCCGATACACGGGATATTCGACAGTGAACTCGCAGCTCGCCGGCGACTCCCCCGGCGCTTCCCAGTTCCACCGTGCTTCCTCGTCGAAGACGACGTCGCGTGATACGTGCACGCGTTCTGTCGCAGGATCATACATCCTGTATGCCTTGGTGCCTGCGTCGTAGCCGATGAACACCATCGGCGTGCTGCGATCATCCAATTTTTGCAGATGAGACTTTGCGGTCTTGACGTGTCCCACGCATCCGAACACGCGCAGGAAACGAACATCAGGCTTGACGCCATGCCAGGCCTCGTACGGGGTCATCCCCTCGACGCTGCTCGTGTGCGCGCGGTTCAGTATGAACGCCGCGGTGAGCACGGCCTCTCCCCAGAACAGGTTGGGGACGCGCTTGGCCTTCAACATGCTTCTAGCCATGCCCAGCAGCGTCTGATTTCGCCGTTCCACGACACCGTTTTGCTGGGGCGTGTACGGCGCGGTGAGGTGCCTCTGAACTCCAGCTTCTTCGCAGTGCTTGTAGAACGTGGCAGAGGTGAACTCGCCGCCGCGATCAGTGCGGAGAACACGCAGTCTGTGTCCGCACTCGACCTCCGCAGCAGCCTGGAACTTGATGATTGCTCGCGCGGCCTCGTCCTTCGACGCGAGCAGCTCCACCCACATGTATCTGCTCCTGTCGTCGATGAGCACCAGGATGTACTTGCGCCCTCGGGGTGTGGGCGGCGTGATCGGCCCACACAAATCACCGTGCACCAGCTCGAGTGGCCGCTGCGCCCGGAAGCGCGCCTTCTGAGGGAAAGACAGGCGCCGCTGCTTCCCTGCCAGGCAAGCTTCACAGAGCTCGTCGGCGTGTTCTATGTGCGGCAGGCCGCGGACGAGATCCCCACGGGCCATCTTCTGCACGCCGTCGAAATTCAGGTGGCCCAAGCGCGCGTGCCAGCGCCATGCCTCAGACAGGTGTCCGACGGCGAGGCAGACTGGCTGCACTGGGCGGAACGTCAAACGGTATAGACGATTTCCTGCCCGCCGCACTTTCACCAGTAAACGGCGGCGTCGATCTCTGATGGTGAGCACTCCACGATGGATGTGGATGTCGTACCAATTTTCGTCCAGTTGGCCCAAGCTCACCACGCTGCTCTGCAGGGCCGGGATGTAGAAGACGTCGCGGAAGGATCGATGATCACCTCCGTCGATGGCGAAGACCACCGTCCCGCGGCCTTGGATGTCGACGACGGAGCCGTCGGCGAAACGCACCTTGCCCGCCACCGAACGATCCAGCTCGGCGAACGCGGCGAGTGAGCCCGTCATGTGGTTTGTTGCGCCTGTGTCGAGGAACCACACTTCCCCGTCTTCCTCCACGGCGGTCTTGGGCGTGATCACCGCCCTTTCCTCGTTGAGGAACACCTGGCCTCCGGTGCGAGCAGGTGCCTCAAGGCCAGCCTCCTTGGCCGTGTCCGTGGTGACCGTCTGGGCCACGCGCTCGTGAACGTCGGTGACGCACACCATGTTCAGGCGCGGATCATCGTCTTCCTCGGCTTGGGCGAGGTGAGCGGCGCCAGTCGCCGCCGCCGCGGCCTCGTCCCGCTGCTTCTTGTGGCACTCACGGGCCCAGTGCCCCTTCTTGCCGCAATACTTGCACGTTGCCTTGTCGATGATCTCGCCGTTGGGGCCGCGCGGTGGTGGCGCAGGTTGCTTGGTCTGACCGGCCTTGGCTCCATCGCTGGTCCGCGAAGCAGTGCGCCCACCACCTCTTCCAGCGTTCCCGCCACCGCGGGGCTGTCGCTTGCGGGCCTCCCACTGCTGCTCCGTGAGAAGCAGCTGGCCCCCGCTGGAGCCTGCACCCCGATCCTCGTCGAGGCGTGCCTCGCAGGCGCGCAGGTGGCCCGTGACTTCTTCGACCGTCAGGGTCGACGGGTTCATGAGCGTCTCGATCGAAAACGCTATCTGCACAAATCGTGAAGGAACCACAGCGAGAAATTTCCTTACGATTTTTTCTTCTTCTATGTCGTCGCCGAAGGAGCGCAGGGACGCTGCGAGATTCGAGATCCGCATCGCGAATTCGTCGATCTTCTCTCCCTCCTTGAAGGCCACGGTCTCGAATTCGGCTCGCAGGCGTCGCAGGTGCGTTTCCCGCACCCTGTCGCTCCCCTGCGACTGCATCCGAATCGCCTCCCACGCCGCCTTGGCGCTTCCTTTGCCAATCAGCATGCAGTGCATGTCAGTTGGCGTGGAGCGGAGCAGCGCCGCCATCGTCTGCTTGTCCTCCCTCCTGGGGACGTCCTCGTCCTCGATGGCTTCCCACAGGGACGCCGCCTGCAGGTTCACCTCCATGACCATCGCCCAATGATTGTAATTTGAGCGGGTCAGCATCGGGAAGGTGAGATGGGTGCCGCTGCCGCCGGATTCGCGCACGATCTGCTGTACGACGACCTCGCCGCCGCCGCGACGCGACAGGCTCCTCCCCCTGCTCTGCGAGCGCCGTCGCGAGCCAGGTGAGGCAGACTTGTCCTTGGATGCGGAGGGCGGTGATTTCTCGCTCTTCTTGTCGGCGCCAGACATGATCACAGGATCGTTAAAGCTCTGATGCCAATTGTTGCCTCTAATCAACTCACGAGCGAATTTTGGGTGATGAAACTCGACAGTGAGATGGAGAGAAGAGGTTTTTTTGTGCTGCGCACTGAATGCAGCGTTTTCTGTTTCCTTTTATTGATCAACGAAAGTAAACGTGGCCCTAGCGACTCGCTCAGCGACTGACCGTGCCATCCCACGATCCGAGCTTCGTGCTGGGTTATCCTACTGCAAATCCCGGCGGCGCACAGCTCGCAACCAACCGGCTAACTAGCTAACAGAAACGGAAAAAGTCCCTAAGCTGTAACTGACGAAACTGGAAGAAAATGACACCTAACAGTAAAGTTCAGACAGGGTTTAGCTAACAATCGCCGCGCTAACTCTATGCTCGTCAAGCTGCAACGCGTCATCTCACCAGGAAAAAACAAGGTCCATTGCTAAATCATCCGAAACAGTGCGAACGGAATCAAATAACTCATGCAGCGAGTTCGCCCGCAGTAGCCTCTGGAAATGCAGATTCTGAAGGTGCGGAAGGTCTCATGGAGCTCCCGGATCAAGTGCAGTGGGACTCCATAGTTCCTGATTTCAGTGTATAGAAGATCAGCCAATGAAGCTCAAACTGCAGTACACTAAGGGGAATGAACACCTTCAAACAACTTACAGGGAGATTGCTATGAAGAAGAGCATATATTAAGATAAGTGCACAAGGTCGCTGATAAGCTCCAAATTAAATATATACACTGTCCGTTTCTCCCATTCATCTTCCATTAGAATGTCGCTGACTCAGAATATATACTTTACGAATGTCGAGACAATGGATGTTGCTAGTATCATATACCTGAAATTAACATGATTTACACATGTGTTAGCTAATAGAATCTCAATATCTAGAAATAATACATCAAGAACTATCTACAAATATTCAGAACAAGACAAGTTTAACCTGAGGTAATGCAAGATCAGTCAATAACTCAATATTGTTGCTCCTTTATCTTAAAGGCACGTGCCATGGTTTAAGAGCAATAATCAACAAAGAAATTCTATAGCTGGTGAGTTTCTTCGATACTTTAAACAAGGGTCATTTATCCAATTGCCCAAAGAGGACTTCGACTACTCAGTTTTTCCCCTAGGGCCGAATGATGCTCAGTTTTGCCCTTAACTCGTGCGCAGCTACTATGGAGAGGTTGGATCTGTGAGTTTTGAAGTCGATTCCCTCCGGTGGCGTTAGCGAAGTGGGTCCGGAGCTTCCAGGTGGGACCGCCAAGTGAGTTTGAAGTCGTCCGGAGCTTACAGGTTGTACCGTCCGGTCAGTTGACTTTGCTGAACCGTCCACACCCGAGCCTCCCGATCCGCCGTCGTGCGCTGCCGCAACCCGCGGTTGTCTTCTGGGTCCCATAAATCACCAGTCAAACGGTTGTATTAAGGGTCCCACAAGTAAGCAGACCTGACGTAGGCTGCAAGAGTCACGGAAGGAATCCTTGCGCGCGGACTAGGGGCAAAACTGAGTACCATTCGGCGCTAGGGGAAAAACTAAGGTCGTGGTGCCACCTGAGGGCAGCCTGATAAATCTCCCTTTAAAAGGAACAAATACAACCATATGATTTGCTCCGCTTTTCACTTAAAATTAGGACCTAAGAACCCATAATATCTGGTATTATGCATAATTATTTTGTACTAAAGTTCTGGTACCATGCATAAATCTTGTCTCCTCACCAACATACGAAACTTGAGTAGAGTGAAACCACTTTAGTCCCGGTTTGTAACACCAATCTTTGGCGCTGGGCATGGCCTCGTGGAGGGCGTTTAGTGCCGTTTTGTGGCAAACCGGGACCAAATGGGGAGCGCCTCTAGTCCCGATTGGCTAGTCCCATAAGGAAAACCGAGACTAAAGCTAGTTCCAACCCAGGACTAGAGGCATGTTCTCTACCAGTGAATTGCGTAATAAGCACGTGACAATCATGAGACTTTATGTTTCGGAGTTTTTTCTCTAATATATTTATTATTCCCTTTATATTCGACGAGAAGCCAGACGGGTTCATGATACTGCTCGGGCATTCAAAAAATATTTGCTTCTCTTATTTGGTACGAGCATAGCTAGGCCTTCATAATGCTCTGGATGCAGGCCGTCTTGTTCTTTCGTACGTTGCTAATCCTGCCGGGCTTCCGGTGTGTCTTTTATATTCTCATACACGCCCAAGAAGTCTATAGCAGGTTCGCGTAAAGATTATTCGTCAGATGCAGCACGTTCATTGCAGAGAGGACCTATAGAAACTTACCTGTAGGGTATCTCCCAGAATATAGATTCCTTCTTCAACATGGGTATATGTCCGTTAGCGTAATTCGAAACAGATTGTCTGGCAGGACCCTTTCTAAAGATTACTTTTAGCACCAAGATTGGTACACGGTTCCTTAATTAATACACAACACCCAAATGGATAATATCCATGCATGACTATGCACATGAGAGAAATGTAAATATTTAGTAGCCCCGGTATGTCAATACCGCCCTTGTGAAGTCTTTGTCCCGCACACAGATTTCATAGTCCCCAAACCCGAGACTGTCTGTGTTGACTTGATATAAATATCTTAATGGATCAAATTCAGCTTTGTGATTAGGTGACCGTGTGAGTCTATTTATATGGACCTAAAGGTGTCTAGCATAGTGCCGGACAATCATCCTGTCTCAGATATGTCTCCAACGTGGGCTACATTTCTTAAGGAGCAGGTGTGAAGAGTGAAGACTTAGATATGTCTCAACCATTTGCGATGCATGTAAATTAGACTGCATATGGTGTGTGGTAGGCTACGAGCTCTTGAATTTAACTTTTTTAGCTAACAGCTCTTGAATTGACCTGAGATTATGTTACTCAGCAATTCACTAGCAGGGTGTGTCATAGTGAGAAACAATGGGAATTAGCGTCTAGACCTGGTACAAGGTTTCTTAATTAATCCACAACACCCAACTTGATGATATGCATGCCGGATTATGTATATGAGCGGACATCAGCTCTTTCCATCCTATCATGATATTTGCAGGTCAGCTGTTACACATCCAGCTGCAAGAAAAAGAAACATTTTAGATACAGGGCGCAAGGTGTATGATTTTTGTGCCGGCTGATCCACGAAACCAGAACCGCTGACAGGCCTATCCGAATATGTGCTTCAGTTTTAGAATCTATACCATTTAACCATCCACCAAACATATTCGCTATAATATGTGGTGGATAGATGCTATATGTAAAATGAACTAAACGCCAAAATATCTCGAGCAAAGGAGGAGGATATAAAAATATGTTCTATTGTTTCAGCCGCACCACAGAAAACACACTTTTTATCCCGGCCCCCACCCAACCCCGCTTTGCCAAATTATCTTTTGTCAAAACCACCTTTCTATTAACAAACCACAGGAAAAAAATTATTTTTAACGGGACGTTTAGTTTCCACAAATATTTTAGTAAAAATCTTGTGGTACCCTGCATAAGGTCAGCGTAATATGATTTGACAGCGAACACCCTGTTGGTAGTTAAATTCCATCTAAAAGAATCAGCATCTTGGGATAACAACACATCCATCAAATGCTCAACCAAATGGAGCCATTGAACTCTCCTATCACCGCTTATGAATAATCTAAACTGAATATTAAGATGGTTATTCGATAACACACTTGCTACCGAAACATTATTATTCTATGCAATACTATATAACGAAGGATATGTGTGGGACAACGCATTGACACCTAACCAGATATCCTCGCAAAACCGCACTGACTGCCCATTGCCCAGCACAAAAGAGCATCTCGCAAAGAAATCGTGTTCCACACGCATCAATCCTTTCCAAAACGGGAAATCCACAGGCTTAGCCTCTACTTGAGACAACGTTTTGTCTCCTAAATATTTGTTATAAGAAGTTCATGCCATACCCCTCTTCATGCATGAACTTATATAGCCACTTACTAAGAAGACATTTGTTCTTAATGTCCAACTCCTCAACATCCAACCCCTCTTGATCATTTGGACGACAGATAATATTCATCTTCGTTAACCTATATTTTTTCTTGTTGCAATCGCTTTGCCAAAAGAAACGTGAGCGGTAGAAATTCAACCTTTTCCTAACACCCTTCGGTATTTTGAAAAAGAAAAGGAGGAACATTGGGAGACTCATTAGGACTGAATTTATTAAAATGAAATGATTCACATATGCCAATAACTTGCCAACCCAAGCACTCAGCTTCTGCTCAAAACGATCTTCCATCGGCTTCCACTCTTTGTTCAAAAGATTTCGGTAATCTATGAGAATCCCAAGATATTTAAAAGGTAAGTTTCTTATCTCACAACCGAAAATGTGACGATAGTCATCTTGATCATCCTTAGCCTAACCAAAACAGAATATTTCGCTCTTCTGAAAATTTATCTTTAACCCGACAGCTCTTTGAACAACGCGAGAATAAGATTCATATTAATATCCTTTTGAACATCATGTTCTAATAAAAGAATCGTGTTGTCAGCATATTGGAAAATCGATACCCCACCATCGACAAGATGTGGTATCAACCCACCTACCGAGCCATCTTATTTTGCTCGAGCAATGAGAATGACCAGCATATCAGCTACTAGATTGAATAAAATAGGGCACAACGGATCCCCTTGTCTCAGAACCTTTGAGCGTTTGAAAGTAATGACCGATATCATCGTTTACTCTTATACCTACAGTCCCTCCTTGAACAAAACGAGCAATTCATTCACACCATTTTTTGAGAGAATCCTTTCATACGTAGAACTTGTTACAAGAAAGACCAATTTACTTTATCGTATTCTTTCTCAAATCGATTTTAAGAAGCACACCGTCCAATTTTTTCTTCTTAAATTCATGAATTGTCTCGTGTAAAACCACCACGTCTTCTGTCGGATATATACTGAATAGGGGTATAGAAGATGGTAGACAAAGAGCCGGACTACCAGGGTGGCCTACATGGTAATGGGCTTAGGTCCATTGGGCGGCCCAGTAGTCCGACGCGCAGAAGCCGGATTCTAGAAGAACCCGGATCACGGCCCACGTGATCTGGCTTGGAGGAGAAGACGGATTCCTTGCTTTCCAAGTTACAAGTTAAACGTAGTCTTCTAGGTTTCCTTTTCTGTAAGCCCTAATCCGGCTATTATATAAAGCCGGACGGGAGATAGATTAAACAAGTTCACAAGGACACAGATTCTAAGTTAGACACAAGTTCAAGCTCTACGCAACTCGCCGAGAAGCTCATCCTCGCCGAGAAGCTAGATCTACATCCTCACATTGTAACCCAGATTTACGGGCTTTAGTCCCAATTAGTGAGAAGTGCAGGAGTAGGTACGCCGTACTATCGCGACGTACCGAACCTGGGTAAAATCCCGTGTTCTGTGTTACTACGCTATCCCGTTACCCCACGTCTCTACCGTAGTCTCATGGCACCCCCGTCTATGAAAACTACTACGATGTCTCGACAGTTGGCGCCCACCGTGGGGCAAACGACGTCAGGCGTGAAATTCCGATCTGGGATACTCGGCGGAATTGGAAGATCGATTACTGTCGGAAGCTTGGAATTCGACGACGACGTCGGGCGCTTCCTCGACAACGGATCCTACATACCGGCGCAAAACCACCTGGTAAGTGCCTGCGTGTTACCGATCGGATCTGCTAACATCTTTATCGGACTAACTGCAGAGGCAATGGGGTTTTGCGGTGGAAGCAAATTTATCCCACCCGCCCTATACCCAGTCGAGAACGACTATGATCCCGGATTCTGCTCAGATCGCCGACAAACAAGTGATACACACTTTATCAGCATGGTGCAATCCGAAATCGCTGAAAACACGGATGACGGAAATCCCGTGCAAAAGGCAGATAACAACCTACCCGTCATAGAGACGGAAGAAGAAACACCCGTCACTGAGGCGGAAGATCCGACATCCGTCAACAAGACGATGAACTCGGAAGCAGAATCCGTGCTTGCCGCCATTGAGGCGAGATTGGAGTCGGAAACCGGATCGGATAATTTCGACTCCGAAGACGAAGACGAAGATGCCTTCGTAAGAAAGGTTAAGTCCTTTCAAGAGGGATTCCAGGAAGTGCTAATGGCAAAACCAGCTGATACAACGGATGCCGGCAGCCAGGAAAGCCCTAAAACCCCTCCGCCGGTGGAAGAAAGAGAAGACGGAGAAACTTCTCCGATATTCCCCAATGTTAAGGAGATGACAGAAGATGAGCCTGTCAAAAAACCTCCTTCTTCCAAGAAAAAGCACCGTGCTTCTAAAAAACTCCAATACAAACTCCGGAAGAAAAAATCAGCCGGTCTCGTTGATGAAAACCTGGAAGTAGGAGATATTAGCGGCACAAAGCCAGCGGAAAAGAAATCTAAGGAAATCACGGCTCCGCCAATGACAGAACTGGAAGAGCAAGAGCTATTACAAACACCAGTGGGACCGAATGAACCCCCTGAGATGCTGGAAGCCAGGAGACAAGCTTTCCAACGGCAACAGCAACATCTGCTCAGATCTCGGCAACACCTCCAACAAACCCATAATGACATCAAAGTCATGAAGGAAGAAATAGAGGAGTACGAGAGAAAGCATAGATCTGCCTTAAAACCTACTAGGTTACCCGGAATCGCAAGACCGGAAGAACTGCCGCCAAAAGAAAGGTTCTATAACCCATCTTGGCAAAAGCAGTTAAACGGCAAAGATGCCAAGGGCGAACCAATATACAAAACCGCAGCAGAAAACGCGGAAGCAGCGTTCGCCATCCTAAACAATGATCTGTACTCCAACGGGGAAAAACTCCAAGGGGTGTATGCTTTCTTAGGGAAAGCATTACAGCAGCAGCAGCGAGGCCAAGAACGATCAGGGAGGCTGCATGATAATTCCGCTCTCTGCAAAACAGCTACTTGCGCTGCTGGAGCACCTGGACCGGAAGAACCCGGAGATTCGGATAAAAAGAGGATCCGAGAAAAGACAAGAAAAACCCCGACAACCAGGACGCAGCGTCTAGAACCGGACCTCATCTCCCGAAAGATGGATATAAACCACGCGATCGGGAAGACAAAAACCGGAATGACGGCAAAATAATGCCACCTCCGAGAAACCCAGCTGAAAAAGCTGGAAGATACGATACACCTCACAGACGTGAAAGATCTCGGACATCTCCTAAGGATAAGGAAAGGTACATGAGCAGGACTCCACCTAATCCCAAGGGGCGGGACAACGGAAGAGATAGAAACAACCCCGGAAAAGCGCATCCGCGCAACAATGGAAAAGAGAGGAGTAGATCCCCTTCTGTCCATTCAGCCGGGAGATATTCTGCACACATTGATAGAGCAGAAAAGGATGATCTATACTTTGGTCCTAAGTGTTTTACTGATAGGATCCGAAGGATAACCCTGCATTCTGGCTTTGCCAAAGTTGGTCCAACCTACCAAAAGTATACCGGCAGTACAAACCCGGATACCTGGCTCTCAGATTATTATACAGCCGTCCAAATCAACAACGGGACAGACCTGGAAGCTGTCAAGTTTCTTCCCCTAATGTTGCTATACGGAGCCAGAGATTGGATCAATGGTTTACCATCAAGAACTGTCGACAGTTGGGATGATATGGCGAGAGTATTCACTCAGCATTTTCGGGAACATACAAACGCCCAAATAGCATCAACCAGCTGAACCGTTGCACCCAATTTGAGGACGAACCATACGTGGATTTCATCTCCAGATGGACTGCAATGAAGAATAGTTGCTCTGGAGTAACTGACGTACAAGCAATGCATGCTTTCGTCAATGGCCTAAAACCCGGACTCGTACCGTTCATGGTTGGTTCTAAACAGCACAAAGATCTCGGATCTATGCTTACAACCGCTAATGAGCATACTGCAGCCGAAGATGATATCAGAGCAAGAGGAGGCAATATTGAGTCACTAATACTCCAAGAAAACCCCTCGTTCTGACAAAAAAGGAACTCCAGAGTCAACGACAAAGCCCAAGGAGGTTAACACAGCCTTTGGAGGAGAAAAGGTGAATAAGTGGAAAGGCCGCAGTCCAGATCCAATCAATTACACTCCCGAAGAATGGGAGAGAATTAAGTCGGAACCCTGCGTCCACCACTCGCAATTTGGGAAACCAACCCACACAAACGCGCAGTGCTGGCTAAACAAGCATATGAAAGGCAATGCAGGATCCGGAAATAAAGGGAAGGGTTCCAAAAGGAAACCTGCCAAACAAAAGCCAGAAGCTGAAAAAGAAGACAGTGAATCGGACACTGATGACAAAATCCAAGAACAACAGCGGAAGGGCGAACCCAAATTTCCGAGAGTTGACGGAGAAGCAATGTTAACTTTCTTAGCAACCCCGTCAGCAAAGGTGGCCAAAATAACACTTCGAGAAATAAACGCGGTTGTTCCGGCAACCCCAAAATTCTTGAAGTACTCCAACACACCGATAATCTGGGATCAGTCTGATCATCCCGGAAATATCCCTGAACCCGGCACACAAGCTCTTGTTGTAAGCCCTATTGTTCAAAACACTAGGCTAAGAAGAGTGCTGATGGATGGAGGATCCAGCATCAATATAATGTACCTGGATACACTGAAGCACTTGAAGATTTCCGAGTCCCAGCTCAACCACAGCAATACACGCTTCCATGGCATTGTTCCTGGCAGGCAAGCACGATCCCTAGGAGAAATTTCCCTAGATGTCACCTTCGGAGATAAAGATCACTTCCGGCAGGAAAAAGTATCCTTCGAAGTAGTGCCGTTCGAAAGCGTGTATCACGCAATACTCGGACGTCCAGCTTTCGCCAAATTCATGGCAAGATCCTGTTATATCTACAACAAGCTGAAAATGCCAGGACCCAAAGGAGTAGTAATCACCATAGCCGGTGATTTCAAGCTGGCAAATGAGTTGGAGAAAGAAAACGCCCTTTGTGCTCAGAGAGTCATAGCAAAGGAGGAATTGAAGGAATTAGCCAAGGAGGTATCGCCGAAAGAAATGCCGGCAGGAAAAGAAACTCGGAAGCCAACAGATAGTTTCAAGGTGTCCGAGAATACAAGACAGGTAATCCTAGATCCCAAAGATCCGACAAAATTCGTCGTCGTAGGGACTGGGATGACCGACAAATAGGAAGGCGAGCTCATCAAGTTCCTCCGTGAGAACTGGGATATTTTTGCCTGGTGTCCAGCTGACATGCCAGGCGTACCCAGGGAACTTGCTGAGCACCAACTCAAGGTTATTCCCGGATCAAAACCCGTCAAACAAGGTCTCCGTCGTTTTGACGGAAGAAGACGGAAGGCTATTGGCAAGGAAATTATCCGGCTTTTAGCAGCGGATTTCATCAAGGAAGTAATCCATACTGATTGGTCCGCAAACCCGGTATTAGTACCGAAGAAAGACACCACTGCTCTTAGAATGTGTATAGATTACACAGGATTGAACAAGTTGTGTCCGAAAGATAGGTTCGCGTTACCGCGAATCGATCAAATAATAGATGCCACTGCAGGCTCCGAGCTTTTATGCTTTTTGGATGCATACTCCGGGTACCACCAAATACGCATGAAAAAGGAAGATCAAATCAAGACTTCTTTTATAACCCGTATGGGACGTACTATTACATAACCATGCCTTTTGGCCTGAAGAACGCAGGTGCAACCTACCAGCGTTGCATGCAACGCTGTTTGCATAGTCAAATTGGCAGAAACGTTCATGTTTACGTGGACGATATCGCTGTCGTAACCAAGGAAAAAGATACACTCCTTGAGGATCTGCGAGAAACTTTCGAAAACTTGCGCACTTACAAGATGAAGTTGAATCCATCTAAGTGCGTATTCGGGGTTCCCTCAGGAAAACTTCTGGGTTTCATTGTTTCCCACAGAGGAATAGAAGTTAACCGGGAAAAGATCAAGGCAATCTTGAACATCTCAAAACCTACATGTGTAAAAGATGTCCAAAGATTGACGGGTTCCGCCACAGCCGTTAGCAGATTTATCAGTTGGCTGGGGGCTAAAACCTTACCATTATACAAGCTGCTGAAAAAATTCGACAAAGTCAAGTGGATTGCGGAAGCCTGGGAACGTCTAGAAAGTTATGTACCTTTCCGTACTTAGTTCAATTCTATGTAAACATCTTTTGAGATCATGAAATAAAGTTGTCGGAATGCTGTCATCCATATTCTTTATAAGTGCAAGGTGTTTCCGCCTCATCTATTTCCCGATGATCTTACAAATTGCTCAACGTTAACCCAAATTGTGCTTGCGTACTCGGTGTTACAAACCTGAATGATTTTTTCAGCCTATTAACGGCTAAAGGAAACTTGAATTGCCTGCGTGCCCAAGTTTCACTTAAAACTTTCCTTGATTTCTCTAAATCTTATCTGATTGTGTGTGTGTTGGGTTACTGGAACTAGTTAGTAAAAATGCCTTTAGCATGGTCCATGTTTCCGAGTTTCAAAAAACTGCTTGGTTCGTCCCCAGTTACTCGGCATGAAGATTCATATTGCTATTCGAGCCATTTCAAACACTAAGGACAGTTAAAGCATACACACCAGAGAACTTAGAAGATAAAGGAATGATAAAACCCAAAAAACTTGCAAAGAATTTCATAATTTAAACTGCAAAAGACGGAAGTTTCATTCATACAAAAGAAGCATTACATTTTGTATTACATTAAAAGAACAGTAATGCTCCTATTGTCTATTTTTTCTATCCAGGTTCCAGGTAACCCTTCAAGCATCCGACTCCTCCTCGCTGCTTTCGTCTTCGGGGATTGGAGGGATCTCCGCTTCTGGATAGTTGACGGAGATATTTACCATGGAGGCAATCTGGGTGGCGTGGCCCTTGACTTCACCAAAGATGGTGTTTCGCTGCACATCCGTGTATCCTTGAGGAACACCGGACGCCACGCGCCAGGATTTAGCACTAGGGTAGTGCATGCGCATGAGGCCAAGAGCCATGCGCGCACCACCCCGTGCAGCGGAGCGAAGGAGAGATTCCTTAGACTCCGCCACCTCCATGATGGCACCCGGAAGTTTTTCAACCTCCGAGCACTCCCCAGATTTTTCGGGAAGAAACTTGTCTACCAACTGCGTTGCAGCAGCCTTGATCAAATTCCATGTTTCCCCGAAGGCTCGGATGCCTGCAACCCGAGTGCCATCTGGGGTATCTCCTGATTTTTCCAATAGAACACCGGAAAGGGTTAGAAGGAAAAACAGAGAAAGTAAAACATGGAAAGATGATAAAATGAATAAGAGACTTACCGATGAGTTTGTCGATTTCGGAAACTTCCTCCAGGCGAAGGTTCAGAGCGTCGGTGAAATCCTTAATGGTGGATTTGTCCTTCTCCGCCTGTTCGGAAGCCTTGGAATTGGAAATTCCAAGGGCCATGTTGCTGGCTTCCAGGTCTTGTTGTGCTTTCACAAGGTTCTTGTGAAGCTCAACATTCTCCTTACGGAGAATCTCGGCATTGCCAGAATCTTCCGCTGCTTGTTTAGCTTGAGCTAATGCAGCTGAAAAGCAAGAAAAAATCCGAGTTAATTAACTTCCTGGAAAATACTTAGGCAAATGAATGAAACGGAAATTTCAGAAGGAAACTGATTACCTTTTGTTTCCGACAACGCGAGCTGAGACGATGCCAGCTCTGCTTCCCTTTCTTCAAGAATAGAGAGAAGACTTCTAACTTATTTATTCTTGATGGTAAGCTTCCGGAAAACTTCCCGGTTGATGGCTTCGGAGGTTTGCTGAAACATAGCAAGGGAAAGAATGAATACAAAAAGCATCAAAGCAAAAAAGCACGCATTTTAATTAATGCTTGGGGGCTAGAGTTATATACCTGGCTCATGCGCTGCAAACCTGCCAAGTTTTCTTTGAACTCTTTCGCGTATTCCGCGAAGAGATTCTCGGCTGCGTCCAAGCCATCATTGATAGCTTTGAAATCCTTGTCAAAGGTGGGAATTTCCTCGTCGAAAATCCGAGGTAATTTTCCCACCTCTGGAGCCGCCCTTTCCCTCGTGTCCGTGTCGGACACAATGGGCTGGCTGGGCTCTGGGGGCTTGATTGGTGTGGAGGGGCAGTAGGTTCTTCCGCCAATTGGTGCTTGGCGTGTCCGGGGCGACGGCGGGAGAAGGTTGGCTGCCTCGGCTGGAAGAAACCTTGTGTTTCTTCAGCTTCTTCGGCCTCAGGGTGGAAGGTGGCGGGCTAAAAACATAAAAACCCGGAAAAGGTTCAAACACCGGAGATGGATGAAAAAAGTTCCCATAAAAGAAAAATCCAGAAGAAAATAACCTGGAAGTGGCGACGGGGATTCCGTCAAGATCGATAATTTCTTCCGAGGAAGCTATTTTTTGCGCTTGCGTCCACCTGTAGCGGCGGTGCGCAGCGCATCCAGCTCGGCCTCGGAGGCTAACTCCGAGTCTGGAAGATCCGCAAGCTGTCGGAAGAACCAATCAGAATTAGAAGGTAGATTATCCGAGAATCATAACTGTACCCAAATGACTGAAAAATTACCTTGGGAACCGGATTTTCGGCCGTGTACATTGGCCGACTCTCTGTGTATTGGTCGCGCGATGCGACCAACTGATTGATGCGCCGCCTAAGTTCCTTTGCGGGCCAATCCTTGGTGGATGTCCGCATCGGATCCTTGACACCCGTGTAATCGCACAGGAGACGGCCGCTGTGGTTGGCTAGTGGCTGGATTCGCCTAATCAGCCAGCATAGAACCGTGTCCATGCCGGTGAGAGGCGGATCCATGGAGGTGAGCTTGGCGATGCGCCGCTTGATCTTCAGTAGATCTGGCGGCAGGACCTGGACGGCTTCCGTTCCCCAGTTATCCTGAGGAACTGCGGCAGAGTTCACGAAAGGTGGAACCCCGACAGCTTCCTTAGAGAAAGGCACGTCGGGGTGATAAAAGAAGGAACCCGTCCAAAATTTGACGGATTCCGAAGTTTTTATCTTGGGGAACCAATCTTCTCGGAATCTCCGAAGAGTGAAAGATATGGTCCCGCAAGTCTGGAGTGCGCCCTCCGAAGAGTTCCGCTTAACCCCGAAACAGTAAGTCCAGAAATCTAACCTAGGTTCTAGCCCTAAGTAGCCCTCAAACAAAGCCTGGAAGCCGGCCATATAGAGGATGGAATTGGGAGGAAGGTTATGGGGCTGGATGTTGTAGTGAGAAAGGATTTGGAGGAAGAAGGAAGAAGGTGGAAGACCCATACCTCGCAAAAAGTGGGAAGAAAGGAGTACCCGTTCGCCATCCCGTGGCGCGGGTTCGGTTTCTTCTTCTGGCAGCCGCCATTTCTTCTTGAGAACCAGGCCCTCCTTTTCCAAGTTTGGAAGGAGAGCCGGGGGAATACTGCAGGCACTCCAGTTGCCTGCAGATTCAGCTTCCTCGTCCGCTCCGGCGGTGGCGGCGGCGGCAGCCTCCGCAGCGGCGAGCTCGTCGCCGAGGAGCTCGATCTTTTCCTCCACCGTTTCGGGTGCAAACGGTGGGGTTGTCGCGGCGCTTGATGTCGCAATATCCGCGGCGGCAGAAGTGTTTTCTCCGCCCGCCGTGGAGGCCGTAGTCTTCTCCGGCTCGCCGCCGGTGTGCTTCTGTGATCCTGGCAGCGGATCCAGATCGCTGACGAGCTCGTCGATGGCGGCGCGGGTTGGCGACGACGGCGAGGAGGCCATCTTTTGGTGGCGCGTTTCGGTGCGTTTGGATGCTAAGTGCGCCTGGGACAAGGGCTTGCTCTCGAGCTCGCGTGCGCAGCAATGGCGTAGGCAGTGAGGGAGTGAGGAAAGTTTCGGAGGAGGACGATGATGGCTATTTATAGTCAGAAATCCGTTCAGATACGTGCCAACGGCTCTTTCGACCGTTGGATGTTCGACGCGTGTCGCTCGCCGGAAAATCCGGGAAATATAACGACAGGGGAATGATGGCTATCTCCTCGTTTCCTGTGCGAATCTGTCAGAGATACGCTGTAGGGTTTCCCGCGTGAAACCAAGCGTCGCCTACGTCAGCATGATTAAAGCGCTGACGTTAGAAGTTCATTCTCCGCGAAGGATTGCGAGAAGAAAAGCCGGATTTTCATGGTTCCGAGATACATGTTACCATCTCCTTCAAAAGGAAAGTAGAAAGAATCAAGACTGCTGAATCAAGATTTCCGGACAAAATGTATTTGACGAAAGACGGAGAATCAGAGTTTTGATCCTTCCTGGGGGCTACTGTCGGATATATACTGAATAGGGGTATAGAAGATGGTAGACAAAGAGCCGGACTACCAGGGTGGCCTACATGGTAATGGGCTTAGGTCCATTGGGCGGCCCAGTAGTCCGACGCGCAGAAGCCGGATTCTAAAAGAACCCGGATCACGGCCCACGTGATCTGGCTTGGAGGAGAAGACGGATTCCTTGCTTTCCAAGTTACAAGTTAAACGTAGTCTTCTAGGTTTCCTTTTCTGTAAGCCCTAATCCGGCTATTATATAAAGCCGGACGGGAGATAGATTAAACAAGTTCACAAGGACACAGATTCTAAGTTAGACACAAGTTCAAGCTCTACGCAACTCGCCGAGAAGCTAGATCTACATCCTCACATTGTAACCCAGATTTACGGGCTTTAGTCCCAATTAGTGAGAAGTGCAGGAGTAGGTACGCCGTACTGTCGCGGCGTACCGAACCTGGGTAAAATCCCGTGTTCTGTGTTACTACGCTATCCCGTTACCCCACGTCTCTACCGTAGTCTCATGGCACCCCCGTCTATGAAAACTACTACGATGTCTCGACATCTTCTAAAATATTTCTTCCGGGAAGAAAGGCTGATTGAGATGGACTGTAACACCCGGGCGATTTTCTTTCCCTAATAGAATTTGTTGCTTGTTTTTCCTTTTTGCATCACATGGCATAACTCATAATCATGCATGTAAAACTTGCAAACTATTTCAAATTCATCAACTACTTTTTTTTTCTAGAAATTGTTTGATGTATAAAACTATTTTTTTCACCTTGTCTAAACAATTTCTGAAAATAATAACAAAAAAAATGTTTTGGTGTGGCCAAACCAGGCCAACAAGGCCCAGCCGGCCACCCCACCTAAACCTAACCCTAATCCCTAACGCACCACACCTAGGCCAACTCACGCACGCTACACACACAACGCACGCACGCCACAGCACACAACACACGCACGCGGACACAGAAGGGGATCGACCCATCGTCTCCTTCCTCCTGCTGGAGGCGCCGCCGCCAGGAGCTCAAGCTCCCCTCCACCTTCCCTTCCCCGGAGCCCCTCCTGCCTCTCCTCCCGAGCTCGTCGCCGCCCTCCTTCCCCATCTCCTCCCTTTCCTCTGAGCTCGACCCCGCCTCTTGCCGCGTCGGGCCGCCACCCTCCCGCGCCGCCGCTGCCGGCCGGAGAGGAAGCAGCAGCTGCAGTCCGCAGACATGTCGTCGGGACGGTACATGGCCTACTCGCCCTCCCCGTCAACCACCCCACACTCCCCGCGCATCTCGGGCCTCCGCGCCTCCTCCGCCGCCGTCGCCGACCAGGAGAAGTACCTTGCTGAGCTGCTCGCGGAGCGCCACAAGCTGAACCCGTTTGTCCCAGTGCTCCCTCATAGCATACGGTTGCTAAATCAAGGGCAACAACAGGCTTTGTTCTTGATGATTGCAGCAGAGTAGCAGAAGACATGGGAGCAGCACAAATCAATGGAGAGAATCCAAGAAGTTTCCTTGCTGGTCTTGCTATAAACATTGGTATGGACAAGTTCCGTGCTGCCACACTTGTTTGTGCATCAGTCGCAGCTCGCACACGTGCGTGCCTCTTGCAATGTTGGGCTCTAGAGATTCAGGGAAAACGAACAGAGGCACTAGATGAGCTTGTGAAGATTTCCAGAATTCATAATGTATTCCCTCCAGAAGAAAATTCGGAGCGCGTTCCAAGGTGCGAGGATGGAGAATGCCGGCAGCAAGGGCGGCCGCGGCGCGCTCATAGTCCTGGAAGGGCTGGACAGGGTAGATGCAACCCCGGCGTCCTCGAGCTCCTGTTGTGCGACGCGGCTGTTGTGGTGGTGAATGGGTGCTCTGTTGGTGGTGGTCTACAGTTGCGCGGCGAGGATGTGTGGTGGTGCGGTGGCCGGGTGCCGCTGTTGTGGCTCGTCGTAGGTGATGAGCCTGTGATGAGATGCTCCTTGTGCCGACGTCGCTGCGGTGGTGTCGCTGCTGCAACTTCGTCGATGTGGGCGGGACGGCAGTGCACGACTACAACCCCGGCGTCGACAAGATCTCCAACGACCCAACAAAAACGGCGCCCGAACGACTACGATGACACAGACGGCTACCGACGCGCCAAGATCTTCGGCCCGTGAACCCCTACAAATTTGTGTGACGGCCGCCTTCGTGCGCGCCATGAAGACGGGAACCGCCATGATCTCCTACATGGATGCGACGAGTACCTCGACCACGACTACTCCCCCGACGAACCGTGAACGACTACATCGCCTTCGTCATGTCCGTTTTGCGTTGGCCGCCTTCGTGCGCGCCCGAAGACCGGGACCGTCACGATCACCTCCGACCCCGAAGACGATGCGGTAGTGGCTCGCCCATGACTACTACGACTACACCGGCTCCGGACGTTGAACGACTACGTCGACTACTTCCACGACATCGACGACTTTGTCTACTTCCCATTCTTCGTCTACTTCCTCCACGTTCTGAAGTTTCCGGCGTTGAATCCGAAGACCCTCTCTTCCAACGTGCGAACCCAAACCCTAACCCTATACCCTATATGCCTATTTTCTAAATGTCATCTATATCATGCATATTAAATCATTCATCATGTTGCATTGCATTTTGCGGGTTCGGGTAATAGTAATGCCACTTAATAATTAAATATGGAATGTATCGGGATATTTCTATTTACCTTGTCCCGGTTCCATTTAAATTGTGTAGCTCATCTATATTCTTGTCTCCCCATGTTAAGCAACATTTAATCTTGATGGGTAGATAAATAACATGAACCTCCTAAATCAAATGTTGGGCTTCCGGCTCAATTTAAATTGATTTAATTGCATAAATCATAACTAATTCATTTTAAGTCCAAATTTGAAAAGTAAAATATGTTTTCCAATCAAAATTCTCTAAACTTTGCAAATATAAACTTTGTTTTCTGTTTTGAATAAATTAAATTGTTGAAAACAACTATTTCTTAATTAATGCATTTAAAATTGCTAATTTGATAACTTGCTCATTTTAATTCCAAATCCAACAAATAAAATATGTTTTCATACCAGAAAAATGCCCTCAATCTGTTCATGCTATCCATGTTCATGTTTGCACCTTACATGTTGCATTTGTAGTAGTGTTATGTATGTTCACCTAATAAATAAATATGGAATGTGTTGGGGTATTTAATTCAGTTGTTGCCCTATTCCATTTACTATTGAATACATCACTCCTTCCTTGTTTACATATGTTAAACAACATTTAACTTGATGGTTAGCTAAACAACTTGAACCAATTTCCTATTTCTCCTGACTCCGGTTCCGATTAAATTGCTTAAGTTGTTTTCCCCTGTTGCATCTTGCCATGCCATGCATATAAAATAGGATCATGCTGGATCTTTTGCCGTAGTAGTAATTGTTGCCTCCGGTGTTTGTTCGAGGTTCGTTGCTTCTTCCCGGATAGGACGCTGAGATGATGTGAGCAACGACAAGTTCTGTGGATGTACCTCTACTTGCTGGATTCCAGGCAAGTATACTCACTTGCTGCCAAATGGCTGCCTTTCATCACTTGTTACCGATTCTTTCCGTTGTTCTTATTCTAGCTTGTTGATACGATGCTTGTGTCTCGATCCTATCATATTGTTCACCTTGCAGCCATGATATAGCCTTTCCTTCCACTTCCTATTAACTGTTGATTGTTTACCTCGTTGGTCTTCGTGTCGTAGCTGCATGCTTAGGGTTGCTTTTGCTCGAGTCTGTTGTCGGTTACTTCTTTTACTATTATTATCGTTCTGGGGGCTCGATGTTAATCAATCAATCCTGTTAATGCTAATGGTAATAATAATTTGATGATAAGGCACCGGCAGGAGGCCCTAAGTGGTTTTGAGGCCTGCTAGTGTCGACCCTAATAGGAAAAGGGTCTTGTCTACTGATCCATGATGAGCGCACTACCCGCATGTGGGAAGCGAGTATGGGCGCCCCCCTCAATTTGACTCGATTCGCATCTCGTCCAAATCGCCTCATTTAGTTCGGGTTTTCCATTTGCTGCATGCATGATCTTGCGAGCCCTTGGTACCCGGGTGGAACTTTCGTAGTCGGCATATAGGGGGACACGTTCTTAGAGTGCTATGAGGGTCCATTTTCTTCTGGGCTCGATTAGCCGTGCGCCCAAGGTGCTTTGGGCTTGATGCGAAGAAGAGTTGAGTTGTGTTGAGTACCTCGCTTGGTTTAGCTCCCCATCTGGCGGGTTATTCTTACGTGTACGGCCAAATTGGTGCAACCCTGCAGGGATAAATCTTCTCGAGAAGCCGTGTTTTTCGCGGTTATGGATTACTTGGTGAAAGTACTGGCTAACAAGTACTCAGGACAACTTAAACCTAATGATTAACAATCTTACACCCAATGATTAACAACTTGACTAGTAATAGGCTTATTGACACAATAATCTGAACCATCATTAATCCAACTGTGTGAGTTATCCTCGGATTGCTTCTTCGGATAAGGGGCGAGATCCAGGATGGGTTTGTTTGAGTTATCTTTCAGTTGGTTACAATACTCGATCTTATCTTCTTTCTGTTAGCCGGAAGTTGTAGTATCTCTCTGTAGTTGGTTAGTGCAGCCCGCTGTCGCTTATTTGCAATAACCCCTTCCTGTCCGTTGATCCCAAAGTATTTGTATCTTGTGATGACTGGCTACGCCGGTATCTTGTGAGTATGGTTTATCCACTTGCCAGTACTTAATCGTACTGACCCACGAATCTTTTTCGTGGATGCATATTCAACATTGCAGTCAACAGGTTTGAAGTCTGACGACGTTAGCTTGGGAATCCCTCCGGCTTGGCCTGGGCAGGGATTGGACGCTCCCGGTTATCTTCAGGACTCTTAGTCTAATTTGTATCTTGTCCGTAGCCGGACGCTATGTTGTTTCTTCCGCTGTTATTTGGATCTTTGTGTTGTATCAGTTGTATCCTCGGCTCGTTTGAGTCCTCTTGTATATCTCTTTTCTGTTGTTGTTGTGGATTATTCGTGAACTATTGTAATGTTATCACAAGTGGCAACCTGGAATCGGTTATTATGTGGATTCTGGCGGGAATGCTGAAATCTGCATAGTGCCCGATCTCGGGGCGTCACATGGACGAATAACTCTACTCGCTATAGATGTTACTCTATTAGTTCCCACTTTGATAAAAATCTTGAAACTCCCGTTTACAAGGCAAATGGGTCTGTGCTTCTCAATACAGCTAGCATATTCTTCGGAAGTAAAGTAATAACCCCAAAGTGAAGCTTAAAAAGTTGCAATTCCCCCCTATATAGTTGGGAAAACATGGCCATCAGATCGTTTTTTATGACTTCCCAAAAATGTTGGTCCTGAGGCTTTATTATGCTCCATTTGGGAAATCGCATCAAACATCTCTTGTTCCGTAAACGGAGTTGTGACACTTGGTTTGGTTAGTTCCAGATATTTCAGATTACGCTTGAGTCCTTGTATGGTCCAACTCACTCATTCTCAACAAAATACATTATTGTGCATACCATCGATGAAGGCCCCAACACAATACTCAAGGAAGAAGCACATGGGAAGTGCGTATAAAAAAACGAAGAGAGTCTATTCCTAAATTTTTTTCGAAATGGGGAAAGCGCCGACCTCTTCATCAATAAGTTATTCTAGCAATGATCTAATGCATACGGCTTTTTATTAATTTATCAAAACTCAGTTATTACAAAGAGTACATCACAGATCACATCCAGGAATTATAAAGTATTTTGTGTTGAGTATGAGACATGATCATTAATAAGCTATCCGTAAACTAGAACACAAGCTGCACTGGTTGTATAAATGCCTCGCAACCGACAACAGCCGGTTGCACCCAATATCCACTAAATACATTCGAGGTGTAAATCTGCTAATTCCTGGATGAAGGCCTTGGCGTGTTCCTCCTTCACGCAGGCGGACATGACATTGTACTCGTTCACACACGGGATACACGCCGTACACTTGGGAAAGTCCCTCTGCTGCCTCTGCCATTGGCCCATCACCTTCACCGGCCTCCCCGCGCCGAAATCAGGTGCCTCCAACCCAATGTTTCGCCAAGATGTTATGCAAAGAAAGTTGTAACAATTCTCCAGCCGCAGCAACTTGTCCATGTCCGACTGGTCTGGCGCCCGAGCCTTAGCGCGATGGATCATCTTGACGAGGTCCATGACGGCGCCATCCGCCACCACGCCGACCGTTGTCGTCACAAGCCGCCACACGGTACAGTTTCCGTAAAAGCCCTCCTTTGCCCCTACATAGGTGCGCGCGCTACAAGGGAAACCAAGCACGATGAGTGCCTCCGGGTCAGATGTGATTACACGGGTGCGGCACCGCCATAGAACCGCCGCTACCGCCTCGAACACGGAACATGGCTGGCCAGAGTTCATCAACACATATTGGTCTTTGATGCGCCGTATTAAGCGTTTTTGTACCGTGATATCAAGCAATACCATTTCAGGAGGCTGGAAGCTACCCACAAGCTGCAGCAATGATCTGAAAGGTGGTGGCGGCGGTTGATAAACTACGTGTTTGTAACATATATTTGACTAACTAGATTTGTTAGGATCTGTAGATACCGATCTGTACTATACTTGTACATCAAGTCTTGTAACCTTGTACTCCAAGTCTTGTACCAGACTTGGCTATATAATGAGCACGGACGAGGCCCTTGTGCCATCGATCCAATTACCCTACCTATACCAATCTGTTACGTTTTCATGGTATCAGAGCTCAACTCAGCCTAAAAACCCCAGATCCCATCTACCCATGGCGTCGCCATCCAGCTCAGCCGGCTCCTCGGTCACCGGCGCCACCAAGCTCCCCAACCCAACTCTCGCCTTCACGGCGGGCTCATCCTCTGCTTCCGCATCGGCGCCGTTCAACTTCTCCAACTCCATCACCCAGCGCCTCAACTCCGACAACTACCTGTACTGGAAGGCCGCCGTCGTTCCCATCCTGCAGAGTCATCTTCTGCTCGGCTTCATCGACGGCACCTTCCCCTGCCCGGAGGAATACCTCGACAACCCCAAGCATGTCGAGGACGCCACTGCACCGCGCAAGATCTTCAACCCTGCCTTCTCGGCATGGCATCAGCAAGACGCGGCGCTCTTGTCGTCGATCCGACTACTTCCACGGAAGCGGTCCAGGGCATGATCCTCTTCGCATCCACAGCCCAGGAGGCGTGGAGCACCCTCGCGAGCTTCTCCGCGCAGTCGACGTCTCGCTACATGCAGATTCGTCGTCAACTACAAGATCTCAAGAAAAACGATCTTTCGCAGACACCTATTTCAGTAAGGTTAAAATTCTGTCAGATACACTAACCTCCATTGGACAGCCTCTGCGCCCAGAGGAGTTCACCTCCTATCTGCTCGCTGGACTCGACGAGGACTACGATCCGCTCGTTGAAGTTGTCGGCGCGCGTGAAACTCCGATGCCGATCCGCGATCTCTACTCCCAGCTCCTCGCCACCGAGCATCGCGTGGAATCACGCAAGGCTGCTCTCCAGGGAGGCAACGGCAGCTACTCTGCCAATGCCTCCACCTACGGCACTCGTGGTGGCGGCAAGTCTGCGCCAAGCTCTGACTACCGCGCGGTCGATCCGCGCAACCCGTGCAAGCCGGACTACACCAACAAACCGGCTGGTGGAAATTACCAGGGTGGTGGCAGCGGCTCCCGTCCCTCTGGCGGAGGCGGCAATCGCGACTTCGCTCGTGATGCACGCCCCGGGGCAATGGAGGCGGCACCAGGCCCGTCTGCCAGATTTGTGGGCAAGGTGGGCCACATCGCCTCACGGTGCTTCAAGCGCTTCAAGCAGGAGTACCTCGGCATCGACAACGACGGACGCTACATGGACAAACAGGTGGCGGCGGCCACCACTCACGGTAAAGGCGGCCAGGGGCACACCGCGTCCTACTCGGTTGATCCCGGGTGGTACATGGACACGGGCGCCACCGACCACCTCACCAACGAGCTTGACAAGCTCAACGTGAAGGAGAACTACCGCGGCAACGATCAAGTTCATGCTGCAAACGGGAGTGGTATGCAAATTCATCACATTGGCCACTCTAGAATTAAAACTTCTTCACATCCTTTGCATCTTAAGGGCATTCTTCATGTTCCCTCTGTTACTCGTAATCTTTGTCTGTTCGTCGTTTCACCATAGACAATAATTTTACATCGAGTTTCACCCTCACTTTTCTTTGTTAAGGACCGTCGCACGGGGAGGTTCTGCTTAGCGGTCGTTGTCATGGTGGTCTGTATCGCCTTGACGAGTCTACAGCCAAACAAATCTTCAGTGGAATAAGAGTGTCACGTGAGAAGTGGCACTGTCGCCTAGGACATCCAGCTACCCAAGTAGTTCAGCATATTTTTACATCATAGTCAACTTCCTTCATCAGATTTGCACAATAATGTAGTTTGTGATGCTTGCCAACAGGGCAAAAGTCACCAGCTGCCTTTTTTCCCTTTCCACTCGTGTAATTTCAGCTCCGCTGGAAATCATCTATTCTGATGTGTGGGGTCCTGCCGACACATCTGTTAGTGGACACAATTATTATGTCAGTTTTATCGATGGTTATAGTCGTTTCACATGGTTATATCTTCTCAAACGCAAGAATGATGTCTTTGATATTTTTCTACAATTCCAACGCCATGTTGAACGTCTACTTAATAAGAAAATTATTCATGTGCAAACTGATTGGGGAGGCGAGTACATTAAGCTGAATAAAATTCTTTAATGATCTAGGCATATCTCATCAAGTTTCTTGTCCTCATACACATCAGCAAAATGGCACGGCAGAACGTAAACACCGTCACATTGTTGAGACAGGATTAACACTCCTTGCTCATGCCTCTGTTCCCTTTCGGTTTTGAGTGATGCCTTCTCCACAGCCTGTTTTCTGATTAACAGATTACCTAGCCGTGTCATTCATATGCAAACCCCTCTTGAGCGTCTTCTCGGAGAGGCCCCCGACTATACCTTTTCCGTGTGTTTGGGTGTGCATGTTGGCCACATCTCAGACCATACAACAACAAGAAACTTGAATTCCGCTCCAAAAAATGTGTGTTCCTAGGATATAGCTCTCTTCACAAAGGATATAAGTGTCTTCACGTACCTACCAATAGAGTCTATATCTCCCGAGATGTTGTTTTTGACGAGGTGTTTTTTTCCGTTTTCCAAACTCCCTCATACATTTGTTGATTCATCTAAACACTCTCATCCTAGTAGTGGCCAGTTTGATGATATTGCACATACACCTGCTCTTTTGCCTAATCATGGTGCAGGGATCGGCAGAGGAGCACGCCTGGAAGTTCTCGGATCGCCTTCTACTGGTGACCACGTCGATCTGCATGGGAATTCCTCGGCTGATGTGCCGTCTCATGCTGGGTTGGATTCGACTCCGTCTGCGGGCTCTCCCGCGACACCCTCTCCGGCCCGCTCCAGCGTCGGCCCAGCTACCTCGCCCATGGTCCCGCGGCACCTCGACTTCACTTCGCCGTCGCCGGATCCGGTTCCTCCTGCTGGGCCGACCCACGTTCCTGTAGCTGCTCCTCCAGAGCCCAACCGTGCTGTTACCAGGCTGCAGCACGGCGTTGTCCGGCCCAAGAGGCGCACTGACGGCACTGTCGCCTGGACAGCGCAGTGCATGGCTCATGCAGCCGATCGGCTTCTGGCCGAGCCTCGTAACCTGGCTGCTGCTCTTTCTGAACCACGATGGAAGGATGCAATGGATGCTGAATATCAAGCATTACTGAAGAACAATACCTGGCGACTTGTTCCGCATCGCCCTGGTATTAATGTGATTGATTCAAAGTGGGTCTTCAAAGTTAAGTACAAATCTGATGGTTCTATTGAACGATATAAAGCAAGGCTGGTTGCTAAGGGTTTCGCCAGCGTTATGGTCAGGACTATGAAGATACTTTTAGTCCAGTTGTCAAACCCACTACCATTCGTCTACTGTTGTCTATTGCAGTTTCTCGTGGTTGGCATCTTCGACAGTTAGATATACAGAATGCTTTTCTGAATGGTGTTCTTGAAGAAGAGGTTTTATGCGTCAGCCCCCAGGATTTGAGGATCCTTCTGTTCCTACGCACTTGTGTCATCTTCACAAAGCTATCTATGGTCTTAAACAGGCTCCTCGTGCATGGCATGCCCGTCTCAGTTCAGTTCTTGGTTCTCTTGGCTTTCGTGCTTCTGTTGCCGATACCTCCTTGTTTATTTTAACAAGACCTGAGTTGACCATGTTCTTGCTGGTTTATGTGGATGATATAATTGTTGTCAGCTCTTCCAAGTCTGCTACTGATCGGCTGATTTGCCAGATGCGTTCTTCCTTTGCTGTTAAAGATTTGGGAGATCTTCACTATTTTCTTGGTATTGAAGTACATCACTCTTCGGGTGGAGGTCTTCTCCTTGCTCAGAAGAAATATGCTATGGAGCTTCTTCAGAAGGCTGGTATGTTGAAGTGTACACCTGCTTCTACTCCTATGACTGTTGTTGACAAGTTATCTGCACATGAGGGTACGGCCCTTTCTTCAGAAGACGCCACTCGATATCGTAGTGTCGTTGGAGGTTTGCAATACCTTACACTTACTCGTCCAGATATCTCATTTGCTGTCAATAAAGTCTGCCAGTTCCTTCATACTCCTCGTGAGCCTCATTGGACAGCGGTCAAGCGCATTCTAAGATTTGTTAAGTTCACTATCTGTCATGGTTTGACACTTCGGTGCACTCCGGATACACTTCTCTCAGCCTTCAGCGATGCAGATTGGGCTGGGAACATTGATGACAGGCGATCAACCGGGGGTTATGCGATCTTTTATGGAGGGAATTTGATCGCCTGGAATGCGCGCAAGCAAGCTACTGTTTCTCGTTCTAGTACGGAGTCTGAGTACAAGGCAGTAGCCAATGCAACAGCAGAAATTATCTGGGTACAGTCTGTTCTTAAGGAACTGGGTTTTTCCCAAGATCGGATACCTATATTGTGGTGTGACAACATTGGTGCTACATATCTTTCCTCCAATCCAGTGTTTCATGCACGTACGAAACATATTGAGATAGATTATCACTTTGTCAGAGAGAGAGTAGCTCAGAAACAACTACAGATCAGATTTATCTCCTCCAAGGATCAGGTGGCAGACATTCTTACTAAGCCACTTCCTTTACCAGCATTCGAAGCCTGTCGACGCAATCTCAACCTGTCTCAACCGGTTGAGATTGAGGGAGGATGATAAACTACGTGTTTGTAACATATATTTGACTAACTAGATTTGTTAGGATCTGTAGATACCGATCTGTACTATACTTGTACATCAAGTCTTGTAACCTTGTACTCCAAGTCTTGTACCAGACTTGGCTATATAATGAGCACGGACGAGGCCCTTGTGCCATCGATCCAATTACCCTACCTATACCAATCTGTTACGTTTTCAGCGGTCTCACGACAAGCGAATCGTCCTGCCTGACAGGGACGACGGACGGTGATGGCAGACCGCGAGAGAGCTCGCCAACCGCCTGCAAGAACTGGCCCATCCCCACACCATCAGCGACGGAGTGGTTCCAGGTTACACCCAAGATGAACCCGCCACAGGAGAAGACGGTCACCTGCATCAACAACAATGGGTCAGAGTATCGGCACGAACCATCGGCTGTCGGGTAGGATGGGAGGAGTTCCTCTTTCAGCAATGGATCTGAAAAATCATGTATGTCCTTGAGGGCGCAGTTAGAGGACGCCGCGACGAAGGACACACCGTCACCGGTACATTGGATGACGACTTGGCCGGCACTGGCTCTAGGAGCCAGCCGGCCGGCGATAGGGTAGTAGTGAACCAGCGCCTGCGACAGTCCCCTCTTAATGGTCGCCACAGGCTCTTGGATAGGATGCTCAAACAGGAGCAACACTCTGGCGGGCCTTGAAACAAGATACTTGTCGTAAGATGATAGATTGATGTCACCCGTCGGCGTCACCGGTTCTGGTGGCCGGACAACCACCGGTGGGGACTTGCTAAACGCCATCATGTTGCTTCTCGCCTTACTTACGTTTGTACTATGCCAAGAAGCAACACGTGGTTTGGTGCCTTATGTATTGGCGCATGGGATGCAGCATCCATATGTGACGATTCTGGGTTGGCTCGTGGTTGCCCGGGTTTGACCAAACAATTTTTTTTATCACGGTCTGTACTTTACATCTTCCATAAATTAAGTGTCTCAACCTTACGAATATACTTTAGATGAAAATCGAACTTCAATCTGTGGGCTGGTGGACAGGAAGCCATTGGACAGTTGCTACCCCTAACTCGTCCCCATTGACATTAGGGTCCCGGTTTGGACCAAACAAAGTTGCTTACTACGGGCTGTACATTGCATCTTCCATTAATTAAGTGTGCCAACCTTACCAATGTACGCTGAAAACCCACGCACGCTGCCTCCACCAACCCGGAAACCATTGGCCAGTTGCTACCCCTAGCTAGTCCCCATTGACATTTGGGAAACCCCTCGACGCAGGCCGTAGACACCGTTCGGAGGATGGTGAGGCTCCCATACCATACGGTGCTCACCGCACACTTCACCTTCGGCATACTCTTCGCCTTCGGTCACTTGCGTGACTTCTTCCGGAGGATACTAGACGCCCACAAGTCCAGCAACCTCAAGGTCAGCTTCTCGATTCTTTTTTTTTTTCCTTTTCCTTTCCGGTGCTGACGCCACCGTTTGTACTTGTCGCCGCTAATTCGTCAGGGCTATGCGCCCATCTGCTTTGGGTTCGAGGATTTCTACACCCGCCGCCTCTACCTCCGCATCCAGGTGCACACCCCATTTTCGTCAGAAGAAGCTAAACTGTATGCATGAATCCGCTTATTTCTTATGGTGGTGGGCAGGACATCTTTAACCGACCCGTCGCTAGCGCGCCGGATGCTTGGTTGGATGTCGTTGAGCGAACCTCAGATGATGGCAACAAGACACTCCGGTATGATCTGACTCCCACACCTAATTAATTCGCAGTGGATGTTCTATATGCTACTGTGTTAATTAACCCCATCCGATCCAAATCGGATGTGTCTCTAATGCAGACGTACCACAAGATCATCCAGGTGTCTTAATCTCGGTTCCTACAACTACCTTGGTTTTGCTGCCGCAGATGAGTACTGCACTCCTCGCGTCATCGAGTCGCTCAAGAAATACTCTGCCAGTACTTGCAGCACCCGAGTTGATGGAGGTAGTTTGCCTCTGTTTACCGTGTTGCATAACGGCGACGACAAGGATGATGATGATACAGTGCAAGCAAGACTAATCGGTTTGTATATGACCATCTTAGGAAATACTAGGCTCCACATAGAGCTTGAGGACCTGGTTGCACGGTTTGTTGGCAAGCCTGCGGCGATTACTTTTGGCATGGGTTATGCGACAAACTCTGCCATCATTCCTGTTTTGATTGGGAAGGTATGTGATTAGATCTTCTTCTTCTTCTCATACTTGCATGTTGGAGCTAGCTAATTGTGTATTCTAATGATTGCAGGGGGGGCTCATAGTTAGCGATTCACTGAACCATATGTCTATAGTAAATGGAGCTAGAGGTTCCGGGGCTACGGTCCAGGTTTTCCAGCATAACAGTAAGCATCTGCACCTCAAGTTAATTAGTTCAAACATGATCGAGCTTAACATATGCATGCTTCTTTTACTTCCTTCCAGACGCCACACACCTAGAAGACGTGTTGAGGGGGCAGATTGCACGGGGGCAGCCTCGTAGAAACAGACCATGGAAGAAGATAATTGTGATCATTGAAGGAATTTATAGCATGGAAGGGGAGTTGTGCAGCCTCCCTCAAATTATCGCTGTCTGCAAGAAATATAAGGTTTCGCAAGTGTGCATATATACTTGTATTCTTTTGATGTTTATTGTAAACAGAAACATTGTGCATCCTTGCATATTATTCACTATATTATCTGTGGTAACCGTTCGCCGTCTATTAAAAAGTTCAAACTTGTAATAATGATGTTTTTGAGTATTGACTGGAATTCACAAACATTTTAATAGGCTTATATATATTTAGACGAGGCACACAGTATTGGAGCTGTTGGAAAGACAGGGAGAGGTGTATGTGAACTACTCGGAGTGGACCCAGCTGATGTTGATGTTATGATGGGAACATTTACAAAATCGTTTGGATCATGCGGAGGTTACATTGCCGCATCAAAAGTATGAAGAAATTTTCACTTATCCAATTCTTGACTCAACATATGTAAATATTTGATAAACCTGATCCCTTGGCCATTTAATGTTTTCTAGGAGATAATTCACCATCTCAAGCACACTTGCCCAGCCCATATTTATGCAACGTCCATGTCCCCTCCTGCAGTCCAGCAGGTCATCTCGGCAATAAGGGTTGTCCTCGGGGAAGATGGCTCTAACAGAGGTATATGAGAATGAGGATTCATATAATTTCCCACGGCCATGTGTCTATTGTCTTGAGAAAATTTCTAATGTAGTCATTACTCTAAATAGGGGCAGAGAAACTTGTTCAGATTCGGGAGAACAGCAATTTTTTCCGTTCCGAGCTTCAGAAAATGGGGTTTGAGGTGCTGGGGGATTATGACTCACCTGTCATCCCGATCATGCTTTACAACTACGCTAAAATGCCTGCATTCTCAAGGGAGTGCCTCAGGCAAAATGTGAGTTTTTTTTGTATTTTGCCGCGTCATCCATTAGATTCGCCATAAATACGTATTTTAAATTCGTAGTAAAATTTGAAGCAAACCATAGTTATGTTTCTGATTAGTAAACTTTGAGTTCCTCTTTAATAATATAGTATGTTCTATAATTTTAGGTTGCTGTTGTTACCGTTGCATTTCCTGCGACTCCACTACTACTTACCAGAGCTAGGATATGTATCTCAGCTTCCCATACCATGAAGGATCTTATTACAGCTTTGGAGGTAAATTCCATAGTCCCATTGATTTGTCTAGGTGGTTTGGCACAACAATTAAACACATTAGTATACTTGATCTGAATTCAAGAACAATATGAAGGCATCTCAGAATTGTGTGATGAACTGATATAAACAATACTCCATGATCATATATACTAAGCATATGACTTACTTTATCCAAATACGTGATGATTATGAATGCATTTGGAGACGTTGTTGATGAACTGATCATGTATAATGCATCTCTAATCATTGTATTAATGTGATCCAAATTATTAAGGTTATAAGCAAAGTTGGTGATCTCGTGGGAATCAAGTACCTTCAAGTCGAGAAAGACTAGACCACATTGGATGAAGGAATTAAGAATCTTCAATGCGTAGTGAGAACAGACAAGTGGGAGACTTTTCTATTTAATATCTTCTTCATAGTGCAGCATTTCTCACTTTCATCTTTTCTGCATCATGCCGCATTGTTCTTCTTTTTTCTAAAGAATTTTTCAAACTTGTGGTGGGATCTCGACGCTCCGAAGCACCTCTTCGGCGAAACCCTAGACCCGCTGAAGAAAAAGTCCAACTTATCGTCTACCAGCTTTACCGGAACCAGAAGAGGGTAGCAAAGTTGTGCTATTTTAATCCCTAGGAACACCCAAGACCATGTTTTATCCACACTCCTCACAAGATTCCCTCCGGTTCTGTAACATCCCTACTTTGTAATAAAGTTGCTTGTTGCGTTGTGCTCAGGTCATAGCACGCATGAAAGAAATTTTCAACCCATTTGAAAATTTGAATTTGAAGTAATTAACTAAATTCACTTAATTTTGACATCCAAGATTTGAAACTCAAAACGTTATCAATCTCAGCAAAGAATGATATGGTAGATCACATTTTGAGCAAGGGATCCAAATAATACTTTTGCTAAATTTTTTGTTTGCAAAAAAGACATCAAACTATCAAATTCTTCGACCTCTCTTAACAGCAGAAGAGCTATTTCATAAAATCTGGAAAACTTGGGGGGTTTCTAAAAATTCTCCCAGTTGTCCTCTCCCGCGCGTGACAGAAATGTCAGCTCGTTGCCGGCGAGCCACGCATCTCCCTGCGTCGACGCCAAACCGCATAGAAGGGCCGCCGCACATTGTCGTGCCCTCACCCTCTGACGAGGGGATGAATTCTGGACCTATCGGGTGGGGCTACCCGGTCCAAGGCCCAAGACCTAAGCCCGAAGGGAGATGCCTTAGACAGTTCTAGAAGGCCCAATCGAGGCCCACCCGCAAGGCCTTGCGGGTGAAGAAAGGAAACTTGTAACCTTCTTGAGGTTAGGGTTTGTACCCCCCCCCCCCTCCGTGTGCGGTTTGAGACCTGGCCACCTATATAAGGCCAGGAGAACCACCGAGAAGGGGACCGAGCAAGACCACATCGCCAAAGCCTTGAGATTGAGATCTAAATCTCGACTTGAGCACCCCCATTGTAACAGATCTATCGCTAATACAGATCGACAGAAGCAGGAGTAAGGGTTTTACCTCTACGTGGGCCCCGAACCTGGGTAAATCGTGCCCCCCTGTTTGCCGACGATTGTCACCAGCGCCTACACGTTCTCCTAATCGAAACCCTTTCGGTTCACCCGAGGGACTTGTTGAGATGCATATTCGACAATTGGCGCCGTCTGTGGGAACAGCGGGCACTGGATCTGCGGCATCTTCGGCCTCATCATCGCCAACCTTCAGCTGGAGCCCCGGAGCTTCAACTTCAGCAGATCCGATCCGATTCGGGTCAATCATTGTCGCGCCCCACTCGCCGGAATCGCGCCTGGCATTCATTGGATTGGAGAAAAGCATCACCCTGACGTTCGGGAGCTTCCACTTCCACGCCAACAAAGTAGAAATCATGCACTTCCCCGAGCAAACTGATCTCGAAGGATCGGACTCCGAGTCGATCTCGAGCCTAGAAACTCTCGACTCGCTGCCCAACTACGCTGGATGCGACCTAGCAACCATCGGCGGATCTGTCCGCCCCGGTACTCGCAACTTCCACACCATCGCTGCAGAAGAACCCAAGACAATGGTAGCGCCCACGTCTTCGCAAAATTTCCCCAGTCCCGTCTGATCTGGGAGTTTTGGGCTCTAAGTAGTCCTGGAACCGGCACTAGTAGGAAAAGGCTTATAGCCACCAACTTAGTGCTGGCGAACACGTTTTCCTGTTGGCCAGTGCTATTACCGCTGACGAAGCAGAAAACGTGTTCGCCAGCGGTAAGTTAGTACCGCTGGCGAAGCAGTAGGGTTCGCCAGTGCTAACGGCGGCCTCCCCACCCCCGCGCAGGACCAAATACCACTAGCGAACATGTGGTGTGGTTCGCCAGCGGTAAGCAAGATACCGATGGTGAACAGGTGGTGTGGTTCGCCACCGGTATTTCGTCTACTACCGCTGGCCAACCACTATTTTGGTTCGCCAGCGGTAAACTTTGAAATTTGAAATTTTTCTCTCCACACACACACACACACACCCTTGGACCGCCTTTTTTACTTTTGTAAAGCAGAAACGAAAATGATAAAATGTTCAAAAAATAAATTCCTTTGATATATGGGTAGAGTGTACTGTCTAGTTGATATAGAAAATTTGAAATACTCCATTTGACCTTTTATGCAAAATTCAAAAATAAAACTTAAAACGGCCATAACTTTTGCATACGACGTCGAAAAAACGCGTTTAATATATAAAAAAATCGGCATGTGAGGTTTTTTCAGAATCGGCAAATTCCAAAAGGAAAAAAAGTTATTTGAGACAGACTAAATTTTCCTACATAATCAATTTAATTAAATAAATTAAAAATTCCAAAAAAATAATAAAAAAAAATTCAGAAAAGATAATAAAAATGTCATATTTGGATTCCTCGTATTCTTCTGATCAATTTAGACATATCATTTGTCAAATTTGGAATTACGGATTTGTAGATATGGTGCAATAGTTAAGAGGATTGATAGTACTATATTTACAACAAAGAATGATGTGTTCCTAGGTAGAATAGTGGGATGGAACTAAGAAGTTAAGTGTGCTCGGGTGGGAGGAAAATTTCAAATTGAAAAATAAAGCAAAAAAAAATCTACACTGGGAAGTGGACATTTCAAATTGAAAAATAAAGCAAAAAAAAAGAAAAAAATCTATACCGTGATTAAAGGTTCCCCAAATTCAACTATTTTAAAAATTTGAAAAAAAAATGCGAATTTTTTTATTTTGGAAATTGCAAAATTTGGAACTTACCGCTGGCAAACAGGACTGGTGTTCGCCAGCAGTAACCTGCGGGTTACTGTTGGCGAACACCTGTTCGCCAACGGTAGCACGATTTTGTTCGTCACTGGTAAGCCTTTTCCTACTAGTGCGGTAGAGAGAATCCGACACCGGTGAATCCCTAACATAGAGAGCGAGGGAATGTTGGCCATCCAATACCTATGAGACACTCTAAAACACATGGTATGACATACCATGAGATTTGGTGGCATTCAGACGATCCGGAGCCCCCTCACCGGCGAAACCATAGCCCCGATGTGGAAAAAGAAGGAACTACAGTTCTGGCCCCTCTACGTGAGCTAGAAAGGGTAGAAAAGTGGAACCAATTGCTTTTTTGTGTTAGGTTAGGCCCAAGGAACACCCAAGACAATGATTGGACCACTTGTTGGCAAGATTCCTCGAGTTCCGTCAGTTTCGAGAGTTTCGGGCTCTAACTAGTCCTGGAACCCGCTAGAGAGAATCCGACGCTGGTGAAGCCCTGACAGAGAGAGAGGGAATGTTGGGCATCCAAGACCCATGAAACACTCTAACACACATGGTATGTCATACCATGGGATTTGGTGGCATTCAGACGATCTCGAGCCCCCTCTCCGGAGAAACCATAGCCCTGCTAGGGAAAAAGACGGAACTGTCGTTTTGGCCCCTCTATGTGAGCCAGAAGGGGGTAGCAAACTGGAACCAATTGCTTGGTTGTGTTAGTTAGGCCCAATGAACACCCAAGATAAATGGTAGATCCCACCTCTTGTCAAGATTCCCCCCGCTTTGCTAGAACATTGATCTGTTGTCCAGAAGTCAACCTTTTGGTCCACCCCTATGACCAGCGTCGGAAGGGGGTAGAACACAATACTTATGTGATGTGCTAAACATGTATGATGCTTTTTTACAAGATTTGTTGTGGACGCGGTTTCGGAAAGTTCCAGTGGATGATGTGAACCTCTGGATATAGCTTCGGAATGCATGCTGGCATAGGAAAATATCCGGTGGATGATGTGAACCTGTGGATGTGGCTTCGGAGTGGATGTTGGCATAAAAAAAATCTGGTTAACTGTGGACCTGTTGTTGAACCTTTTGTAATGCTAATTTCAGTTACTATAAATCTCCTACGTTTCGGAGTGCATGTAACCGCGATGATGGCGTGGAACAGACATCAAAGAGGGCGAGGAGGCAGTATATTAGTATTACACTACAAGAAATATGCTGATACTTGACACTCTGTTTTCGTCACCAAATCGTCATCATATTTCATCCATGACAATCTTATGACAAAAAACAAATCGTTGAAAACCGAGCGTCAGTAATTAACCACAACGACGTTTTTTTCGGAAACGTCATGGATATCCACGACGATTTAGAAACGTCATGAATCTATGACTATCGAAAATCGTCGTGACCAGTCCGGGCAGGACATATCAGCTCCGACGTGGCTAGTCCTACGTGGCAAAATCATAACGATTTAGAAACGTCGTGGATCAAAATCAGCCCAGTCCATTTCGCTGATCTTCATGGGCCTAGCCCAATAAATCTGACATTTTTCTTTTCTGGCCAGTGGTCTTTATGGTCCATTTTCCTTTTGGGCTATAGCATTTTTAGGGTCTTTGGGCCTTAGCCTTTTGCGGTTGGTTTACATTTATGGGCTTTGGCCATTTAACAATTTTTTCAATTCTAGGCCTAGGCATAGGCAATACGCTAAAATTTTGGTCCTGGGCCTTATTTCGATTCGTTCCTTTTTATTTCAAGAATTTTGGGTTTTACGACAGATATTTTGGTCGGATATTGCAGGTTGCTGGTCCCACTCATCAGGTAACATCTTAAAAAATACAAATGAGAATACTCAGATACAGAACAAATACAACATACATTCAGATACAAATATCAGCCTAATATGTTCATAACTCGACTCGGAACAAATACATGACACTTGAAATCCCAAATTCATCCAGATAACCATATAGACCACCCAAATTCCAAATTCAGATATCTCATAAGCATTACAACCTGTAAGTATAATAAATAGATACTCTTTGGTACCCTGGGATTTCTTCAGACTTCAAACTCCTTCATTTTGTCTACTAGAGTGACTTCATATAACCTGGAATGATGTATCAAAAACTTATGTGATGATAAAAGAACAATATAGCCTTGAATCACAATGGAGAAAAATGGCTAATGATCATGAAACCGAAAAATGGTTGATGATCATGAAACGGAAAAAAAGGGTTGATGATCATGTAACAGAAAAATTGGCCGATTATTCCATACTTTGCTAATGATAGGGACGGAGCAGCCTAAAGCAGACAAATGTTTATACCACTACAGCAAGCCACTCTTCCTAATACATAACTGAAGCTGAACATCAGCAATCAAAATTATCAGAAGCTATGACATGCATAAGTACAAGGAAGCTAGTGTTGTAGGTTCCAAGCAGCAGACCGGACACTTACTCGGTGAACGAAGATTGCACTTCCTCTTCATCCTCGTAGGAATTATCCAATGAAGTAAAAATTGCAGTGCATGAAGCCTGCGGTGTGCTTCATGATGTGCACGGCATAATCTTCTGCCGATGTTGCGTCCGTGCGCTCAATGAAGAGTACCAATGCATCCAAGTAGAACAAAATCACCATCATTAATCCACAACTTCCCAGTCCAAGCATATATCAAATGACAGTAAAAACAAATTGAGAGGAACACTGAAAATAACTATTTCATGTCATGTAGAGTTCATACGTCAGGTAGCAGTGCATACATAATCTCTGTTTTTGTAACATCCCTGTTTTGCTACAATAGGGTTGTTGTGTTGTGTGACGCCCCGAGATCGGGCACTATGCAGATTTCAGCATTCCCGCCAAAATCCACATAATAACCGATTCCAGGTTGCCACTTGTGATAACATTACAACAGTTCACGAATAATCCACAACAACAACAGAGGAGGTATATACAAGACGACTCAAACGAATCAAAGATACAACTGATACAAAACAAAGATCCAAATAACAGCGGAAGAAACAACATAGCGTCCGGCTACGGACAAGATACAAATTGGACTAAGAGTCCTGAAGATAACCGATGGCGTCCAATCCCTGCCCAGGCCAAGACGGAGGGATTCCCAAGCTAACGTCGTCAGACTTCAAACCTGTTGACTGCAATGTGGAATATGCAGCCACGAAAAGGGTTCGTGGGTCAGTACAGTTAAGTACTGGCAAGTGGATAAACCATACTCACAAGATACCAGCGTAACCAATCATCACAGGATACAAATACTTTGGGTACAACGGAAGGAAAGGGGTATTGCAAAGAAGCGGCAGCGGGCTGCGCTAACTAACTACAGAGACTCGCTACAACATCCGGCTAAAAGGAAGTGGATAAGATAGCGTATCAGATCCAACTACAACTACTCACCCAAACAATACCCATCCAATGTTACCCCCTACTAAGGAAGCAACCCAAGGAAACTCACACTGTTGATTAGGGTGACATTCATTTTTATGGTGGAGGTAATCTATATTACTAGTCAAGTTATCATCGTTAAGTGTAAGTTGTCTGAGTACTTGTTAGCCAGCACTTTCACCAAGTCATCCATAACCGCGGACACGTAAGAATAACCCGCCAGACGGGGGATCAACCCACCAAGCGAGGTACTCAACACAACCCAACTCTTCTTCGCATCAAGCCCAAAGAACCCCGTGCAGTTGAGCGCACGACTAATCAAGCCCCACGAAGAAAAGGGGACCCTCATAGCACTCTAAGAACGTGTCTCCCTAAATGCCGACTACAAAAGTTCCACCCTGGCACCAAGGGTTCGCACCTCCATATGCATGCGGCAAATGGAAAACCCGAACTAAATGAGGCGATTTGGACGAGATGCGAATCGAATCAAGTTGCGGGGGGCGCCCATACTCGCTTCCCACATGCGGTTAGTGCGCTCATCATGGATCAATGGACAAGACCCTTTTCCTAATTAGGGTCGACACTAGCAGGCCTCAAAACCACGCCGGGCCTCCTGCCGGTGCCTTATCATCAAATTATTATTACCCAAAACATTAACATGTTGTTGATTAAGTTGAAACCCAACTATCAAACTAAACAGGTGATAAGACAGACAACGAGACTTGGGCGCAAAAAACACTAAGCATGCAACTACGACACAAGGCCAACATGGTAAACAAACAACAGTTAATAGGAACTGGAAGGAAGGCTATATCATGGCTGCGAGGTAAACATATGATAGGATCGAGACACAAGCATCGAATCATAAGGCTAGAATAAGAACAACGGAAAGCATCGGTAACAAGTGATGAAAGGCGGCCATAGGCAGCAAGTGAGTATACTTGCCTGGAATCCAGCAAGTAGAGGTACATCCGAAGAACTTGTCGGTGCTTATATCATCTCAACGTCCTATCCGCGAAGAAGCAACGAACTAGCACAAACACCGGATGCAACAATTACTACTACGGCAAAAGATCCATCATGACCAATATATGGATGCATGACAAGCTTAAGGATGCATCAAGATAAACTAGTTGACAGGGTAAACATATTTAAATGGGCCCATATGCAATTTGGATTGCATATGGAAAAGCCCATGAATTAATGTTGAATTAAATGATATACAAATAACCATCATGTGAAAGTTGATTAGAATGATGCATGGATGATGAAAACAATAAGAAAACAACAATAGCTTCAATTTGAAAAGGTGTTTACCAAGTTTAGAATTTTATTTATTAAGTTATGAAATTTGGCTTCTTAAATGAGTTACACACGCATTTGTTGTTTTCACCCATTTTAATTGTTCAAAATAGATAAGCAAATTCATATTTGGAAAGAACACAAAATTTTAGATGCAAAACATATTTCATTTGTTGAGTTTGGATTTTAGATGAGCAAGTTATTAAATTTGACAATTTTAAAGGCATTAAATAAGAAAAAGTTGTTTTCAGCAATTTAAATTATTCAAAACAGAGAACAAAGTTTATATTTGGAAAGCTTATTCAATTTTGCATGGAAAACATATTTTACATGTTGGAATTGGATTTGAATTGCCCAAGTTATGAATTTTGCAATTTAAGAGGTTTGATTAAAGCATTGAATTATTGCACCACTTTTAATTAGGAAAAACATTAAAAAAAATTTCATTGAAAAGGTTGAAAACATGTAGAAAATGTTTCACTCAACATTTTGAGCTATTAAACATAATTTTTGGGTTATTATTGAATTTATTATGCAATTTTTCATAGGCATTTCTATTCTGCCCCTTTTAGTAAACAGAGGGAAACATGTTCAAATTTAATTCAATTGTGACCAACTAAAATACCAATGTGTAGAGTTTGTTAAGACAAATTTTTAGAGCCCAAGTTTGCTTAAATTGGATGAACCAAACTCAAGTTATGAAATTCCAAAGTTTCCAATTTTTATTGCATTTTCAGTAATTAATTATTTAGTGCAAACATTCTTACAGAAAATTGTTGCAATGTTGTTACTAATGGAAAGAGCATAAGATTTTGAATCCACAGAAACTTGAATCATCAAAATTGGAGCAATATTCAATTTTATATTGATTTTAGAATTAAAGAAACAGATCTGCTTTTCTGGAATTCGGGCAAAAAAAGAAAGGGGGCAGAAAAAGGTGTGGCTTTTGCTGCGGGAGGGGGGATTCAAACTCGGGACGTGCTGGGCGCGCGCAAGGGAGGGTTACCAGCTGGGCTGCTGCTCTGGTTGTTGAAAGATACAGATGCGATGGATTTTGAGGTGGGCTTTCGGGCCTACTGTCGAAAACTGAACCAATTCAGTTACTGCATCCGATCGTGGAGATGACGGACGGCGTCCAGGGAGCGCTGCTCGCCGGCGAGGCGACGGGCGCGCTGGGCGCAGAGGGCAAGGGGAGAGCGAGAGGGGAGAGGGGAGAGAAGAGAGGGGCGAGGGGAAGAGGGGCGCTCACCTCGGGCCGGTCCAGGGAGCAGCGACGATGGCGCAGTAGGCGGCGACGGCGGCTCGGCGGCGGCGCTCCGGTGCGCCTCGGGCTGCTCCCGCTGCGCGTAGAGGAAGAGGGTGCCCCCGGGGTTCCATTCCCGGGCACGGTACAGCTCGAGGAGGACCGTGGAGGTGGCGCCAAGGTCTCAAATTGACAGCCATGGTGGCTCCCTCATCTTTCTTCAGAGATGTATAGAGGAAGGTGGATGTAACATCCAAGTATGAAAACTACCTAGTGTTTATGTTCCTTGTTTAATTTATGCAATGCATCATGGCGTCATCCTCATTTTATTTTCTGTTGCATTGTTTTCTTAATGAAATTCAATCTTTAATCAACAGTTGTTTTCATACTTGTCTATTACAATCTTTTCAAATAAGGAATTGCAAAACAAAACCTCCCTTGTTTTCCAAATAATTCATTAATGATCACTTCTCAAATTGTTGCTTTAAACCAAACAAATATTTCAATCAATTAATTCTAATTCACTTCAATTTCAAACCAAGTTTCAAATCAGTACCTTTTGAATCCTTAAAGTTCACCACACATTTGTATTCTTTAAATCACTTTAAAACCTAGGGATAACCCTATTAAGAAAGGCTTGTTTTTCTTAATGGTTCATTAATATTAAATTCCTCCAAATTGGATTCAAATACAAACCTTATTTTAAATATCAAATTTTTGAAATCCAATCTTGGAAAATGGTTTCTTTTTACCTAAATAGCTTAACTGAATTTTTCTGGAATTTTTCTCAAGCAAAACCTTAACAATTTCTTCCAAATTCTGTTTCAGCAAAAAAAAAAACAGAAAAAAAAGGAGCAAACCAGCGAGCGCGCGCGGCAGATAGCAAGCCCAAGCCCACCTAGCCTAGCGCGCGCGACCCAGCCCGCTCTACTCCCCCCGTACCGCTTCGCGATTCGTGCCCATCTTCTTTCTGAAGTACGGCAGCCATCGCAGAGCGCCACCGCGACCGCGCGCGACTCCGGCGGCCGCCCACTCGCTCTCCTCGCCTATAAGAAGCCCTAGGGCACCCCTCAGACCTAAACCCTAGCCCTAGGTTCTGTCCCCCTCGCTCGCCGCCGCCAATCTCTTCTTCCCCGACGAGATCCCCTCTCTGTTCTTCTCGCCGGCGACAACCTCCTCTGAAACCGACGATGGCGCCGCCACCTCCCACCTCCATCTAACCATCTACCCCCTGGAATCAAAAGCCCACTGCTCCCTCTACGTGTCGGACACGCGAGCTCAACCGGAGAACGACCACGCCTTCCCCGCCGTCCACGACACCGCCGCCTGTCACGCCGTCGTCATCTCTCTGCAACCCGACGAAATCCCGGTGAGCCACCCGTGCTACCTCTCCCATCTCACCCTCTGCTGCTCGCGCATGATCCCGTGCACGTTTCTGCACACAGCACACGCCCACACCTCACGTCGATCACTGGCCGTGCCACTCAACGCTGGTGAGGTTCTGTCAGTCGAGCACGCTTTGGTTCGTCAGTTAAAAATTCAGTCTTTGCGCGGATCTGAACGATATCCTACCTGCGTCTGCTACTCTGTCGAAACTGACGGAGTAGCGCAGTGGCAATGCCTCTGTGCGCGCAGGGGGTGGTCGTGGGTTCGAGCCCTGGGTGGCGCGGATTAAATCCACCATTTTGCCCCTCTGTCTGACACCCGTGGCCCACATATCATGCACTCCTGTGGCCACGCAAGCAGAGCGCCACGCTGGCCCCCGCAGGCCCACAGGGCAGTGCCTGGGGTGTAGATCCAGTGCGGTAGCAAATGATTTAGAACGCCTCTGTTTAATTTCTAATTCTTTTTAAATAGCAGAATAAACAATAAACTTTAAAATTCAATAACTTTTAAACCATAAGTCTAATAAATAAAACTTGTATATGTTTATTGCTCCAAATTTCATAATCTTTCCAACTAACCTATTTGTGTTCTGTTTTGAGTTTTCAAAATACTTTTAAAATTCAAATTTGGATAATTCAAATGCAATTTGTAATAATTCATAAATAATTCATACTAATTCCAAATAAGGCAAATAAAATATGTTTTTCAAACCATTTTGAATATCCTATTCAAATATAAAATTTGTTTCATTGTTTGAATGATTTAAATTTCCTAAATAATTTAATACTTGCTTAATTCAATTAAAATTGATAAAATCATAACTTGCTTAATATAAAATCATTTTTAACATGCAAATTATGTTTTCAAACCATCAAAGTGTGAACTTTTCAAATGTGAATTTGAATTTATGATTTGAACAAATAAAATTCAAATAATATTTAAGCTTGTTTTAAATTCAATTAAAACTTGGTTAATATTGTTTAATTCATAATTAAATTATCCTAACTCCTATTTCAAAATGTGAAACATGTAATCCAACTAAAATTTGATGTTCTTTTCAAATATAAATTTTGTTAATTGTTTAGCACACTTTAAAGTGATGAAAACAATAGTTGCTTGTGTGACATGTTTAAGTAACCAAAATTTTCCAAACTTAATAAATAAGTTCTAAACTTGTTTTATTCCTTTTCCTTGCATCTATCCTTGTTATTTATTGTTATCTGTTGTTATCTTGTCATCATCATCATGCATGCATCATGCTAACAACTTTCACATAATAATTAATTGTAAATCATTGTTTCCACTTATTTCAATGGATCTTTTCCATATGCAATCCAATTGCATATGGGTCCATTTAAATTGTGTTATCATGTTAGCTAGTTATTTTGATGCAACTATTAACATGTCATGCATCATCTTGATTGTGCACAATGCCATGGCAATGATTGTTTACATTCCTGTTTTGTTTGTTTGCTTCTTCTCGAATAGACGACGACGTTGAGGCAGACGACCTTTACAGCACCCCTTCTGAGGAGCTAGCTCAGTACCCGGCTGTTGAGTTTGCAGGCAAGTTATCACTCACATGAACCATTGTGTTCCTTTCAACCCTGGTTACCGATACTTTCCGTTGTCTAATCTTGCTAGCCTTAGTGGTAGTTGTTTCTGTTACGAACCTATCACATGATTCCCTGAACCCTGATATTGCCTCACCACCCCTCCTACAACCCTGTTGATTGAGCCAGTGTCTTACTAGTATGCTTAGGTTGTTTTTGCTCGAGTCTGTTACCCGTTACTTTCAGTTACTATATCTTTATTATGTTCTGGGGGCTCGATGTTTAATCAATCAATCAATCATGCTAATGTTATTACTGTTAATAATAATTTGATGATAAGGCACCGGCAGGAGGCCCTGTGTGGTTTTGATGCCTGCTAGTGTCGACCCTAATAGGAAAAGGGTCTTGTCTACTGATCCATGATGAGCGCACTACCCGCATGTGGGAAGCGAGTATGGGCGCCCCCCTCAATTTGATTCGATTCGCATCTCGTCCAAATCATCTCATTTAGTTCGTGCTTTCTATTTGCCGCATGCATGTTTTTGCGAGCCCAGCGCAGGGTGGAACTTTCGTAGTCGGCATATAGGGGGACACGGTCTTAGAGTGCTATGAGGGTCCCTTTTCTTCGGGGCTTGATTAGCCGTGCGCCCAAGGTGCTTTGGGCTTGATGCGGAGAAGAGTTGAGTTGTGTTGAGTGCCCCGCTTGGTGGGAGGCATCCCATCTGGCGGGTTATTCATACGTGTACGGCCAAATTGGTGCAACCCTGCAGGGATAATCTTCTCGAGAAGCCGTGTTTTCCGCGGTTATGGATTACTTGGTGAAAGGACTGGCTAACAAGTACTCAGGACAACTTAAACCTAATGATTCACTATCTCACACCCCATGATTAACACTTTGACTAGTAATAGGATTATTGTCACAATAACTTGACTCATCTTAATCCAACTGTGTGAGTTATCCTCGGATTGCTTCTTTGGATAAGGGGCGAGATCCAGGATGGGTTTGTTGAAGTTATCTTTCAGTTGGTTACAACCCTCGATGTTATCCCCTTTCTAGTAGTTGGAAGTGATAGAATCTTTGTAGTTGGTTAGCGCAGCCAGTTGCAGCATCTTATAAATCCCCTTCTTTCCGTTGAACCCAAGTCATCTGTGCTTGTGTTGACGGGCTATACTTTGGTGAACTGTGAGTCTTGCTTGCCAGTACTTGGATGTACTGACCCCGTTGGGGCTGTGGTTTACGCAGACTACGACTACGGCTACGATGACCACCAGGATGGCTACTTCGTGGAGTTTGACGAGACTGCAGACGAGTAGATAGCTGGACCAGGGCAGGATCCAGAACCTACGTGGATGGGCTTCGTCTTCTTTATTTTCTCCGGCTTCTTAAGCCTGTTGGATTTGTCTGTACCCAGACACCGTTGATTGCTTCCGCTGATGTAATGAATGCTATGTTGGGACATGTGTCCTCTGGATGATTGTATTGCTATCTCTGCCTTAGTGAAGGCCATTTGCTACCTTATTTCAATCTTTTGTGTCTTAGAGGCATGTTGTGTTATCCTTTTGTTCAAAACCGTTGACGTACCATGTGTGTATGGTATGAAGTACATCAATGGTAGTATCCTGATTTCTACGGGATAGTTTACATCGACGGTGAACGGTAACGGTTGGTTGTCGCACATAAGTGCTGGCCTACCCGTAAGGGGACGCGGGAGCCGTTAAGCCCCGTAATCCAACCAAAATACTGTTCAGTTCGTACGGTGAGTATCCCCTAGAAGTCCGGGTGCGACAAATGGTATCAGAGCATGTCTGCCTGTAGGATCCCTTTTTACTGGTCGCAGTTGAGTCTAGAAACTATTTTGTAGCTATATAGGGAAAATGAAACGTGAGAGTAGGAATTCTGCCATTTTTCTTCTTTCCCCACCCACCCACCCTTTTTCTGGTAAGGAAGTGCAACGATGTTTTCTGTTCTCACCTAAACTTTCAAGTTAGGATTTCACGTGTTTTGGGTTCTCCTTAGTACCTCAGGACTTTTGGTCAAGAGTTTCCCGATGTTGCTTCGATATCATGTTCTTCTAAAGAACCTTTCGTCCGTTCAAACCTTGTTGTTTTCCACATCCTTTTTCTTCTACCGGAGTCTAATCAAAACCTTCCCCGATCATCTGCAGATGGATCTCAGGTTCTACCCGCAGGTGGTTCGGATGACTCGCTGTGAGAGCACCGCCGGTTATCCGGAGATGCTGAGAGACATGGTTACCTATCTGGGGTTCCGTTGGGCACCAGAGTACCAGGTCTACGAGCACCAGCGCGAGTTCGAGCAGACTTTCTACCGAGCTATCGTCTACATTCTGTCGGATGATGGCAGGAGCATTGTCCACCGCTACGAGGCAGTAGGTTCCACAGTGGATATGGCAGTGCAGCAGGCAGCGTACGTGAGTCTCACCGTTCTCCGTGCTGACTACTGGGGGTTTGATGATTCCATCTATCGTCACATCCCACGTGGTTACATCACGGCAGCGGGAGTTCACTTCACCCTCCACAGCAACCTGGATACCTACGAGTCTGATAGCTCCAGGCTGCACACCACTGCCCAGTTCGTGAGGCACAGTGACGCAGTTGCTTCCACACTTTCTCAGGAGTTAGCCTCAGTCAGGGAGCAGCTCCACCTTGCTCTCACTCGTCTGGCGACGTACACCACAGACTTTGTTGGAGATGAGAGCTTTGCACGTTGCGTTCAGACAGCTGGGTTACCGCTGCCAGATGCTGGAGGTTACGAGCCGATCAGAGGTCCACTTCTCAACCTTGGAGCTGGTTACAGTGGTATTCCTCTCTTTGGAGCACAGGGAGAGGACGCTTTCTACTTCACCACTCCGAGGGTCCCTCTCATAGCAGTTCCTATCTACAGGGATCGTCGTGATACCTACTTCCGTGAGCAGACTCCTCCTCGCCGTACCACTCGCCGTACTCGCCGCCGTCCTGCGTGATGAGCATGGGAGTACCGATGTATCCGTTCCTAGCTATGTTTAGTTATCCTTTGTCTTTCGAACCATGTATTGGTCTGTTGGATATTCTGATGTATTTGAAAATGTGATGATGTACCTGTTGGTTATCTATTCATGCGTCGGAATAATCTACCTTTCGGTTACCAAGTCTATCATGTTCTATTGTTGTGCTAAAATGCATTTCTGTTCAGGATGCCTACAACCAGGAACAACCCGCCTCCGCCACCACCAATGGGGGAACTGTTAGCTCAGATGACCCAAGTGGTGACTCAGATGGCCCAGATCCAGGCTAACCAGCACAACAACCAGAATGCTCCGCAGCAGCAAAGGAGTTTCTGAGCGTGGGGCCGAGAGCTTTCGTGGCAACACGTGAGCCTCTGGATGCTGATGACTGGATCAGGGAGATCAACAGGGCTCTGGAGATAGCTCATGTTGCTGAGGAAGATAAGGTCAAGTATGTCACCTACCTACTGAAGGGTCAGGCAGCTACTTGGTGGGAGAATTACCAGACCATGAGAGCTGGCTATCCTATCACCTGGGGATGTTTCAAGGATGCCTTCCTGAAGCACCACATCCCGGATGGTCTCATGGAAAGGATGCGTGAGGAATTCTGCTCTCTCACACAGGGCAAGCTGGACGTCCTCGGCTACCAGAACGAGTTCAATCGTCTCGCTCGGTACGCTGGTGACGAAGTGTCCACTGAAGCCAAAAAGATGGCAAGGTTCCGCCGAGGTTTTAACCCGGAACTGAAGTACGCTCTCACCAACATCAAGTGCAAGGACTTCGTGGAGCTCGTGAACACCGCGCTCAATGAGGAGAATGGGCGCAAGGCGTTCGAAGAGTCGCGCAAGCACTCGCGTGAGGGTGGTTCCTCCTCCAACATGACCACCCCTCCGCAGAAGCGCCGCATCTGGGTGCCAAATGGTGCTGTCACTCGGGCTCCAAATGCCCAAGCTTCTCCAGGCTTTGGTCCCCGCCCACCCAACCCATCTCAGATGCAGGGTCAGAGGATTCCAATGGGGCAGCCAAGGCCAGGTCCTCCTCGTGTCGTCACTTGCTTCAAGTGCAAGGAGACTGGACACTACGCTGATAAGTGCACTCAGAGGCAGCTACCTCCACCTCCTCGCCCCAACACCAACCAGGCTATGGTTCGTGCTCCCCCGGCTAAATCCTTCAACTCCAACAACAGGTCTGTCGGGAGGAACGCGAGGGTGAACCATATCAAGGCCGACAAAGCTGAGGAAGCTGCTGACGTCGTTCTCAGTATATTACCCGTAAACTCTATTCCAGCTAAAGTGTTGTTTGATACTGGAGCATCGCATTCGTTCGTGTCAAAGATCTTTGCTACAACGTACAATTTAGCTCTGGTTCCACTAAGCAATCAAATCTATGTGCACTCTCCGGGAACTAAAATGATTACTTCCAAGATAAGCATGGACAATCAGATCCTAATTGGAGGTCGCATATTCCTTGCTTCACTCACGTTGCTGGGAAATTCTGACATTGATGTCATCCTGGGTATGGATTGGTTGAAGACCCACAAAGCTAAAATTGACTGTGCTCAAAAGTCAATAACTCTCTCCCACACTTCAGGCCAGATAGTCTATTCTCCATATGGATCAAGTTCTGTTCAGCTGTTCAACCTAGATGCCAAACCCCTTCCTGCAATTGAGAATGTTCCGGTGGTTTGTGAATTCCCTGACGTCTTTCCAGAAGAGTTGCCAGGGATGCCTCCGGACAGAGCAGTTGAGTTCGTGATCGAGATTGAGCCAGGTACTGCTCCAATCTCTAAGCATCCATACAAGATAGCTCCTCCTGAACTGAAATTGTTGAAGGAGCAAATCGATATGTACATGGAGAAAGGTTACATTCAGCCTAGTTCCTCCGCTTGGGGTTGCCCAACTCTGTTTGTTGCCAAGAAGGATCAAACAAAAAGACTCGTGGTTGACTATCGTCCTCTCAACGAGAAAACCATCAAGAACAAGTATCCACTTCCTCGTATCGATGATCTTTTTGATCAACTTGCTGGAGCCTCAATATTCTCAAAGCTGGATTTGAGGATGGGGTACCATCAGATAAAGATCAGAAAGTAAGATATTCCTAAGACAGCTTTCACCACTCGTTACGGTCTATATGAGTACACCGTCATGTCCTTTGGTCTCACCAATGCACCGGCAACGTTCTCAAGACTCATGAATTATGTCTTCCATGAATACCTCGACAAGTTCGTTGTGGTATATCTTGATGATATTCTAGTCTACTCCAAATCCGAGGAAGAGCATGGAGAACACCTTCGTCTCACTCTCATGAAACTTCGCGAGCATCGTCTGTATGCCAAGTTTTCCAAGTGTGAGTTCTGGATTCCAGAAGTTGCATATCTTGGTCATATCATCTCTGCCAAATGCATTGCCATTGATCCTGAAAAGGTTAAGGCAATTGTTGATTGGAAACCCCCTAAGACGGTGAAGCAAGTCAGAAGTTTTCTTGGCTTGGCTAGCTATTGCCGTCGTTTCGTCCAAAACTTCTCCAAGATTGCTAAACCTCTCACTGATCTCACAAAGAAGGACAAAAAGTTCGTTTGGACTCCACAATGTGATGAAAGTTTCAACCTCCTGAAGACTAAACTCACTTCCACCCCAGTTCTGGTTGGCCCAGATACTACCAAACCTTTCCAGATATTCTGTGATGCATCTCTCCAAGGCCTAGGAGCAGTTCTTATGCAAGAACGTCAAGTTGTGGCTTATGCTTCACGTCAGTTGAACCCACATGAGCAAAATTATCCCACTCATGATCTTGAACTTGCAGCAGTTGTGTTTGCCCTCAAGAAATGGAGACAATACTTGTTGGGTAACAAAACTGAAATCTTTTCCGATCATAAGAGTCTGAAATACATCTTCACTCAGCCAGATCTAAACCTCAGGCAAAGGAGATGGATTGAGAAGATTAAAGACTTTGATCTCACCATTTCTTACACTCCAGGCAAGGCTAATGTTATGGCCGATGCTCTCAGTCGCAAATCCTATTGCAATAATCTCATGATCATGGAAAGCCAACCTCCACTTCATGAAGAATTCCAGAAGCTGAACCTTGGTCTTGTCCCTGAAGGATACCTTGCTAGCTTGACAGCCAGTCCAACTCTCGAGGACAAGATTCGTTCTGAACAACTTCGTGATAATGAAATCAAGAAGATTGTAGAGCACATCAAAGAGGGCAGTGATAAATTCAAGTCCTTCTCAATTGATGACAAGGGAACTGTGGTCTTCGAAGGACGCATTGCAGTTCCTCAGATTCAAAGTCTCAAGGATATCATTCTCAAGGAGGCTCATGAAACTCCTCTATCCATCCACCCTGGAAGTACAAAGATGTACCAGGATCTCAAGACTCTGTATTGGTGGCCTGGCATGAAACGTGAAATTGCTCAATACGTTTCTGAATGCGACGTTTGTCAACGTGTTAAGGCAGTCCATCAGAAGACAGCAGGTCTACTCCAACCTCTGAAAATTCCTGAGTGGAAGTGGGACATGATTGAAATGGACTTCGTTACTGGGTTTCCAAAGTCCAAGAAGGGCAACGATGCAATCTTCGTTGTTATTGATCGTCTCACTAAGATTGCTCACTTCTATGCTGTAAAGGAAACTATCTCAGCTAGCCAGTTAGCAGAGCTCTACACAGCAAAGATTGTTCCTCTTCATGGTGTTCCATTGGAAATAAGCTCAGACCGTGGAAGTATCTTCACTTCCCATTTCTGGAAAAGCTTTCAAGAAGCATTGGGCACCAAACTTCTCTTCAGCACAGCTTATCACCCTCAGTCTCAGGGGCAAGTCGAAAGAGTCAATCAGATTCTCGAGGATATGCTCAGAGCATGTGGTCTCTCCTTTGGCATGAAATGGGAGGATTGCCTTCCATATGCTGAATTCTCCTACAACAACAGCTACCAGGCAAGCCTAGGCATGGCACCATTTGAGGCACTGTATGGTCGCAGATGCAGGAGTCCAATCAATTGGTCTGGAGCTGGTGAACGTTCACTCTTAGGCCCTGACATTGTTAAGGAAGCCGAGGAGAAAGTTCGTATCATTCGTGACAATCTCAGGATTGCTCAATCTCGTCAGAAGAGCTATTACGATAGCAAGCACAGGGATATGATCTATGCACCTGGTGATAAGGCATATCTCCGTGTAACTCCCCTCAGAGGCACTCATCGTTTTGGTGTGAAAGGCAAGCTTGCACCAAGATACATTGGTCCTTTCAACATTCTCTCAAGGCGTGCAGAAAATGCTTATCGTCTTGAGCTTCCAGAAAAACTATCCAAAGTGCACGATGTGTTCCACGTGTCACAGCTCAAGAAGTGTTTCAAAGATCCAGATCGTGCGGTTGATCATGATTCCATTGAACTGCAAGATGATCTATCTTATGAGGAGCACCCTATTCGTATTCTCGATGAGACCGAGCGTAAGACTCGCAACAAGAGCACCAAGTTCTTGAAAGTGCAATGGTCGCATCATTCCGATAAAGAGGCAACGTGGGAGACCGAAGAGGATCTTCGCAAGAAGTATCCGGACCTGTTCATTTCTCAGTAGGGAATCTCGGGGCGCGATTCCTTCAAGGGGGGGCGTTTTGTAACATCCAAGTATGAAAACTACCTAGTGTTTCTGTTCCTTGTTTAATTTATGCAATGCATCATGGCATCATCCTCATTTTATTTTCTGTTGCATTGTTTTCTTAATGAAATTCAATCTTTAATCAACAGTTGTTTTCATACTTGTCTATTACAATCTTTTCAAATAAGGAATTGCAAAACAAAACCTCCCTTGTTTTCCAAATAATTCATTAATGATCACTTCTCAAATTGTTGCTTTAAACCAAACAAATATTTCAATCAATTAATTCTAATTCACTTCAATTTCAAACCAAGTTTCAAATCAGTACCTTTTGAATCCTTAAAGTTCACCACACATTTGTATTATTTAAATCACTTTAAAACCTAGGGATAACCCTATTAAGAAAGGCTTGTTTTTCTTAATGGTTCATTAATATTAAATTCCTCCAAATTGGATTCAAATACAAACCTTATTTTAAATATCAAATTTTTGAAATCCAATCTTGGAAAATGGTTTCTTTTTACCTAAATAGCTTAACTGAATTTTTCTGGAATTTTTCTCAAGCAAAACCTTAACAATTTCTTCCAAATTCTGTTTCAGCAAAAAAAAAAACAGAAAAATAAAAAAGGAGCAAACCAGCACGCGCGCGCGGCAGATAGCAAGCCCAAGCCCACCTAGCCTAGCGCGCGCGACCCAGCCCGCTCTACTCCCCCCGTACCGCTTCGCGATTCGTGCCCATCTTCTTTCTGAAGTACGGCAGCCATCGCAGAGCGCCACCGCGGCCGCGCGTGACTCCGGCGGCCGCCCACTCGCTCTCCTCGCCTATAAGAAGCCCTAGGGCACCCCTCAGACCTAAACCCTAGCCCTAGGTTCTGTCCCCCTCGCTCGCCGCCGCCAATCTCTTCTTCCCCGACGAGATCCCCTCTCTGTTCTTCTCGCCGGCGACAACCTCCTCTGAAACCGACGATGGCGCCGCCACCTCCCACCTCCATCTAACCATCTACCCCCTGGAATCAAAAGCCCACTGCTCCCTCTACGTGTCGGACACGCGAGCTCAACCGGAGAACGACCACACCTTCCCCGCCGTCCACGACACCGCCGCCTGTCACGCCGTCGTCATCTCTCTGCAACCCGACGAAATCCCGGTGAGCCACCCGTGCTACCTCTCCCATCTCACCCTCTGCTGCTCGCGCATGATCCCGTGCACGTTTCTGCACACAGCACATGCCCACACCTCACGTCGATCACTGGCCGTGCCACTCAACGTCGGTGAGGTTCTGTCAGTCGAGCACGCTTTGGTTCGTCAGTTAAAAATTCAGTCTTTGCGCGGATCTGAACGATATCCTACCTGCGTCTGCTACTCTGTCGAAACTGACGGAGTAGCGCAGTGGCAATGCCTCTGTGCGCGCAGGTGGTGGTCATGGGTTCGAGCCCTGGGTGGCGCGGATTAAATCCACCATTTTGCCCCTCTGTCTGACACCCGTGGCCCACATGTCATGCACTCCTGTGGCCACGCAAGCACAGCGCCACGCTGGCCCCCGCAGGCCCACAGGGCAGTGCCTGGGGTGTAGATCCAGTGCGGTAGCAAATGATTTAGAACGCCTCTGTTTAATTTCTAATTCTTTTTAAATAGCAGAATAAACAATAAACTTTAAAATTCAATAACTTTTAAACCATAAGTCTAATAAATAAAACTTGTATATGTTTATTGCTCCAAATTTCATAATCTTTCCAACTAACCTATTTGTGTTCTGTTTTGAGTTTTAAAAATACTTTTAAAATTCAAATTTGGATAATTCAAATGCAATTTGTAATAATTCATAAATAATTCATACTAATTCCAAATAAGGCAAATAAAATATGTTTTTAAAACCATTTTGAATATCCTATTCAAATATAAAATTTGTTTCATTGTTTGAATAATTTAAATTGCCTAAATAATTTAATACTTGCTTAATTCAATTAAAATTGATAAAATCATAACTTGCTTAATAAAATCATTTTAACATGCAAATTATGTTTTCAAACCATCAAAGTGTGAACTTTTCAAATGTGAATTGAATTTTATGATTTGAACAAATAAAATTCAAAAATAATATTTAAGCTTGTTTTAAATTCAATTAAAACTTGGTTAATATTGTTTAATTCATAATTAAATTATCCTAACTCCTATTTCAACATGTGAAACATGTAATCCAACTAAAATTTGATGTTCTTTTCAAATATAAATTTTGTTAATTGTTTAGCACACTTTAAAGTGATGAAAACAATAGTAGCTTGTGTGACATGTTTAAGTAACCAAAATTTTCCAAACTTAATAAATAAGTTCTAAACTTGTTTTATTCCTTTTCCTTGCATCTATCCTTGTTATTTATTGTTATCTGTTGTTATCTTGTCATCATCATCATGCATGCATCATGCTAACAACTTTCACATAATAATTAATTGTAAATCATTGTTTCCACTTATTTCAATGGATCTTTTCCATATGCAATCCAATTGCATATGGGTCCATTTAAATTGTGTTATCATGTTAGCTAGTTATTTTGATGCAACTATTAACATGTCATGCATCATCTTGATTGTGCACAATGCCATGGCAATGATTGTTTACATTCCTGTTTTGTTTGTTTGCTTCTTCTCGAATAGACGACGACGTTGAGGCAGACGACCTTTACTCCCTTCTGAGGACCTAGCTCAGTACCCGGCTGTTGAGTTTGCAGGCAAGTTATCACTCACATGAACCATTGTGTTCCTTTCAACCCTGGTTACCGATACTTTCCGTTGTCTAATCTTGCTAGCCTTAGTGGTAGTTGTTTCTGTTACGAACCTATCACATGATTCCCTGAACCCTGATATTGCCTCACCGCCCCTCCTACAACCCTGTTGATTGAGCCAGTGTCTTACTAGTATGCTTAGGTTGTTTTTGCTCGAGTCTGTTACCCGTTACTTTCAGTTACTATATCTTTATTATGTTCTGGGGGCTCGATGTTTAATCAATCAATCAATCATGCTAATGTTATTACTGTTAATAATAATTTGATGATAAGGCACCGGCAGGAGGCCCTGTGTGGTTTTGAGGCCTGTTTAGTGTCGACCCTAATAGGAAAAGGGTCTTGTCTGATCCATGATGAGCGCACTACCCGCATGTGGGAAGCGAGTATGGGCGCCCCCCTCAATTTGATTCGATTCGCATCTCGTCCAAATCATCTCATTTAGTTCGTGCTTTCTATTTGCCGCATGCATGTTTTTGCGAGCCCAGCGCAGGGTGGAACTTTCGTAGTCGGCATATAGGGGGACACGGTCTTAGAGTGCTATGAGGGTCCCTTTTCTTCGGGGCTTGATTAGCCGTGCGCCCAAGGTGCTTTGGGCTTGATGCGGAGAAGAGTTGAGTTGTGTTGAGTGCCCCGCTTGGTGGGAGGCATCCCATCTGGCGGGTTATTCATACGTGTACGGCCAAATTGGTGCAACCCTGCAGGGATAATCTTCTCGAGAAGCCGTGTTTTCCGCGGTTATGGATTACTTGGTGAAAATACTGGCTAACAAGTACTCAGGACAACTTAAACCTAATGATTCACTATCTCACACCCCATGATTAACACTTTGACTAGTAATAGGATTATTGTCACAATAACTTGACTCATCTTAATCCAACTGTGTGAGTTATCCTCGGATTGCTTCTTTGGATAAGGGGCGAGATCCAGGATGGGTTTGTTGAAGTTATCTTTCAGTTGGTTACAACCCTCGATGTTATCCCCTTTCTAGTAGTTGGAAGTGATAGAATCTCTGTAGTTGGTTAGCGCAGCCAGTTGCAGCATCTTATAAATCCCCTTCTTTCCGTTGAACCCAAGTCATCTGTGCTTGTGTTGACGGGCTATACTTTGGTGAACTGTGAGTCTTGCTTGCCAGTACTTGGATGTACTGACCCCGTTGGGGCTGTGGTTTACGCAGACTACGACTACGGCTACGATGACCACCAGGATGGCTACTTCGTGGAGTTTGACGAGACTGCAGACGAGTAGATAGCTGGACCAGGGCAGGATCCAGAACCTACGTGGATGGGCTTCGTCTTCTTTATTTTCTCCGGCTTCTTAAGCCTGTTGGATTTGTCTGTACCCAGACACCGTTGATTGCTTCCGCTGATGTAATGAATGCTATGTTGGGACATGTGTCCTCTGGATGATTGTATTTCTATCTCTGCCTTAGTGAAGGCCATTTGCTACCTTATTTCAATCTTTTGTGTCTTAGAGGCATGTTGTGTTATCCTTTTGTTCAAAACCGTTGACGTACCATGTGTGTATGGTATGAAGTACGTCAATGGTATATCCTGATTTCTACGGGATAGTTTACATCGACGGTGAACGGTAACGGTTGGTTGTCGCACATAAGTGCTGGCCTACCCGTAAGGGGACGCGGGAGCCGTTAAGCCCCGTAATCCAACCAAAATACTGTTCAGTTCGTACGGTGAGTATCCCCTAGAAGTCCGGGTGCGACAGTGGAGATCGAAGGGGAGGAAGGAAAGTGGAAGAGATGGCGGCGGAGGGGGAAGGGAGAGGGAGAAGCTAGGGTTTGGGAAGGAGGGGGAGAGGGGATTTAAGGGAGGAGGGGAGCAGGTGAGCTCCCTGCTCGGTGGGGGAGCCCCCTCCTCTCTGTCTCTTCGTACGGAGGTGGAAGAAAGCGACAGGGGGGTACGCAGGCCGTGTGGATGGTGGGCTGGCCCAAATGGGCTGGCCTGCTCCCTCTCCCTCTGTTTTTGTTTTATTCATTTTCTGTTCTGTTTTTTTTTGGCAGAAATAGAAAAGGGAGAAAAAGGAGAGAAAAGGAAAGTTTTTTAGGGTTTTAGATTTTTGGAAAAATTTTATAAGTTGTGATTTACAAAAGCACCAATTTGCAAACTATTGTTTTTCAAAATTTGTAAATTAGTTGTTGTTTGTATTTTAAGTGAATTTGGGTGAATTTTTGGTATTAATTGATTAAATGAAAAGAACAATTTAAAAGTTTTTAATTTCAAGTTTATTTGAAACAAATGATTGGATTGTTTTGTAATTTTCATTTGAAACATGCCAAGTATGGAAGATTTTTATTTGAAATTTGAATTTACCATTGGGTGTTAATAGAAAGGGGTTTTATTATCAAGAATTTTTTCTATTTGATTCAAATTCAAACTATTGGAAACATTTTGAGTGGTTTAGTTGGCAATTTTTAATTGGAATTTTTGGACATGTTAGAAAGTTTAAGTTGGTTTGAACTTTTGAGTTGTTTTTGAAAACATGGTGCAATGCATATGATGCATGTGATGCAAAGCAAAAAGAAAAACAACCCACTTTCTAACTTAGGGGGAACACCCCAGGTGTTACATGTTGTGCTCATGTCATTCATGCATGAAAGAATTTTGAAACAATTTAAATTTTGAATTTAAATGAAACTTGCCCAAAAACCACTTAAATTGATCACCCAAAATTTGTTATTAAAACATTTTCAAATTTGAAAAGCAAAGATATGGTGTGGTTGGAAATTTGATAAGGTTTCCAAAGCATATTTTGGTTAATTTTTCTGAGTTCATTTACGTACCCAAACTTTCAAAAATCCTTCCTCTTTTAAAACAGCAGAAGGGCTCTTTTGTAATTTCTCCTGAAGCCAAGGGGTTTTGCGCAAAGCTGCCTTCTTCAACCTTTGACAGTCGGAGTAGCTGCGTGGAGCCGTACCCGCGTCGAACTGCCACGCACATGTGTGGTCATCCCCTTGCGTAAATAAGGCAGGAAAAGGTCGCGGCTCCCTCTCTCTTCCTGCCTCGCCCTACTCCCTTCCTCTGTCCCTGCCCCGAAGACCCAAACCCTAGCCCTCTGTTGACCGCGGCCGCCGTTGAAATACCGGCGTTTGCCGCCGATTTGAGCCTCCCCGCGCCCAACGGAGCTCCCCACGAGGTTCACTGGGCGGCCCTCCGTCTCCTAGTCGATCCATGCTTGCCGGGATGGTCTCACGTGGGAGAATCGGAGACGAATTTCATGTCTCCGTCCGAACCTCGCCGCTGCTCGATCTCCGCCGTGTGGCCTTCCCCGAGCTCGCCGAGAGCTCTCCCGTCTTCACGATGAGCTTCCGCAACCGCCGACTCCCTCTCCTTAAACCCTCCCCCTTTGTACCATGTTGTGGCCACGCGCCCTGTTCTGCCGCCACGGCGAACGTCGCCGGCGATGCTCCGACGAACCAAAACCGGGCGCGCTGCCTCTCCTAGGCTCACTGACCCCTCCCGCATCCCGTGGTGTCGCGCGATTTGAGAATGGGCCCCTTGATCGACGAATCGATCCACAACAGAGTAGTTCCGGCCATTGTTGACGTCATGCTGACGTCAGCATGGTGTCATAATGCAGATTTTCACACATGTTTGAGAAAGTTGAATTTTGGCCATTATTTAATATTGCTTAATTCATTTAAAATAGAGAAAATAAGTTTTTATTCACTAATATTAGAAAATTAAAACTTATATATCAAATTGCTCAAAATGACAAATGCAACCTAGTTATGATGTTTTCAAACCCATTTGAGTTTTTAAAATTGCGCTTACTTCCAGAATCGCCCGAAACCCCCTCGAGGGTCCATTTCGGGGCTAATTTCAACATAATTGGATGTTTGCCATACGAACCCTAGCAACCCATCAAACATGTTTAGGGCTTTATTTAAGTGCATTAACTTGCTCATGCATACATATTGCGCATTGCATCGATGCCATGTGTTGATTGTTGTTTTCTTGTTTCGGTGTTTGTTCCCCCTCGGTAGAACGTGAGTCCGAAGAGAAGGTCAGGAATCCAATGACGAATACTTGATCCTAACCGACAAGTCAAGCACTTATTCCTGAAGACTTTCTCTGGTTTTCTTGCAGCAAGGCAAGCATAACCTCTTATCTGCCCATATATGATTTCAAAAGACTTTTCATTCTCGTACAAATGCATTCGATTCCAATGTATCTTGAGTCAATAGATAGAGTTGTCCTATTTATTTGCATAACCCATATATCATGATTCAATGCTCCTAGCATACATAGGATTTGTTTGTGTGTATCGCCAGAGCCTCAAATATGCCATGCTTAGTCATACATGCCTGTTATCTCTGCTCCATCCGGTTGATGAATCAGAGTTACGAAATGATCCAGTATGGTAGGAAGTAGTGGTAAGTTAAGAGATGTTTGATTAACATGATTTAAAGGTGTGGATGACGAGACCAAAGAGGGTCTGTGGTGGTTGTCTCGTTCATGCCCCTAGGAGCGAGTTCTCGTCTTCGAGCCAAGACTGAGCGTGCATCCACACGAGGGATTGGATTCCCCTCGGTCTCAACTTGCCTAGTTTGTTCCATGAGTTGCCTAGTTCGGGCTTTCCATTTGGATTTGCGGGGATATTAAAACCTTTTCAAAACTAGGACGTGGCAATGTATCGGCGCTCTGCGGGTAGGTAACCGTCGAGCATTGCTCAGAACGATAGAGACCCGGCAGGAGATGGCCACTCCCTATTGGTGGACCATCTCTACTCGGAGCGACTCATGGAATAGGCGAAGCAAGGGAAAGGTCGTGGTCGACCTCCATCTGCCGGCACTTCCCGGAATAGTGCTAATGATCTGGCATTAAGAGTTGGTTGATACGAGTGGTTAAAGTTGTACACCCCTGCAGGGTTAAATCTTTTTGAAAAGCCGTGTCCGCGGTTAAGGACGACTTGGTGACGGATTCTGTGATCATAGACAACCTAAACGGAATGATTAAAACTTGCTGATAACGAATGAAGGATGCCTCCTCGGAGATGCCGAGAGGGGTTACCTTGTAGCATGAGTTAGTGTGGAACAACTGGAGGAGGTGATCTTTGAAGCACGAGGTGCTGATATGATTTGGTGGATTAAAAAGATGATGATTTCAGTAGTTGAGTAGCTTTCTCATCTGTTTTCAAAATACTCCAGGAGACATGCTATTCCTTCCTCAATTTGAAAAACAAAGATGGCTTTACGCAAAATAACCTTCAGAACTCTTTCTAAAAGAAGCAGATATATAATAGGTTAACTAAGTCTTGTTGAGTACCTCCCGTACTCATGTTTGCTTCAACTTGGTTCAGGTGGAGTTCCTCAGTTCGATGGTGTTTCGACGTGGACATCGACGAGTAGTTCGGGGTTCCCAGGTAGCAGCCTGGAATCTATGGGCTGGGACGTCGCCTTATGTTGCAGCCTCTTAGGCCTTTTTGGTTCTTGTTGATTAGCAACATAATTTACTTTCCGTTGTCTGATGTAATGTTGGGTCATGTGACCTCTGTTTGTAAGCTATACTCTAGTAACACCTGTTTAATAAAGCTTCATGTTTAGAGTATTGCTTTGATCGGTTGTTCGTTTCGAGCTCATTGTTATACAGTTTTGGCTATGCCTGCATAGTTGTCGTAGTCGAGGGGTTGTGGAGCCGATGATCCATGTCCGAGCCCGCCAGTCGATGTGATCGGCCTCGGGCGAGGTAACCCCAGTAACCCTCGATTGTTGTTGCACTTTCTGGACACATAGCAGCTCTGTATAACTTTGGTCCCGTTCCTTCAGTTTCATCCGACTCGTGGACGCTTGGGTATGCATAATTGGTTATGACTAGCATGGATACAAGGAGTAGTAGACCGGGGATCCGGACTACGTGCCGATGAATCCGGTCTGCCTGCCGTTGTTTGTTGCGGCCGGGGCTGGTAAACCTGAAGCCCTTGTGAGTCCATGGCTAGGAGCACATAACAGTATGTATATCTCTGGGTCCGGGGTCTGACAAGTCTTGGTATCAGAGCAGGACTGCCTGTAGGAAAACCTTATTGCTTGGTCGATGTCGAGTCTAGAGTTTGTGAAAACTACTTTGAAACTCCAAAATGGAATGTGAAAAACCTTCTTAGGATTCTTTTTACTCCTTACCTGGTATCGCTCTAACTCTGGGTCACCTTACCTATTTTGATTTGAAAAGGTTTTGCTATCTCTTCTAGTCATTCAAAACCTAGGTGCCTTCTTTGACAAGGACGTCTTTTACCCAAGTTGACCTAGTTATGAGTTTCCAGAGTCATGTGTGTTCCATATTCCGTTATCTCTTAAACTGGGAGATTTCCTTTCCATCATAATCTCTCAGAGTTGTGTGGATTCCACATTATCCTTTTCTAAATTTAAAATCCGGAACCTCGAGACTTCCTTTTCATCTCGAATGTGTTCGTTACCCTCTTCTCAAAGTTCTTCCGGAGTTATGCTGTCTTTTGAAATATACTACGTGATTTCTATTCGTAGTGTCCTTCAAGAAACTAAGTTAGTAGTTACTCCTTTCTCTAGCTTTCTAAACCCCGGACTTGAACCGAAGGTCCCGGAATGTGCTGAATGGTGGTGAGTTGAATCATGTGGCTTTATAACCATGTGATGCTCACTCTATCAGTACAGGATGCTGACCTTTAACCCAAGTTCTGTTTCTTTGGATCCTGAAGAATATCTTCTACCTCAGGATGGCTAGGTAGTTTCAACTCCAATATCCGTAGGTTTTCCCTTGTAATCAAGAAGGGATCACAACAAGAGTGATCATCCAGAAATCCACATCTTCGTTCTTACTTCAGCTATATCGATCTTCTAGCATGGGTTTTACAAAAGAGTATCACCTGTGCACTCCCCATGGCCTCTGGATTCTCCGGAGCATGTTCCTATCTTACAGTTGCTCTTAAATCTACATCTGTTGTTTTGAAACCAAGTTGCGTATGTGCGTTGGATTGTTCCAATGCATTTGCTCTTGTTTTCCGTCAAAACATTCCACCTTGGAATGTCAGGAGAAAGAAACTCCAGTACCTCGTTCATCTCCAGGACCAGGTCAAAGTTTTGTAATTTGCGAATTCAAGAAGTTCCGTTAGCTTCTGTTCTGTTCCACTTCCGGGTATCACACTACTTTATATCAAGAGGCTGTGTTAAGTTTCATGGCCTTATTGATGAAGTGATGATTTTACACATTTTCACTCACCCTTCCTCCAAGCTTGAATGCTTGAGTATGATGTGTTTGTGCTTTGAGGTGTGTACCAGTTATTCCTAGCAATTCTTATTGCTTTGAAAAGTCTAAGAAACATATGTATCCTTCTTAGCACTACTGGTCACCCAACCTCTTTTTAAAGTTGGTTGTGTTACCAAATCCGTTCATTCTGTTGCACATTCTTGGTCAAAGAGTTAGGTTCATACCGAAGCTCTTAATACCATTTCAGTTGCTCTGAAAAGCAAGCCTCCTTTCGAACTCCGAGACATACCGGTAGGTTGTGATATTCTGGTTGTCTTTCTAGAAGTATCACCAGTTTTGTCACCTGACCGTGATGTCTAAGCAATGGGTAGTTTGAACTACTCTTTTCTCCAAGAAACTTCGCTGGATATCCTGGACTAGTCGGTTGAGCTTAAACAATAACTTGGAGAGTTGAAAGACACGAGCTCTTCTTAACTTGTTCCTTTGTAATGGGATGTCTAGTTTTCCTCGTGTTGAAGAAGGATAGTATCTCCCTCGTGGATATGCTACCTACAAACACTTGATTTGATTTGGGCTATCGTCAAACCAAGATCAGATTCAAGGACTATCTTGATGGTGTTTCACTCATGATGTTTGCCCGAGTACACCTCCAAGTCCTTCATTCCAACCAATAATATGTCTTGATCATAGATCATATGAACCCCTCTCCTTGGAGTGTTTGATAAGGGTGTTGTTGAACCCAACGATGACATCCTTGTTTTCCCCATGCTTAATGAGGTTCATGTTGAACAACTGGCATTTATGTTGGAAACTTTTGAGAAACATCTTTGTGTCATCACGAAGTTTGTGTTCTGGATGTTCGAAGTAACCTACTCCGGTTCATGTGCTTATGGTGAAAGTTGTCGCCGTGGATCCGAGTAGAGTTTTCTTGTTCCTTCGGGAATAACTCCAAGTCGGTCATGTATGTGTGGAGTATTCTTGAGATGGTTGATTGTTACCTCCATTTACTTGAATAAGTTTGAATCCACACTAAGCCACTGACTGATCGTCCTTGAAAGAGAAGAAGTTTAAGAACTTCATTATCTTTGTTATCATCTTTCCAACAAGGACTCTGACGTGCTCCTCCACAAGTAGACCATGTAGGTGCAACCGTCTTTTGCAAGTTGCTATTACATGAGTTCTACAATCTCACTCATCCTCTTGAGTGTGTCATCGTAGTCCATATCTTGAGAATCCGGCATATGTATCTCGTTGGAAACCGGTGCAATCTCTTAGATCAAACATACCAAGTCTACGTTATCAACTCACTAACCAGAGCTGAATCTCAAGCAGCAACGATGGTTGGTGTTTTCTGAAGGGTATTGAATTAGGTCTTTTAATAATCCGGCATGGTTGATGTAGTGGTTGACACAATTAGCCGGAAGGCCTAATGTCATATCTCTTTGAATCCGTAAGAACAACCACTACCGTGAGAATTCTTGTGTGGTTCATTCTAACAAGTTTTCCTTCCGTTCTTCTAAACTGGAGTTTAACTTTCACTTGATGACCTATTGAAGGCTTATGTAAGCTGGAGATTGGTGTCGGGAACGTCAAGAAGACCTTGGAACTTACTATGTCCAATGTCTCTCTACCAAATCCTCCAAACCTCTCTTTCAGTGGAAACAAGTTCATCATGAGAATCATATCGTGGTGTTTTGTAACCGTCGTTGCTCAGCTTCCTTTTTCAAGTGGTTTGTACTTGAATTTCTGTTCATCTCACACATTGTGTGAATTTGTCAGTCACTTGAGCCATGGGATCTTAACCATGTGGTCGATGTCTCGCTACGTCCAAACCACAATAGGAAAGAGATTCCTTATCCATCTCGGTGTTCCAATCACCGTTGGTTACTCATGTTTATGGTGTGACCAAGAATATCTTCTTCGTTACGGTGTTTCCACATCTTTCGGTTACTCATCTTCTGTTGTGAAGTAACATCTCGATCTTTGACAAAGTTTTCGACAAACTTTAATGGATGAAAGTTCTATTATCTTCCGTGTCCACTCGAAGAGTGAACATGATCATGTATCAAATTTTCTCCAACGCACGATTACAGTGTTTTCTCGTGTTTTCCCTCGTCTGTGGATATTATGTTTTGGTATCCAAGACCATCCTCTCCATCTTGGGTTTCTGTTTGAAGAAACCTCGATGTCCTAAGTTGTCCAACCTTTCTTTTCCAAAAGGATTTAAAGTATTGTGCAAGGCTCATATTCTAAATCCTTTCAAGACCATTCGTCCGTAAACTTGAAACCATCTTTTATTCACTCTGTTATCTTGATGTGTTTCATGTGTGATAACTCAATAGTTCTTTATGAACATCCTGTCATGAGTTACCCACGAGATACTCGATCTTCGTGCAGATCAAATCCTACGAGTTTTCCCTCTTACCTAAGGTGTAGCCGCTGGATATCTTCGCAATTTCTACGTATCAAACTCTTCGAGAAGAGAACCGTAAGGTTCGAGAAGATCGTTCAAAACCGGTGTCCTTCTTACTTCTCCTTCGGGAATCTCGGGACGAGATTCTTGTAAGGGGGGTAGATTTGTAACATCCCTGTTTTGCTACAATAGGGTTGTTGTGTTGTGCTCATGTCATTCATGCATGAAAGAATTTTGAAACAATTTAAATTTTGAATTTAAATGAAACTTGCCCAAAAACCACTTAAAGTGATCACCCAAAATTTGTTATAAAAACATTTTCAAATTTGAAAAGCAAAGATATGGTGTGGTTGGAAATTCGATAAGGTTTCCAAAGCATATTTTGGTTAATTTTTCTGAGTTCATTTACGTACCCAAACTTTCAAATTCCTTCCTCTTTTAAAATAGCAGAAGGGCTCTTTTGTAATTTCTCCTAAAGCCAGGGGGTTTTGTGCAAAGCTGCCTTCTTCAACCTTTGACAGTCGGAGTAGCTGCGTGGAGGCCGTACCTGCGTCGAACTGCCACGCACCTGTGTGCTTGTCCCCTTGCGTGGATAAGCCAGGAGAAGGTCGCGGCTCCCTCTCTCTTCCTGCCTCGCCCTACTCCCTTCCTCTGTGCCTGCCCCGAAGACCCAAACCCTAGCCCTATGTTGACCGCGGCCGCCGTCAAAATTCCGGCGTTTGCCGCCGATTTGAGCCTCCCGCGCCCAACGGAGCTCCCCACGAGGTTCACTGGGCGGCCCTCCGTCTCCTAGTCGATCCATGCTTGCCGGGATGGTCTCAGGTGGGAGAATCGGAGACGAATTTCATGTCTCCGGCCGAACCTCGCCGCCGCTCGATCTCCGCCGTGCGGCCTTCCCCGAGCTCGTCGAGAGCTCTCCCGTCTTCACGGTGAGCTTCCGCAACCGTCGGCTCCCTCTCCTTAACCCCTCCCCCTTTGTACCATGTTGTGGCCACGCGCCCTGTTCTGCCGCCACGGCGAACGTCGCCGGCGATGCTCCGACGAACCAAAACCGGGCGCGCTGCCTCTCCTAGGCTCACTGACCCCTCCCGCATCCCGTGGTGTCGCGCGATTTGAGAATCGGCCCCTTGATCGACGGATCGATCCACAACAGAGGAGTTCCGGCCATTGTTTATGTCATGATGACGTCAGCATGGTGTCATAATGCAGATTTTCCTTTTTATTGGAAAATGTTTATTAATTATAGAAAATGTTTAATGTTTGCAAAATCAATAACTATGTTTTATAATTCAGAAAAATAAAATAAAAATATGGTTATGTTCAGAAAATTATTCTCTACGCATCTATGTAATTTTCACACATGTTTGAGAAAGTTGAATTTTGGCCATTATTTAATATTGTTTAATTCATTTAAAATAGAGAAAATTAGTTTTTATTCACTAATATTAGAAAATTAAAAGTTATATATCAAATTGCTCAAAATGACAAATGCAACCTAGTTATGATGTTTTCAAACCCATTTGAGTTTTTAAAATTGTGCTTACTTCCAGAATCGCCCGAAACCCCCTCGAGGGTCCATTTCGGGGCTAATTTCAACATAATTGGATGTTTGCCATACGAACCCTAGCAACCCATCAAACATGTTTAGGGCTTTATTTAAGTGCATTAACTTTCTCATGCATACATATTGCGCATTGCATCGATGCCATGTGTTGATTGTTGTTTTCTTGTTTCGGTGTTTGTTCCCCCTCGGTAGAACGTGAGTCTGAAGAGAAGGCCAGCAATCCAATTACGAATACTTGATCCTAACCGACAAGTCAAGCACTTATTCCTGAAGACTTTCTCTGGTTTTCTTGAAGCAAGGCAAGCATAACCTCTTATCTGCCCATATATGATTTCGAAAGACTTTTCATTCTCGTACAAATGCATTCGATTCCAATGTATCTTGAGTCAATAGATAGAGTTATCCTATTTATTTGCATAACCCATATATCATGATTCAATGCTCCTAGCAGACATAGGATTTGTTTGTGTGTATCGCCAGAGCCTCAAATATGCCATGCTTAGTCATACATGCCTGTTATCTCTGCTCCATCCGGTTGATGAATCAGAGTTACGAAATGATCTAGTATGGTAGGAAGTAGTGGTAAGTTAAGAGATGTTTGATTAACATGATTTAAAGGTGTGGATGACGAGACCACAGAGGGTCTCTGGTGGTTGTCTCGTTCATGCCCCTAGTTCTCGTCTTCGAGCCAAGACTGAGCGTGCATCCACACGAGGGATTGGATTCCTATCGGTCTCAACTTGCCTAGTTTGTTCCATGAGTTGCCTAGTTCGGGCTTTCCATTTGGATTTGCGGGGATATTAAAACCTTTTCAAAACTAGGACGTGGCGATGTATCGGCGCTCTGCGGGTAGGTAACCGTCGAGCATTGCTCACAACGATAGAGACCCGGCAGGAGATGGCCACTCCCTATTGGCGGACCATCTCTACTCGGAGCGACTCATGGAATAGGCGAAGCAAGGGAAAGGTCGTGGTCGACCTCCATCTGCCGGCACTTCCCGGAATAGTGCTAATGATCTGGCATTAAGAGTTGGTTGATACGTGTGGTTAAAGTTGTACACCCTGCAGGGTTAAATCTTTTCGAAAAGTCGTGTCCGCGGTTAAGGACGACTTGGTGACGGATTCTGTGATCATAGAAAACCTAAACGGAATGATTAAAACTTGCTGATAACGAATGAAGGATGCCTCCTCGGAGATGCCGAGAGGGGTTACCTTGTAGCATGAGTTAGTGTGGAACAACTGGAGGAGGTGATCTTTGAAGCACGAGGCGCTGATATGATTTGGTGGATTAAAAAGATGATGATTTCAGTAGTTGAGTAGCTTTCTCATCTGTTTTCAAAATACTCCAGGATACATGCTATTCCTAAAAAAAATTGTGTTACTTCATAACTCTTTCTGAAAGAAGCAATATCTAATAGGTTAATAAGTCTTGTTGAGTACCTCCCGTACTCATGTTTGCTTCAACTTGGTTCAGGTGGAGTTCCCCAGTTCGATGGTGTTTCGACGTGGACATCGACGAGTAGTTCGGGGTTCCCAGGTAGCAGCCTGGAATCTATGGGCTGGGACGTCGCCTTATGTTGCGGCCTCTTAGGCCTTTTTGGTTCTTGTTGATTAGCAACATAATTTGCTTTCCGTTGTCTGATGTAATGTTGGGTCATGTGACCTCTGTTTGTAAGCTATACTCTAGTAACACCTGTTTAATAAAGCTTCATGTTTAGAGTACTGCTTTGATCGGTTGTTGGTTTCGAGCTCATTGTTATACAGTTTTGGCTATGCCTGCATAGTTGTCGTAGTCGAGGGGTTGTGGAGCCGATGATCCATGTCCGAGCCCGCCTGTCGATGTGATCGGCCTGGGGCAAGGTAACCCCAGTAACCCTCGATTGTTGTTGCACTTTCTGGACACATAGCAGCTCTGTATAACTTTGGTCCCGTTCCTTCAGTTTCATCCGACTCGTGGACGCTTGGGTATGCATAATTGGTTATGACTAGTGTAACAGCCCAAGTATGAAAACCTACCATTTAGAATGTTTGATTTCTTGTTATTAAAGTATTGCATCATGCCATCATATTGTTGCATTTGTTTCTTTTGTTTTGCATCTGTTATTCTTTGTTTTCACAATGAAAATCAAACAATTTCAACTGCTTTGTTTTCACACTTGTTCTGTTACAACTTTTGGAATAAAACTCACAAATAATAACAACCAAATTGTTCCATTTTATTCCATGTTGATCACTCCTTAATTTGTTGGGTTTAATCAAACAATTACTTCAATCAATTAATCCTAAATCACTTTCAATTTCAAACCAACTCTTCAAATCAGTAACCTTTTGAATCTATGAAGTTCACCAAACAAATGTACTCTTTTATCACCTTAAATAATAGGGTTCACCCTATTTTTAAAGGGATGTTTTCAATAATAATCTTCAATACCTAAGAATCATTAAAATTGGTTTAACTAACAAACAGTAATTAAATTAGAAAACCCTGGAAAACAAAAGTTAGTTTTGGGTTGCTAATTGAAAAAACAAAACCAACCATATTTTTCCAAAATTTTATTGACTTAAAAACTTTCCTTTTTCTTCCCTTTTTGTTTTCAGCAAAAAAAAAAAAAAAAAAAAAGAGAAAAGGAGGCAGCAGCTACCTAATCCCAGCCCAGCCCATTCTTCTGGCCCAGTACCTCTTCATCGATGGTCATCTTCCTCGCGTGATGTCACTGCTGTACGACATGGCGCAACGCCACACGATCCTTCGCAACCATCCCGGATGAGCAGCCGTACAAGCACCTCTCCCCTATAACTAACCTACTCCCTCTGCCCTAGACTCGAACCCTAGCCCCTCTCCTATCTCTGCCGCCGCCATCTTCCCTCTCTCTCCCTTCTCTGCTGTCCACCTGTCTGTACACGTCCATGGCCGGAGGAGGGAGTTTCACCATGGCGTCGGGGAAGGGGTAGCCGCCACGGGCTGCAGGGCGTGGGAATGGAACCGCCACGGTCCCCTCGCCCTCCCGGTACTCGCCGTTTCCCCGGAGACCCCCCGGAGCTCCGCCGCCGTCCGCGAGTTCGCCGGCCATCGCCCCTGCCTGCTTCTCGACCTGCTGCTCTCTGTCCGCCCCAACTCCCTCGAGCGCTCTAGGTGAGGCCCCCATCGACCTCCTCCCTCTCCTCCCTCTACTCCTCCTCCCTCATCTCCCTTTCCCCCTTGGCCGCCCCCCTCTCCGGCGAGCAGCCGCTGGAGATCGACTATCGACCTGCTCCGTCCGCTCGTACAGGTTCAGTACGTGCAGATTTTTTGGTTCAGAAAAAAAAACCGCGCGCAACCACACCTTAACTCCCCCCGAGATCCCCTATCTACCAAACAGCCGCACTAGCCTACTGGTTCTGTCCCTGTGCGCGCACAGCGAACCCTCAGGTCGCGGGTTCGAGTCCCGCACCCCCACCTTTTGCTGTTATTTTTCGTTTTGGTTCAGAATTGGTTGTCTGAACCATATCCACCCCACTGCCCCCTGTCTGTCACAAGAAGCAGTTCAGCCCAGTGGTTAGGTCCCTTTGGTGCAGTTAGGAGGTGAGGGGATCGAGTCCCCCCTCTCCCAAATAAAACAAACATTTTATTTTGCAATGTTTTGCTACCTTACCTTCTCAGTAATCACACATAGGCCCCTGGTAATTAAATTCTAGCCCTGAAATAATTTTTTCCTAAGTCCCTAATAAGGTAAAAATGGCAGATTGCACCTCAATTTTGTAAATTGCATAATAAAATCATTTTAACTCCAAATCCAACATTTTTGATATGTTTTCAATACCAAATTAAATGTTCTACCCAAATATAAAATTTGTTTACTGTTTTGAATATTTTAAATTGGTGCAATGTTTGAAAACTTGTCAAATTCACTTAAACTTGCAAAATTCATAACTTGTTCATAAAAATTCCAAATTTCACAAACCCAAATATGTTTTCCAATCAACTTTTCATGTACGTTCCAAATATAAATTTTGTTTGCTGTTTTGAATAATTTAAATTGCTGAAAACAACTGTTTCTTATTTATTGCAATTAAAATTGCCAAAATAATAACTTGCTCATTTTAAATCCAATTTCCACAAATAAAATATGTTTTCCATGCAAAATTAAACCACCTTTTCAAATATAAATATTGTTTCATGTTTTGAATAATTAAAAGTGGTTAAATAATTTAAACCTTATTTAATTCATTTAATATTGTTCAATTCATAACTTGATCAAATCAAATTCTTTTGGGACATATAAAATATGTTTTCAAACCCTAAAAGTATAAACTTTTGAAATATGAATTTGGTTTAATGTTTTGCACAAATAAAAATTCAAATAAGTTCATGTTTGAATTAAATTCATTTAATTCTGGCTTACACTTGTTTAATTCCTAAATAATTTATTCGAAATCCTTTTTCAACAAGTGAAACATGTATTCCACCTAAAATTGTGTGTTCTTACCAAATATAAACTTTGTTATCTATTTTGAACAATTAAAATTGGTGAAAACAACAAATGCTTGTGTGACACCTTTAAGTAACCAAAATTCCAACACTTAATAAATGAATTTCTAAACTTGCTAAGCCTTATTTCCATTTGGTTCTATTGTTGTTATTTTGCTGTTTTCCTCATCCATGCATCATGCTAATCCACTTTCACATGTTGCTTAGTTGTAAAACAATTAATTCAACCATAAATCATGGGCTTTCCATATGCAATCCAATTGCATATGGGTCCATTTAATCCTGTTTCTATCTTGTCAACTAGTTTATTTCTATGCATCAATTAAGTGGTCATGCATCATCCCATGTTTGTGCACTATGCCATGATATTGATTGTTTATCTTTCTGCATTGTTTGTTTGCTTCTTCTCGGATAAACGACGACGTTGAGACCGACGATCCTTACGACACCCCTTCTAAGGAGTTAGCTCAGTACCAGGCTACTGGGTTTGCAGGCAAGTTATCACTCACATGAACCATTGTGTTCCTTTCAACATTGGTTACCGATACTTTCCGTTGTCTATTTCTGCTAGCCCTATGATTAGTTGTTTCTGTTACGAACCTATCACATGTATCCCTTAACCCTGATATTGCCTCACCTCCATACCTATAACCATTGTTTGAGCCCGTGTCTTACTAGCATGCTTAGGTTGTTTTGCTCGAGTCTGTTACCCGTTACTTTCTGTTACTATTTCATTATGTTCTGGGGGCTCGATGTTAATCAATCAATCATGCTAATGATATTGTTAAATAATAATTTGATGATAAGGCACCGGCAGGAGGCCCTGTGTGGTTTTGAGGCCTGCTAGTGTCGACCCTAATAGGAAAAGGGTCTTGTCTACTGATCCATGATGAGCGCACTAACCGCATGTGGGAAGCGAGTATGGGCGCCCCCCTCAATTTGATTCGATTCGCATCTCGTCCAAATCGCCTCATTTAGTTCGTGTTTTCCATTTGCCGCATGCATGTTTTTGCGAGCCCAGGCCAGGGTGGAACTTTCGTAGTCGGCATATAGGGGGACACGTTCTTAGAGTGCTATGAGGGTCCATTTTCTTCTGGGCTCGATTAGCCGTGCGCCCAAGGTTCTTTGGGCTTGATGCGAAGAATGGTTGGTTGTGTTGAGTACCCCGCTTGGTGGAAGGGCCTTTCCATCTGGCGGGTTATTCATGAGTGTACGGCCAAATTGGTGCAACCCTGCAGGGATAATCTTCTCGAGAAGCCGTGTTTTCCGCGGTTATGGATTACTTGGTGAAAGTACTGGCTAACAAGTACTCAGGACAACTTAAACATAATGATCAAACATGTTACACCCAATGATTAATAACTTGACTAGTAATAGGTTGATGACACAATAACTTGATTCACCTTTAATACAACTGTGTGAGTTATCCTCGGATTGCTTCTTTGGATAAGGGGCGAGATCCAGGATGGGTTTGTTTGAAGTTATCTTTCAGTTGGTTACAATCCTCGATCTTATCTCCTTTCTGTTAGTTGGAAGTTATAGATTTCTGTAGATGGTTAGCGCAGCCAGTTGCAGCATCTTTTATATCCCTTTCTTCCGTTGAACCCAAGGCATCTGTGCTTGGTGTTGACGGGCTACACTTTGGTGAACTGTGAGTCTTGCTTGCCAGTACGTTGGTGTACTGACCCCGTTGGGGCTGTGGTTTACGCAGACGACGTTTCCGAGGATCTCCATGGTGGCTACTACGTGAAGTTTGACGAGGCTGCTGACGAGTAGATAGCGGACCCGGGCAGGATCCGAGACTTCGTGGATGGGCTCCGTCTGTTTGTTTCCGGCCTCTTAGGCCTATTTGGTTCTTGTCTGTACCCAGACGTGTTGAATGCTTCCGTTGTATTGTAATGATGTATTGTTGGGGCAGGTGCCCTCTGAATGATTGTATTTGCTATTTCTGCTCTAATGAGAGCCATTTGCAACTTATTTCAATCTTTTGTGTCGTAGAGATCTGTTGTGATATCACTTGTTAAACGCCGTTGACGTACCATGTGTGTATGGTTTGAAGTACGTCGACGGAAGTGCCTTTGATCTCTAGTGGATAGTTTACATCGACGATGGAATAGCAGGGCTTGTGTTGTCGCGCATAAGCGCAGGCCTACCAGGAAGCTGGGACGTGGGAGCAGTTATGCCCCATAATCCAAGCATCTGCTATCCAGTTCGTACGGTGAGTATCCCCTAGAAATCAGGGTGCGACAAATGGTATCAGAGCCTGTCTGCCTGTAGGATCCCTTTTTACTGGTCACAGTTGAGTCTAGAAACTATTTTGTAGCTATAAAGGAAAAATGAAACGTGAGAGTAGGAATTCTGTTCTTTTTCTTCTTTCCCCACCCACCCTCCCTTTTTCTGGTAAGGAGGTGCAACGTTGTTTTTCTATTCTCATCTAAACTTTCAAGTTAGGATTTCACGAATTCTGGTTTCTCTAGGATGGTTATATCTACTAGACCATAGGAATGGAGGTGGTTGTGACATGATTTATCATGTTGCCTACTCACGATTGAGAACGGAGGCGTGTAAGCCCCGGAAGCAGATCCTCTATTCCTTAAGCAGTATATATTGATCCTTTAGAAGCCCGGATGGGTTTTCCGTAGTACCTCAGGAGTTTTGTTCTCGTTTTCCCCGATGTTGATATCCTGTTCTTCTCAACATCCTTTTCGTCCGTTGAAATCTTGTTGTTGTTTTCCACTTCAATTCTTCTACCGGCGTCTAATCAAAGTTTCCCCGTTCATCCACTAAACTCTATTCCAGCTGAAGTGTTATTTGATACCGGAGCATCACATTCTTTTGTGTCAAAGATCTTTTCCACAACATACAACCTAATTCTGGTTCCACTAAGCAATCAAATCACCGTTCACTCTTCGGGATCTCAAATGTTGACTTCCAACATAAGTAAGAACAATCCAATTCTAATGGGAGGCCACATATTCCTCGTTTCTCTCATGTTGCTGATTCTGACATTGATCTCATTTTTGGTGTTGGATTGATGTCAATAACTCTGTTCCACCCTTATTACAGATAGTCTATTCTCCAAATGAATCAAATTCTTATCAGCTATACACCCTACATACAAAACTTTAACCTCTACTTGAAAATGTTCCGGTGGTTTCCAAATTCCCCGATGTCTATCCAATGTGCACGATGTGTTTCACGTGTCACAGCTCAAGAGGATCTTCCCAAGAAGTTTCCGGACCTTTTCTTTTCTCAGTAGGAATCTCGGGGCGCGATTCCTTCAAGGGGGGCGTTTTGTAACAGCCCAAGTATGAAAACCTACCATTTAGAATGTTTGATTTCTTGTTATTAAAGTATTGCATCATGTCATCATATTGTTGCATTTGTTTCTTTTGTTTTGCATCTGTTATTCTTTGTTTTCACAATGAAAATCAAACAATTTCAACTGCTTTGTTTTCACACTTGTTCTGTTACAACTTTTGGAATAAAACTCACAAATAATAACAACCAAATTGTTCCATTTTATTCCATGTTGATCACTCCTTAATTTGTTGGGTTTAATCAAACAATTACTTCAATCAATTAATCCTAAATCACTTTCAATTTCAAACCAACTCTTCAAATCAGTAACCTTTTGAATCTATGAAGTTCACCAAACAAATGTACTCTTTTATCACCTTAAATAATAGGGTTCACCCTATTTTTAAAGGGATGTTTTCAATAATAATCTTCCATACCTAAGAATCATTAAAATTGGTTTAACTAACAAACAGTAATTAAATTAGAAAACCCTGGAAAACAAAAGTTAGTTTTGGGTTGCTAATTGAAAAAACAAAACCAACCATATTTTTCCAAAATTTTATTGACTTAAAAACTTTCCTTTTTCTTCCCTTTTTGTTTTCAGCAAAAAAAAAAATAAAACAAACAAAAAGAGAAAAGGAGGCAGCAGCTACCTAATCCCAGCCCAGCCCATTCTTCTGGCCCAGTACCTCTTCATCGATGGTCATCTTCCTCGCGTGATGTCACTGCTGTACGACATGGCGCAACGCCACACGATCCTTCGCAACCATCCCGGATGAGCAGCCGTACAAGCACCTCTCCCCTATAACTAACCTACTCCCTCTGCCCTAGACTCGAACCCTAGCCCCTCTCCTATCTCTGCCGCCGCCATCTTCCCTCTCTCTCCCTTCTCTGCTGTCCACCTGTCTGTACACGTCCATGGCCGGAGGAGGGAGTTTCACCATGGCGTCGGGGAAGGGGTAGCCGCCACGGGCTGCAGGGCGTGGGAATGGAACCGCCACGGTCCCCTCGTCCTCCCGGTACTCGCCGTTTCCCCGGAGACCCCCCGGAGCTCCGCCGCCGTCCGCGAGTTCGCCGGCCATCGCCCCTGCCTGCTTCTCGACCTGCTGCTCTCTGTCCGCCCCAACTCCCTCGAGCGCTCTAGGTGAGGCCCCCATCGACCTCCTCCCTCTCCTCCCTCTACTCCTCCTCCCTCATCTCCCTTTCCCCCTTGGCCGCCCCCCTCTCCGGCGAGCAGCCGCTGGAGATCGACTATCGACCTGCTCCGTCCGCTCGTACAGGTTCAGTACGTGCAGATTTTTTGGTTCAGAAAAAAAAAAACCGCGCGCAACCACACCTTAACTCCCCCCGAGATCCCCTATCTACCAAACAGCCGCACTAGCCTACTGGTTCTGTCCCTGTGCGCGCGCAGCGAACCCTCAGGTCGCGGGTTCGAGTCCCGCACCCCCACCTTTTGCTGTTATTTTTCGTTTTGGTTCAGAATTGGTTGTCTGAACCATATCCACCCCACTGCCCCCTGTCTGTCACAAGAAGCAGTTCAGCCCAGTGGTTAGGTCCCTTTGGTGCAGTTAGGAGGTGAGGGGATCGAGTCCCCCCTCTCCCAAATAAAACAAACATTTTATTTTGCAATGTTTTGCTACCTCACCTTCTCAGTAATCACACATAGGCCCCTGGTAATTAAATTCTAGCCCTGAAATAATTTTTTCCTAAGTCCCTAATAAGGTAAAAATGGCAGATGGCACCTCAATTTTGTAAATTGCATAATAAAATCATTTTAACTCCAAATCCAACATTTTTGATATGTTTTCAATACCAAATTAAATGTTCTACCCAAATATAAAATTTGTTTACTGTTTTGAATATTTTAAATTGGTGCAATGTTTGAAAACTTGTCAAATTCACTTAAACTTGCAAAATTCATAACTTGTTCATAAAAATTCCAAATTTCACAAACCAAATATGTTTTCCAATCAACTTTTCATGTACGTTCCAAATATAAATTTTGTTTGCTGTTTTGAATAATTTAAATTGCTGAAAACAATTGTTTCTTATTTATTGCAATTAAAATTGCCAAAATAATAACTTGCTCATTTTAAATCCAATTTCCACAAATAAAATATGTTTTCCATGAAAAATTAAACCACCTTTTCAAATATAAATTTTGTTTCATGTTTTGAATAATTAAAAGTGGTTAAATAATTTAAACCTTATTTAATTCATTTAATATTGTTCAATTCATAACTTGATCAAATCAAATTCTTTTGGGACATATAAAATATGTTTTCAAACCCTAAAAGTATAAACTTTTGAAATATGAATTTGGTTTAATGTTTTGCACAAATAAAAATTCAAATAAGTTCATGTTTGAATTAAATTCATTTAATTCTGGCTTACACTTGTTTAATTCCTAAATAATTTATTCGAAATCCTTTTTCAACAAGTGAAACATGTATTCCACCTAAAATTGTGTGTTCTTACCAAATATAAACTTTGTTATCTATTTTGAACAATTAAAATTGGTGAAAACAACAAATGCTTGTGTGACACCTTTAAGTAACCAAAATTCCAACACTTAATAAATCTCTCCTATCTAAAAGAAAAGTTTGGTTCCGTCTTTGCCCGTACTCCGCGATACGTCGCCCGTTTCGTCCGACCACCATGCGTCCTACTTTCGTCAACTCCCTCCTTCAATCATGCCCGCATCGCACGCACATCCCTTCTCCGCATCCTAGAGCCCGGCACGCTGTCGCGGCCAGAGATACCAAAAGTCACCCTCCTCTTTATTCCTGCCCTTCTTCGCATCTAGAGCCCGCGCCTCCTCACATCGGCCGCCGGATCCGGCCGTCGCCGTCTCCACCGCATAAGCCCAAAACAACGCTCGACGCGAGGTCGCCGCGCCGCAGGCCACCACGATCGTCCCAGAACCATCGCCATCTCTGACGCCCCGTTCGCCCACACCCGGATGGATGGCGGATCTGGGAGAAGAGGTCGCCGACTAGGGTCCGGCCCTCCCGCGCATGTCCTTTGTCAGAGGGCCACCGCCGGCCACACATACGTGTACGCATAGAGCTCGACGACACCAGCCACCCGCACGCCACGAAATCTCCATCGCCAACCGCATACAATAGGTGATGGCCTGCCTCCCCTGCCGCCCTCTTCCTCTGAGCTCCTCTTCCTCTGCATCTCCGCTGGTCCCTGTCTCAAGTGTCGCCTGTCCACTCCCCCTGGTACTCCTCGTCTTTGCCACCCCCCGTTAGAGCACGTGTTGACGAGCTCAGATCTGTACTGCATAATTTCGCCCAGCAACTTTTTGTTCACTACAGTCGAATCAAGAGTTCCAAAAGTCAAAGGGTAGCATCTCACTGAAGGTATGTCAGATCCTAATGCCTCTACGTGTAATAGTCTATTTTTCCAGTTGATTGCATCTTCCAAAAACTCTGATGGATTTTCTGTATGCTAAAAGCTGAAAACATTACAAGTAAATCCTTATGTTGGGTTAAATTCAGTGGACCGTTTTGTTGTCAGACCAAGGAGTTTGATGGATGATCTTATCAAAGAAGACGTGGGCAAGAGGAGCTTACTGATACTATGCATTCTAACACTGTTCTTCTTTGTGTTTATGAGCAGCGCGAGGAGTGAATTGAGGAACACACCACTGTGTTTAAGGATTGACATGAGAACACATTCACAGAGCGTTGTGCAATCCACTTCTGAAAATAAAGGCACATGAGAAAAACTGACGATATGGATTGTCTTCCAAAAAATTGAAGCCCCGGAATAGGGGATACCAACAATGCTATCTATCTAAAAGTTGCTGATTTATTTTCTGAATGAAGTGCTGAAAAGCAGCCGATGTCACTAGCCTATGTGAACTAAAAGTTCAATGTATATATGTGTGTTGTGACTTAGTGTTCCTCCAAATTATATGTCATTTGCGTGCAGTGCAATGAGATGTTTATCATAGGAACTGTGTCTCTGTGGTGCATAAGAGAAGAAAACTGATGGTGGGATATCATCCAGGAAACATTGTGATCTTCAGAGCAATATATGTATCGTCTGCATGCCATATGTTTGATTAAATGTGCACGGGCTAGGCTGTTTAGTGAGCTCTTGGATTCATCTATCAAGTTCGTTTTTATCAATTTCAGGTGATTTCCTGCCCATCAATTAACTTCATTATGTATTGTCTTCTGAATTCTTTTTGGAAATTACGCACATCTTGTTTGAGAGTAGGAATTTTGGAGCAGCGTCTTTTTGGTAACTACAGTACATGTACTCATTGCCGACAATTTTGGGCTAAGTAGTTGTTATATTGCCAATGTGTCACTGTCAACACCTTCTTATACCCCCTATTCAACCCTTATCGATTGGATGAATCATATTTACATGCTGTCAGGAGAGCCGCTTTTGAAAAATGATGCATTGCCTGTCAAACAAGAGGCACATACTGTTCTTGCACAGTATTAGGAAATTCGATTCTTGGTCTTTAAGATTAACTAATCGGCCTTGTTGCCACAAACAAAGGATCCGTCATTTTCAAACAATGAAGTAGCAGATACTAATTTTAACATTTTTTATCTGGCTAAATTTTAAGAAAAATGGTCATCCATGTGATGTGTGCATGCGACGTGAAACTGTACTGAAACGAATATTTCTCTACTCGAGCTGTATGGTGCTATGTATTTTTCCGTTTTTTGTATTTCACTTTCGCTCAAGTTGCACTTCAATAAATATTAACCCTGCATGTTTAGCAGGTTGCTGTCCACTTGGACTGCTACCAGAGTCGGATGAATCCCACATGTCCCTGGAAGTGTGAACGTTGTCAATAGATGTTACCACATGTTTTCATCTCTGCCAGCTGCACAGAAGATCGGGAACATACGGATAAATACTTCTCCGTGGCTGAAACGAATCTTATTTTTCAACTGTCTCTCTCTTGCCATCAAATCTGAGCAATACAAGTGTGTTTCATCAAGGTAAGTTTGTGTGAGTTTTTGGGTTCATTTTTTTTACATCTCACATCCGAATTTTCGGTCTTATAGAAATCTTTATGTTTTTACTGGAATTTGTACTGTAATTACCAGAAATTCAGGTGGATTTCATATTACCGGAATTAGGGCACGGTTCATTCCTGCAATTGGTAGTGAGCGCTAGCCATGCTCAGCTGATAAAAAAGGAACAACTTCCATTATTTGAAATGAAGGTTTTAATTCCTCTAATTATAATCAAAATACCTTTTTAAACTAGAGGTTACATCCCGTGGGATGCTGAAATAACAACAGATTTCATAATGGCAACTTTAGTCATCAGTTGATCATGTTGAAATGCAAATTATCATAATCGTACATGTTTATCTCACTACTCTTGCAAATGATGATTTGTCCTGATGCGCTGCAGAGTGAACACAAATGGTTATATCGCCACAGCCTTTTCTAAAATTGAATGGAATTCTGCCCATTGCTCTCTTATGTACATGATCTATCAAAGAACTTGTAACGATATGGTTTAGTTTATATGCCAACCCAGACTTGTAAAATTGCATTCTCTTGATCTAATAGTTTACGATCGATTTGCCAAAGATCAATAAATGATTGTGATATCTCTCAACAAATAACGGTTTGTCAATTGTGGTAGAACTACTAATGTGAGGTTAACAACCACACTGATATCTTTGTACCTCCTGCGAGGTCATATTGGAGCATCTAAATTCGGAGTTATTAAAAATCAATTGAGTTTCTTGTTAGTTCTGCGAGACTGCGACACTATAGCAAGCTTTGAAATGATTTGCATCTTCTATTCCAGATCGGTGGTAATTTAAACTTCACGGAAGCAAGCAGTCGAGTGCACTAACAAGTGGGCGAAGAAGTCCGCATCTATGTGGACATGCTTGCCGGCGATGATATGGCATCCCTGATGGGGAAGGCTCTTCCTACAAGGACATGTGCGCCTGCAAGTTGACGCGCTCCGAGGAGGTCTGTTTGGCGGACGCGTGGACCGTGAGAAAGGAAGGCCTATCTCAAGCATAGATGCCGGTCCGATCAATCTACAACTTTGATTTTACAGAGCACTGACTAGGCCAATAGCCCAGGCCCTGATGGAGTACCTCTGGTAACACGTCCTGATGGAGTATCTCTGATCTTTGCCCCGCAAAGAAAAACCTGTTTGTATCAGTCGAGGTATGCAATCCACTGGATTACTTTACTTATGGATTGCCTCTTATAAATGGGTTCTTCTGCTTCGGTCGATGTAGTCTGGTTCATGATCTATATCAGTCAAGGTGTACGATGGTAATACTTCGTACATTATTATGTGAACTACTATTTTAATCAATAGAAGCTTCTCCACTAAATTAACTTGTTGTGTGTTGAAAAGTGAAACTTTTGCACAAGTCTCAAGATTACAATGTATGAAAGACAAGCAATGTTGCACCTAAATTCAGGTATCACAGAAGTGCTTTCAACTGTTATAGAACACGAGCAACACTTGTGCTCAGTTCCATCAGTTGAAAAAAGTGCGTTACCAAATTGCTTTAAGTGTTTTGAAGAATGAAATTACCAATTAAATAATACGAGGAATCTTTAACCATTCAAATCTGACCATGTTTCTGTTTCTAGAGAATGATCTCTGGCCATAGCCCAAATGATTCGTTAACCAGTGATGAGGCTTTTTAGTTATATTTGAAATGAAACTGAACACTACAGACGCGGCACACACAGGTAGCCAGACCTGAGAGAGACGAGCTCTTCCGTCAATACTTGAGGAGAAGTGAGCGCCAACTTTGCTTGTCAGGCCTTCAATAAAAGATCCACATAGCCAGTCAGGAGACAATATGGGAGTGTTTCTAACTCAGTCGCAACATGGTGGTTTTCCATAGAAGATCTCCATAGTCGTTCATGCAGTCGCGATACAAGTTCGGAGTGTTTCTACTCAATGGCAACATGGGACAGGTTTGGGGCACAACGTGTTTCTAACTCAATGGCAACATGAGACGGGTTGGGGGAACAACACTGTGTGACGACAAAAAGCGTGATCTCCCGTAAAACGGGCTGACAATTCGGTTGCAATTATCGATGAGTATAAGAGATGCCATGAGAACGACTTTGTTCGGTCACCAAAGTGCTTCTATTGCTTCGATGACTGGACCCCTCCTATCTTACGCGTATTAGGGATCATATCTTAGATATAAGAGGCAATTATTTGTGTTTGTTCCTTATATACATACATTGTCGAATTAGAGCTTTATCGATACTTTCAATGATCTTAATGTTTCCCATAAACCTGATTTTCACGCGTATTGTTTTTTACATGTTTGTCGAATAAAAGAAAATGGTGACCGTGGCAACGCACGGGCATTCAACTAGTGAATTTCTAAACTTGTTAAGCCTTATTTCCATTTGGTTCTATTGTTGTTATTTTGCTGTTTTCCTCATCCATGCATCATGCTAATCCACTTTCACATGTTGCTTAGTTGTAAAACAATTAATTCAACCATAAATCATGGGCTTTCCATATGTAATCCAATTGCATATGGGTCCATTTAATCCTGTTTCTATCTTGTCAACTAGTTTATTTCTATGCATCAATTAAGTGATCATGCATCATCCCATGTTTGTGCACTATGCCATGATATTGATTGTTTATCTTTCTGCATTGTTTGTTTGCTTCTTCTCGGATAAACGACGACGTTGAGACCGACGATCCTTACGACACCCCTTCTAAGGAGTTAGCTCAGTACCAGGCTACTGGGTTTGCAGGCAAGTTATCACTCACATGAACCATTGTGTTCCTTTCAACATTGGTTACCGATACTTTCCGTTGTCTATTTCTGCTAGCCCTATGATTAGTTGTTTCTGTTACGAACCTATCACATGTATCCCTTAACCCTGATATTGCCTCACCTCCATACCTATAACCATTGTTTGAGCCCGTGTCTTACTAGCATGCTTAGGTTGTTTTGCTCGAGTCTGTTACCCGTTACTTTCTGTTACTATTTCATTATGTTCTGGGGGCTCGATGTTAATCAATCAATCATGCTAATGATATTGTTAAATAATAATTTGATGATAAGGCACCGGCAGGAGGCCCTGTGTGGTTTTGAGGCCTGCTAGTGTCGACCCTAATAGGAAAAGGGTCTTGTCTACTGATCCATGATGAGCGCACTAACCGCATGTGGGAAGCGAGTATGGGCGCCCCCCTCAATTTGATTCGATTCGCATCTCGTCCAAATCGCCTCATTTAGTTCGTGTTTTCCATTTGCCGCATGCATGTTTTTGCGAGCCCAGGCCAGGGTGGAACTTTCGTAGTCGGCATATAGGGGGACACGTTCTTAGAGTGCTATGAGGGTCCATTTTCTTCTGGGCTCGATTAGCCGTGCGCCCAAGGTTCTTTGGGCTTGATGCGAAGAATGGTTGGTTGTGTTGAGTACCCCGCTTGGTGGAAGGGCCTTTCCATCTGGGGGTTATTCATGAGTGTACGGCCAAATTGGTGCAACCCTGCAGGGATAATCTTCTCGAGAAGCCGTGTTTTCCGCGGTTATGGATTACTTGGTGAAAGTACTGGCTAACAAGTACTCAGGACAACTTAAACATAATGATCAAACATGTTACACCCAATGATTAATAACTTGACTAGTAATAGGTTGATGACACAATAACTTGATTCACCTTTAATACAACTGTGTGAGTTATCCTCGGATTGCTTCTTTGGATAAGGGGCGAGATCCAGGATGGGTTTGTTTGAAGTTATATTTCAGTTGGTTACAATCCTCGATCTTATCTCCTTTCTGTTAGTTGGAAGTTATAGATTTCTGTAGATGGTTAGCGCAGCCAGTTGCAGCATCTTTTATATCCCCTTTCTTCCGTTGAACCCAAGGCATCTGTGCTTGGTGTTGACGGGCTACACTTTGGTGAACTGTGAGTCTTGCTTGCCAGTACGTTGGTGTACTGGCCCCGTTGGGGCTGTGGTTTACGCAGACGACGTTTCCGAGGATCTCCATGGTGGCTACTACGTGAAGTTTGACGAGGCTGCTGACGAGTAGATAGCGGACCCGGGCAGGATCCGACACTTCGTGGATGGGCTCCGTCTGTTTGTTTCCGGCCTCTTAGGCCTATTTGGTTCTTGTCTGTACCCAGACGTGTTGAATGCTTCCGCTGTATTGTAATGATGTATTGTTGGGGCAGGTGCCCTCTGAATGATTGTATTTGCTATTTCTGCTCTAATGAGAGCCATTTGCAACTTATTTCAATCTTTTGTGTCGTAGAGATCTGTTGTGATATCACTTGTTAAACGCCGTTGACGTACCATGTGTGTATGGTTTGAAGTACGTCGACGGAAGTGCCTTTGATCTCTAGTGGATAGTTTACATCGACGATGGAATAGCAGGGCTTGTGTTGTCGCGCATAAGCGCAGGCCTACCAGGAAGCTGGGACGTGGGAGCAGTTATGCCCCATAATCCAAGCATCTGCTATCCAGTTCGTACGGTGAGTATCCCCTAGAAATCAGGGTGCGACAACTAGCATGGATACAAGGAGTAGTAGACCGGGGATCCGGACTACATGTCGATGAATCCGGTCTGCCTGCCGTTGTTTGTTGCGGCCGGGGCTGTTAACCCTGAAGCCCTTGTGAGTCCATGGCGGGGTCTGACAGTTTTAGCAGTAGGTTAGCAGTAGTAAAAGATTATTTAGACAGAAAGGTATGTAGTAGAATGCATTTAGACTCTCTGTGTTAGCAGTAGTCATAACTTTCTTGCAATAAAAGAATAGTGTATCAAGTTAACAGCAATATGAAGAATTAACATATCATACTATGCCACCAACACTCCAGCCAATAATGGCATCTAATAATGCATATATGTCTAACATATAGAGGGATATTTTTATTTGCAGGAACATTCATGATGCAGAAGCAACCATCCACATATATAAACACCAATTATGCCAAGCATTCCCATCCCACAGGAAGCCCCAGCCCACTAGTTACATCCAAAGCAAAACAAATTTGTGTTATGGGCACAACAGAAACAGCAAACATATGTAGAACTAGTGGGACAGCACACAGCTCAGTCACTTCTTTCAAAATCTTAAGTTTATAGACCATTCCAAAAAAAAATATAGCTCTTACTGTTGGGGTTGGTCTTATGGTTTGTAACAGAGACATAGACTAGCAGCAGTTCAACTACACTCATCAGTTTTAACTCCGCTGAAGTATGCCTATCTGAAGTAGTGTAGGGAAGTTTTACATGAGTTAATGGTGTTAAATAAAGTACCAACTCAGCTATCCAGCAATCAACAATACAAGACAACTACACTATATTTTTATGAACTAAATAAGCTCAGAATGGCAGGAGATCAACATATTCTTAATTGGTACTTACACAACAACAGCTCAGATTAGCAAATTTTTGTCTATTGTAGAAACGGAAGTAGTTTCGGAGGATACTTCTGAATTAGTATGGGGAAACCAAGGACCGGACTAGTATGGGGGCTGAAACCAAGAAGTGCAGGCACCATGGACTGAACCTGAAGAGGAAAAAACGTTGAGTAGGAGGAGGAAGGAGGACGAAACGGAAGGTGGTGACAGAAGTAAAGTTGCGGGTGGATTCCATGGCGGCGAGCGGGCGGCCACGAGGAGATCCTGCGCGAGGCAGAGCTGGGGCTGGTTGGATCTGTCGTTGGAGGCCCGGGGCTGCCAGATCTGAGATTCACCGGGTGTTCGTCTTGTTCGGGTTACCGTATCTACCAGTGCCCTTCATGAACCGGTGGTGCTCCATCTTCGCGTCCGTCGGAACCTGTAGAGATCAATAGTGAGGCAGAGAAGCTGAGAGGGATGGGTAGAAGAGAAATTGAGATTCACATCAGGGACGAAGAGCATGAGTGACGGCGGATAAAACCCTTGGTTACTTCTACCTCGTGCAGATGCAGGCGGGAACGCTGCCAACTCGCGCCGTCGGGAGGACGACGTGGACGACGACGAAGACTTGTCGGCGTTGTGGACGGCCATCTCGGCCGCGAGCCCGACGATCCCGACGCCCTCTTTGTGTTGGTGAGCGCGCTTGGATGGTGTGCCGGATGAGAGGGAACGCTCGGGGCGGCTCCGGGCGCTCAAGATGGAGAGATGGTGGCAAGTGCGGTGAGATGGAAAGATGGGAGCAAGAGAGGCGGCGCTGGAGGGGAAAGAAGTGGAGAGAGAGGGGACAGGCTAGGGTTAATTCGGGATTCGGAGGGATAATAAGGGTGCGACGGCGGGATGCCAAAATTATGGGCGCGAAAAAAGCTGCTAACAATTTTCTTTTCTTAGTGAGTGCAGCTAGGCCCTACCTCTTCTTAACAAAATTTCTATGGTGTATAAACAACACAAATTGTGCCACTATATGCTTCCATAAATGATTTTTACAAAACAAAAAATTATTTAACACCCCTCCATTTTATCTCAAAGTATACCATATTTTATAGACGGTCAGCAAAAAGAATGCATTTTCGATCTTTCTAACTATTCGGCCATTTTTTCAAAAAATAAAATTAATTCATAAGTAGTGATTTTATTAGAGATGCACCGAGAGATCTACACCGAGAAATTAATTCATAACTCTAGCCACGAACTGTCATGGCGGTAGTGCGCTCGTTTCTGAAATTTTCCTTACCATAGATAGGGTTCAGTCTCTAGGTTAGGTGGTTTAGTAGTAACAATAAACGGCTCGTTTCCGAAAATTTCCTTACCAGCTATTTTATTTTCTCTACGTTGATAGACAAAACTTAAAGACATATAATTAAGCATTTCGTTGTAAATATATTTTTTCATCACAACATGCTTTGTAATACCATTTTTCATCACCACATGCAAGACCTTCGCTTGTTGTCATTATATATGTCCTAGTATCCACAATTTGGAATACGACAGTTGGGTTGAAAAGGTGTTCACATAAATGAGCTATCTCCTCCGAAGATTCTTGGGTTTCTAGCCAAATGACGAGTGTTATGGCCATATTCATGGCATAAATTGTTGAAGTTGCCCATATTCTACCCAAACATGCATATTGGAACAACGAACATTGTTGTCGAAGAAAGTTTACTTTTTCTCATCATAAAAATACCATTTTCTCTTTTCGGAGTGTCAAAAAAAGGTTTTTTTGTGAAGCACCTACCAAAATTATGTTGCAAAATTGCACCAAATAAAATTAGAAAGTTATTATACCACATTTTATGTTTAAATGATCAAATTAGAACCTCCCGATAGCTTAAAATACACATCTTTTGAAAAAGGAAAATTTCTGCCGATTTAGGTGAAACCGGGTAAAAATTAAACTACACGTGCCTCGTAGTTTGGTCATGATTTTTTGTAAAAATCATTTTTAGCTACACAAGTACCTATTTAAATATAGATATAGCAATATTTTATCAATATTCAACTCCTAGCTATGAACGGTCATGCCCGCCGTCTTGACTATTTTGTTAAACCGACATAGAAAATTTCAGAAAATTAAAAAAAATCGAAATGATGCAAGACCTTTGCGTGGTGTTATTATATATGTCCTAGTATCCACAAAAAATAATAAACTTGGAATACGACATCTGGGTTGAAAAGGTGTTCATAGAAATGAGCTATCTCCCCCGAAGATTATTGGGTTTCGGGCCAAATGATGAGTGTTTTGGCCACACTCATGGCATAGTTTGTTGAAATGTGCCCATATTCTACAAAAACATGCATAATGGAACAACTAACAATGTTCGCGAATAAAGTTTTATTTTTCATTGAATAAAAATACCATTTTCCATTTTCGGAGTGTCAAAATAGGGTTTTTTTGTGAAGCGCCTACCGAAAATATGTTACAAAATTGTACAAAGTAAAATTCTAAATATATTATGTCATATTTGATATACAAATAACAAATTTACTACCTCTTAACAACTCAAAATACACCTCTTTTGAAAAAGACAAATTTCTGTCGATTCCGGTGAAACCGGGCCAAATTTGAACTACACGTGCCTCGTAGTTTGCTCATGATTTTTTGTAAAAATAATTTTTAGATACAAAAGTACCTATTTCAATAGAGATATACCAAGATTTTATCAATATTCAACCTCTAGCTACGAACGGTCATGCCCGCCGTCTTGACTTTTCCCTAAAACCGGTTTAGAAAATTCCAGAAAATTCAAAAAAATCGAAATGATGCAAGACCTTCGCGTGGTGTTATTATATATGTCCTACTATCCATAAAAAATAATAAACTTGGAATACGACATCTGGGTTTAAAAGCTGTTCATAGAAATGAGCTATCTCCTCCGAAGATTCTTGGGTTTCGGGACAAATGACGAGTGTTTTGGCCACACTCATGGCCTAGTTTTTGAAATATGCCCATATTCTACACAGACATTCATAATGGAACAACTAACAATGTTCGCGAAGAAATTTTTATTTTTTATTGAATAAAAATACCATTTTCCATTTTCGGAGTGTCAAAAAAGGGTTTTTTTGTGAAGCGCCTACCGAAAATATGTTATAAAATTGTACAAAGTAAAATACTAAATATATTATGTCATATTTGATCTACAAATAACAAATTTAATACCTCTTAACAGCTCAAAATACACCTCTTTTGAAAAAGACAAATTTCTGCCGATTCCGGTGAAACCGGGCCAAATTTAAACTACAGGTGCCTCGTAGTTTGCTCATGATTTTTAGTAAAAATCATTTTTAGATACAAAAGAACCTATTTCAATAGAGATATACCAAGATTTTATCAATATTCCACCTCTAGCTACGAACGGTCATGCCCGCCGTCTTGACTTTTTCCTAAAACCGGCTTAGAAATTTCCAGAAAAAGTCAAAAAAATCGAAATGATGCAAGACCTCCGCGTGGTGTTATTATATATGTTCTAGTATCCACAAAAAATAATAATCTTGGAATACGACATCTGTGTTGAAAAGGTGTTCATAGAAATGAGCTATCTCCTCCGAAGATTCTTGGGTTTCGGGCCAAATGACGAATGTTTTGGCCACACCCATGTCATAGTTTGTTGAAATGTGCCCATATTCTACACAAACATGCATAATGGAACAACGAATAATGTTCACGAAGAAAGTTTTATTTTTCATTGAATAAAAATACCATTTTCCATTTTTGGAGTGTCAAAAAAGGGTTTTTTTGTGAAGCGCCTACCAAAAATATGTTACATAATTCTACAAAATAAAATTCTAAATATATTATGTCATATTTGATCTACAAATAACAAATTTAGTACCTCTTAATAACTCAAAATACACCTCTTTTGAAAAAGACAAATTTCTGCCAATTCCGTTGAAACCGGGCCAAATTTGAACTACAGGTGCCTTGTAGTTTGCTCATAATTTTTTGTAAAAATCATTTTTAGATACAAAAGTACCTATTTCAATAGAGATATACCAAGATTTTATCAATATTCAACCTCTAGCTACGAACGATCATGCCCGCCGTCTTGACTTTTTCCTAAAACCCGCTTAGAAAATTCCAGAAACTTAAAGGAAACTCGAAATGATGTAAGACCTTCGTGTGGTGTCATTTTATACGTCCTAGTATCCACCAAAAATAATAAACATGTAATACGACAATTGGGTTGAAAAGGTGTTCACATAAATGAGCTATCTCCTCCGAAGATTCTTGGGTTTCGGTCCAAATGACGGTTGTTATGGCCACACTCATGGCATAGTTTGTTGAAATGTGCTCATATTCTACCCAAACATGAAAATTGGAACAACGAACAATGTTGCCAAAGAAACTTTTATTTTTCTCTTAATAAAAATACCATTTTCTATTTTCGGAGTGTGAAAAAAGGTTTTTTTGTGAAGCACCTACCAAAAATATGTTACAAAATTGCACCAAATAAAATTATAAAGTTATTATACCATATTTCATGTGCAAATAACAAAATTACGACCTCTCAATAACTTTAAATACACCTATTTTGAAAAAGACAAATTTCAGCCGATTCAGCTGAAACCGGGCCAAATTTGAACTACAGGTGCCTCGTAGTTTGCTCATGATTTTTTGCAAAAAATCATTTTAGTTACACAAATACCTATTTCTTCAGAGATAAACCAAGATATTACTGTAGATAGTTTTACAAAACTGATTTCTGTCAATTTGATGGTGAAATTCAAATTATAGAAAATGTAAACAGAAAAAAAAAACAGTTTAGACCCAGCCCAACCCAGCTAGCCGTGAGAACCTGTGCCAGCACTAGCTAGACAGGACAAATTCCGTCCCATGCGAAGAGGGCAGCATTCCCCCCACCCGCCCCGAGAATTTTTTTTGATGGATTTGTCCCACCAAGGCCCAAGTTCGCTTTGATTTTTTCCTTAAGTAGAGCGAACGCTATGTATGTTCAGCGCGTGTGTGTTGGCCTGGTGGTTGTGCTACTCGTTGGTGAGCACGAGGTGCAGGGTTCGATTCCCATGTCCGCACAATATTTTTGCTAATATTCCGGTAGAGCCACACAGGCCACGCACGCACGTCAGGTCACGTCAGGCCACGCACGCACGTCAGGTCACGTCAGGCCACGCACGCACGTCAGGTCACGTCAGATGCAAGGCTGGAAGACAACTCGAATTCATGTCATGGGTTGTAGTTTGTGTGGCTGGCCCCACATGTCATTGGTATCAATTGAATTTATGGATTGACACATAAGTCAATGAAATGGAAACTGAACATGACACATAGGAAAAAAATGATGATGTGGTCATCCAGTCATATAAATGTGTCTAAAAACTAAAGCCTCAGATCACATGCACCGTTTATGAAGATTTCATCTTATACGGATACGACGTTTTTAACTCAAATCGTCGTTATTTTACAGGGTTTTTATCCCCTCAAACAACTTACGACGATCTTGTTTGAAATCGTCACAACTCTATGACGATTTCGTTCTTCGTCATTACGAGAACGTCATGTATCAACACATTTCGTGTAGTGTTAGTACAAGGGTATCCATTGTTGCAAATGTAAAACCATGTCAATTCATTTTCATTTTGGAGTGCATTTTACGATTTAGATCTCCTATATATTTGGTAATTTAGTTGACACTCTCGCCACGTGGGATACCCGGTCAGCTCTCCTCTCCACTCCCAAACTATGGATAATCCAGCGGCACCCCATGCGGGCGCAAAACGCTCTCATCTCTACTCCCAAACTGTATGTCTGTGCCACACCTCTCTACTCCCAAACTTCGTTGTGCACAGATCCACCGGTACCATGTCTGGCCGTCGCGAGGAGGGCCGCTAGCAGCAGATCCACGGGTACTTTCCCCGGCGCATCATGCAATGTTGGGGCGCGTAGAGATAAACGAAAACTTTTTCCTACGCGGTGCTCCCAAGATCTAGCCGAGGTAGAAGGCCACGAGTATTACCACTAGACGCGCAGTCGCGGATTATCGATGAAGTGCGTCGGGGCAGTGCAGTCCCACGATCCGATCCGGCCGATCCAATCCCGCGAACCAAAGTGCTGAACGTACAACACCTCTGCCGGTATCCACACGTACGAGGAGGAGCTCTGACGGCAGACTGCTAGGTCTGGGGCGACGGCTGGACTGGGTGGGGCTAGGGTTCCCAACGCATGGGAGTGGACTAACGTGCCCGCTGGGCAACCTGTGCCCCTCTTTATATAGCGAATGGTAGTGGGCTTCACAACACTTGTGGCCCATTCCCTCTGTGATTCCGACTCACAGCTCAGTCCAATTCCGGTTCGGGTCCAACCCAACCAATACTTGCTCCCGCTCTTAAGTGTGCGACCCTGCAGGCTCATGGTGACTTGGACACGATTGGAGTCCGACTCGCAATCGATCAATCGGTAGCGGCTCCTAGCAGAACGTGCCGACTCCCAAGTCCCATTGAGTCATGACGACATACCTTTCAATGTGATATTCATCTTAGTCCCGTTTGCCTCACGATATACCTTGTCAAACTATAGGCGATTTATCGTCATCCCTCAAATAGTTCGACTCTCTTCTCGATCCGTGATATGTGATTCATCTGACTAACTCTTAGTCAACAGACACAGTTAACACTTAACTGAGTTGCGCATGGTCATGCTTCCTGAATCATATCACTCGAGAGGGCCCAGAGAATATCTCTCCATTCGGAGGAGCAAAATCCCATCTTGATTATCAACATCGCGCAGTTTGCTTCTCATTCGACCCGAAATCTGTCTTTATAGTTGCCTTGTCACAGAAGAAAGTTTGACAGAACCTAAGTCGGTGATCCACAACTCGGATTGTGCGACAATCTCAGGTCTAAGGATTACATTGATTGAGACATGCAAATGACGACTTACTCGTTGCATCTCAATATGGGTCAGTCCGACTTGTTAAACTCTTTAGCCAAGTCCGTGAACGTTGGAATGGCATCACCATGCCCATGAAAAGTGGAACCGTGTCATCAGCCAACACTCACATTAGTCTAGGGTGTGTGTCCAGCACAACCTTAACGATCAAGGACAATTAGTATGAACAACATGAATATATAGTTCCACAATCGAATCACATATTCAATGACATATATCAGATGTTCAAACCAAAGGACAACTTAATAACTTTATGAATACATTGGGAATTACATCATACATGATTGCCTCTAGGGCATATTCCCAACATTCTCCCACTTGCACTAGAGTCAATCATCTTGGCATCATATGCCTAGGCATCTAATGCCCATACCTCTCGTGTGTGCCTCATGCTTAGGCTGTGGTAGCGCATTTGTCAACGGATCTGCAATGTTTGCATCCGTATGTACTTTGCATAACTTGATATCACCTTGTTCGACAAACTGGCGAATGAGGTGGTACCGCATGAGTATATGTTTGTTCTTCTGGTGTTGTCTAGGTTCCTTGGCCTATGCGATAGCACCATTGTTGTCACAATATACGTCCAAAGGATTGGACGCACCCTGAACCACACCAAGATCTATCAGGAGGTTCCTGATCCAAACAGCTTCCTTTGCCGCCTCTGAGGCAGCAATATACTCAGCCTCTGTTGTAGATGCAGACACCATATCTTTCTTGGAACTCTTCCAGCTCACAGCTCCTCCGTTCATTACGAACACGTATCCAGATTGCGAACGAGAATCATCTGAGTCGGTCAGATAACTTGCATCTGTGTAACCCTTTACAATGAATTCCTCATCACCTCCATAAACTAGGAACATTTCCTTAGTCCTTCTCAAGTACTTAAGGATATTTTTAACCGCTGCCCAGTGGGCTTCGCCAGGGTCAGCCTGGTATCTGCTCGTAACACTTAGAGCATAGGAAACATCTGGCCTAGTACAAATCATGGCATACATGATGGATCCGATTGCCGAAGCATACGGGATCACACTCATCCAACTTCGCTCATCAGTTGTCGAAGGACACCGAGTCTTGCCAAGTTTTATACCATGGGACATTGGTAAAACCCCTTCTTAGCCTCTTCCATTTTGAATTTCTTCAAAACTTTGTCCAGATATGTACTCTGACTCAATCCAATGAGCCGCCTTGATCTATCTCTATAGATCCTGATTCCTAATATGTAAGTCGCCTCACCTAAATCCTTCATTGAGAAACTCCTTTCCAATGACTCTTTGGTTTCTTGCAACATCATGACATCATTTCCAATCAGCAATATGTCATCCACATATAAGATTAGAAAATTTACTTTGCTCCCACTAAACTTCTTGTATAAACAAGAATCATGATCGCTCTTGATGAAGCCAAACGATTTGACTACCTCATCAAAGCGAATGTTCCAACTCCGAGATGCCTGTTTCAACCCATAAATGGATTTCTGAAGTTTGCATACCTTGTCAACGTTAGCTGGATCGACAAAACCTTCGGGCTGTATCATATACACGTCCTCGGTTAAATTTCCATTAAGGAAATCCGTCTTGACATCCATCTGCCATATCTCATAATCGAAATAGGCTGCTATGGCTAACATGATCTGAACTGACTTAAGCATCGCTACTGGCGAGAAAGTCTCGTCATAGTCAACTCCTTGAACCTGTCGGAACCCCTTCGCGACAAGTCGTGCTTTATAGATGGAAACATTTCCATCCATATCATTTTTCTTCTTAAAGACCCATTTGCACTCGACGGGTCTTGCACCGTCAGGCAGATCAACCAAATTCCAGACTTGATTTCATCCATGGACTTTAACTCGGATCTCATGGCTCCAAGCCATGACTCGGAATCAGATCCCACCATCACTTCCAAATAAGTTGTCGGCTCATTACTGTCTAATAGTAAAACATCACGAGCGTTTTGTAATCTGGCAGATCTCCGTGGTTCAGCTGCTGTTACCGGTCTAGGTACCACGATAGGATCATTCTCCAAGGCGCTCGCCGACTCGCCCCTAGCCGGTTCCTCTCGAATTTCTTTGAGTTGCACTGTGCTCCCACTGACTTCCCGACCGAGAAACTCTTTCTCAAGGAAGACACCATTCCGAGCGACAAACACTTTGCCCTCTTCCCGGTTGTAGAAGTAGTACCCCAAGGTTTCCCTCGGATACCCCACGAAAATACACTTATCCGACTTGGGCGTGAGCTTGTCTGACTGAAGTCGCTTGACAAATGCTTCACAACCCCAAATCTTAAGAAAAGACAAACTTGGCCTCTTTCCAGTCCACATCTCATGCGGTGTCTTCTCTACTGACTTTGATGGTACTCTGTTTAGTGTGAACGCCGCAATTTCTAGACAATAACCCCAAAATGATAAAGGTAGATCCGTCCGACTCATCATTGATCGTACCATGTCCAACAAGGTCCAATTTCTCCGTTCTGATACACCGTTTCTCTGTGGTGTACCCGGCGGAGTGAGTTGAGGAACTATTCGACAGCTCTTTAGATGGTCATCAAACTCATGGCTCAAGTACTCGCCTCCACGGTCTGACCGTAGAAACTTTATTTTCTTGTCGAGCTGATTTTGTACCTCATTCTGGAATTCCTTGAACTTTTCAAAGCCTTCGACTTGTGTTTCATTAAATAGATATATACCTACTCAAATCATCAGTGAAGGTGAAGTACTCATAACCACCGCTGGCTGTCGTGCTCATTGGACCACATACATCACTATGTATTAGTTCCAACAAGTCGGACGCCCTTTCAGAACTCCTTGCAAAAGGTGTCTTGGTCATTTTGCCTAGTAGGCATGATTCACATGTCTCGAACGACTCTAAGTCGAACGAAGTTAGAAGTCCATCATCATGGAGCTTCTTCATGCGCTTCCAACTTATATGACCAAGCCGACAATGCCAAAAGTAAGTCATATTCGGATCATTCGGTTTCAACCTTTTAACATTTATGTTATAGTCCGATTCACTATCAAGATTTAAAATAAATAACCCGTTCTGAACGGGTGCAAAGCCATGAAACATATCTTTCAAATATAAAGAACAACCATTATTCTTAATATTCGACTCATAACCTTGTCTCATCAAACATGAGGCGGAAATAATGTTTCGACTAAGCACTGGAACATAATAACAATTATTCAGTTCCATTAAATATTCTGAAGGTAAATGAAGTTGCATCGTACCGACTTCCAACGCAGCGAATCTCGCCTTTTTGCCGACCCGAATATCAACCTCTCCTCTTGCCACGCTCCTAGTTCTTACCAGTCCCTACAACGAGTTGCATATGTGAATAACTGATCAGGTATAATATACCCAAGAACTATTAGGTGCATCAGCAAGATAAATGTCTATAACATTGCACACAAGTGTATCTGAGTCGGAAGTCATACCTCCACTCTTGGCTCTGTCAGCCAAATACTTGGTGCAGTTCCTCTTCCAGTGGCCATCCTGCTTGCAATAGAAGCAATTGGCTCCGGCTGTAGGAGAAGGCTTAGTATTTGAGGAAGCGCTCTGGACAGGGCCATGGGTGTTGCCTCCTGACTTATCCTTCTTCTTCTTAGTCCAAGAACTCTTCTTGAACTTAGCCTTATTCTGCACCATCAACACTTGACTGGTGCCTTTCTTGATATCAGCCTCTGCCGTTTTGAGCATCCCATGTAATTCAGTGATACTCTTATCCATACCATGCATATGGTAGTTCGAGATGAACGGACCATACGCAATAGGAAGAGAGTTCAGAATTATATCAGTAGCGAACTCTTCGTTAATTGGGACGCCCAGCCGATCCAGAGACTGTATGTAACCAATCATCTTGATTACATACGGGCTTAGTGGATCGCCGTCTTTAAGCTTACAGCCCAGCAAAGCTTGAGAGACTTGATACCTCTCGGTCTTTGCCTGAGCCTGGAACATACTTTTGAGGCTTTCGATCATATCGTAGGCCTCAACATTTTCGAACTGCTGCTGCAAGTCCGGTTCCATATGTGCAAGCATAAGAAAGCTAATTTCCGTAGACTCATCTCTAGTCTTACGGTAGGCATTCATGACTGCGACAGTCGCATCATCATCGGGCTCTTATGGAAGTGGAGTTTCTAGAACATGTTCTTTCTTGTCATGCTTGAGGACTATCCTTAGATTACGATACCAGTTGGTGAAATTAGTTCCATTAAGCTTATCTTTCTCTAGGATCGACCTCAACGCAAAAGTGGACAACTGAGGAAGGTTGCTAGGTGCCATTGATCTACAACAGAAATATGCAAAACACTTAAGACATGTATTCATAAAAGAGCAGGCATATTAAACATTTTAATACTTACGCTCCCACTAGAACCAACATCCCTCCGATGGTTGCTAAGTGATTCAAGATCCTAAATAAGCAAGCCGACTAGTGAGCTTTAGCATCACCGCTAGCCGTCAAGTGATCTAGGTAGGCAACACCTTGCCAATCGTATCCCTATACGACTCCTGTTAGTTGGGTGGCATCACATGCCCCGGCTCCCAACCTTCCTCACCCCGAGCCCCACAACCGTTGTGATGGACTCATCTAGATTACCATGTGCTTCCGCTTGTAAGAGTCCTACTCAAACCCACCTAATCGGAAAGAATTGGTAGCACCTCAATTTCATGAGCCCACTACCAAGAATGTCCGACTTGTGATGGTGCAGCACTGGCGGGGCGACCGACTAGACCTTCTTTGAGGGATTAAAGAATCTACCAACTATCTAAATAGAGGTAAATAGAGACATAACAATAACACAAATAAAGCAATTATAATGTGAAATGGTATGGCTCTCTTCATGGTGATCTCCATCTCCACAAAGCGTGTAAGTTGACTCGTGCCAACTCTTGTCACGTGCCATCTTACTCCATGTAGCCGACTTGTACGTCGACTTGCATGTCACCGGGTTCTCCAACAAGCTACACTAGCTAGTAAATCGAAGATTACATAGAGAATCTGACACGGAGGTCGTTATACAATAAAATGACAGCACCTAGGCTCCAGCCGGCTGACAAGAACATGATACGCAGATCGTGTATGGATTACACACATCACATGCACATAAGCCATACCATTCACAACTTCCTGCAAAAACAAGTTATGCATAGATACGATATCTACCGGCGTTGTGAAACTCGTAACGACATCTAAGGCGCTACGACAGGGCGAAGCCGGCGGTCCCGCTAGCCAGATAGTGGGAGGCCGCTATGACATCTAAGGCGCTACGATTTCGGAAAATGCAGATCTCATCTGCATCCCGAACATGAATTTCTTCATCGGATAAAATGATTTTACCCAAATCCGATCCGTATTCCGATTCGATCAAACTCTTTGATCTTCGATCACCGCAACTGGATTTATGTGTCACGGTATACCCCGATGGCGGAAACCGACCGGTAGGGGTAAGTTGTTCCACGACCTTAGCAGTATGATCACGGAAACCAGATCATCCATTAACCCCAAGTACGATTGATCCAATCAACCTTGTATAAAACCGATCTATCTCATAGAGCGACCATGAAAACAGAAATTAGATCACATCTAACGCTAACTACATATCACATATGTACGGATCTCGGGCCTAATACCAGAAACTACCGCTCTGATTCCACTGTTGGGGCGCGTAGAGATAAACGAAAACTTTTTCCTACGCGGTGCTCCCAAGATCTAGCCGAGGTAGAAGGCCACGGGTATTACCACTTGACGCGCAATTGCGGATTATCGATGAAGCGCGTCGGGGCAGTGCAGTCCCATGATCCGATCCGGCCAATCCAATCCTGCGAACCAAAGTGATGAACGTACAGCACCTCTGCCGGGATCCACACGTACGAGGAGGAGCTCCGACGGCAGACTGCTAGGTCTGGGGCGACGGCTGGACTGAGTGGGGCTAGGGTTCCCAACGCATGGGAGTGGATGTAACATCCCAGTGTTTGGGAAGTTGTAAGGATCTAAATTTAATATGTGCATTTGCAAAGCATGCATCTGAAAGTACGGGAAATTTTGGCGCGAAAGTTTAAACAAATCAAAGTGACCAATGTTTCACTTGACATGATGAAATAGGTCTAGAGCATCTAGTCAAGAGAACAATTGGAGTGATCTTTATAAGAAGTATCTTAAGAAACCAAATCATCTGGTTACACAAACCATAATTGGCTGTGACCAACACTAACTGTAACATCCCAGTGTTTGGGAAGTTATAAGGATCTAAAGTTAATATGTGCATTTGCAAAGCATGCATCTAAAAGTACGGGAAATTTTGGCGCGCAAGTTTAAACGAATCAAAGTGACCAAAGTTTCACTTGACAAGATGAAATAGGTCTAGTTCATCTAGTCAGGAGTACTTTTGGAGTGATCTTTATAGCATAGTATCTCTATAAACCAAATCATCTGATTACACAAACCATAAGTGGATGTGACCAACACAAACCCTAAACAAGTCTAACCTCAAGTCTACAAGTGACTTGGGATAATTCACTAGGTATCTAGAACTCAAAGAGGGGTGAGTATCCAAATCCCATATCTGATGATCATACTTCCAAAATTAAGTAATACCTAATTGAACCATCTCATTAACAGAGATGTTTTCTATAAAACAACAACTCTTAAGTTATCAACCATTCACACCACATCTGTCCAAATTATTAAGTAACTACTAAGTGAACCTTCACAAGTAAATAACAAAGGTTCAACAGAACACCAGTGATACAAACAAGTATTAACCCAAGTCTCACAAGTGGGTAGTAACTGAATTATCATAATAATATATTTATCGAATTTGTACATATCTCCTCAACTATACAAGAAGTACCTAAGAGAATAATCAAATCTTCTTCAACCACTGTTAAAACCCTGATCATCACATATGATCTTTCCAAACCACTATGTCTGTATCATGAATACAAATGAATAATATAAAATAACAACATGACAACCTAAGTAACCAACTAACAACCATGATCTAAGTCATTAAACTCAATAACTTTCACATGCTCATTGTTTCAATCAATTCATACAAGTGAGCATATGAAATCGTAACACCTCAATGAATCATTTGATCCACTTACCATTAAGTCATCAATTCATAAGCATTTGACACCTCTACTCAAACCCAACAATTCTACAACTGAAGTATCTCTGGATACAAGTAAGGATAACAACAAGTATAACCTCTATTAGTGGAATTGAATGGAAAGCTAAGTAAAACTAATCATGTGTGAGTCAAGTACATATCTTTGGGATAAATAAGAAGTATATGGAAGGATAATAAAAGCATGAACTAACTCTTAATCTAGATCTTGTTATGTTGTCAAGACCATTCTATCTTGTTTTCCAATCTTCTCTAAGTTATTATACAAGTGAAGCAACCACAAGAAGAGAGGAACTATCACCAGAAGATCTTCAAGAAGATTATTTAGAGTGTGCTTGAAGTGCTACTCCAATCTTCTATAAGAGTACTTGGAAACTCTTATATATTGATCTGACCTTATTAACCTCTTGAAATAGTATGATATTCCAATGTTGGTGTTATATAGAAGTAGTTTGGTAACAAGACTAATTACCTTGTTAACAGATCACTTTTGTATACTCAAACACTTGAGTATCTTACACAAATAAACATAAGATCATATAACCTGGTACATCTCAGCCTATTGTATATGAGTAGTAATTTGGAGGCAAGTCTGGCCCACTTGTTAACAAGTTATTCTTGTATGCATATGGAAACTGGATGTTACAAAATTAACTCACATTCTTTTACAATCATCTAAGTAAAATCCTTGCTTGGAGTAATTGGATGTTTTCACCACAATGGTGAGATAGTTGAAGTTGGAAACCAAGAGAGGAACACACCTGCAATGGACAAGGGTGATAACAGAAGACTAGTGACAACCAGTGACAAGAACATCAAGCAACATGAGTCAACAAGGAGAAACACTAGCTTAGCAAGGAAGCTTAGCATAAGAAATTCTCAAGTGAAATGTTCAGTGATATTAGAAAAACTAGAACCCAATGCATTGTTAAGACTCATCATAGATGAGAAACAAATAACAATCACTTTAATGGAAACAATTGTCAAGAGAGAAAATAGCAACACTGCCTCAGTTAGGGAGTATAAGAAATTATCCAGTGAATCTTTAGGATGTATTAGGGAACCATTAATCTCTGTCAAGCTCATCAGAGATGAGAAACTCATGGTAAATATCTTAAATGGAAATAATTATCAATAATGATTTAATAACCAACCATTTCATCCAAAGGTCTTGATATGTGGAGGTTAATGGTAACAAGTTCAATACCTTGTTTTCCAAATCCTTTTCATAGATAAGACTAACAGATGATAACAAAAATTCATCAACTCATACCCATGTAAAATAATTACATGCTTTAGAGAAAGCATGGGATAATATCCAAATTGGAAACTATGTGGAAAACATACAAATAAGCTCTCAAAACCACTCATGTTTTCCATTTGATCAAGTACTGAAAACCGCAAACAGAGAATGCACAAACCTCAGTAACATGCCAATCAAACTTGCTAGGAGTCTCAATTAGGAAATAACAAAGCCTCATAAGAGAAAATAAGTTAGTACCTAATAAAAATAATTTAGTATGTCATGGGATACAATTCTCTATTGAGTAAATTCCAGTTCCATAGACAGAAACAATACCAAGTAATTTTATCAAACTATTTTCTATAAGGGATTATACCTAAAAATTTTCAATTATGATACACCACCTTGGTATTCACAAGTATGGAGTGTGTAATTATATTAAATATGCTTTAGCATAGTTTTAGAGCTATTAAGTAAATTAAAAGAGGAGAAAACAACAAATTCACTTAATCTCGCACCCTAAATAAAAAATACAAATATTACTCCAATTCACCAAAACAAAACATGGTGTGATTGAAAATTTGATAAGCATTCCAAATATATATTTTATTAATTTTTATCTTCACAAAAAGGTCCTGAAAACATAGGTTTCTTCTCAGTTTTAGTAATAAAAGGACCTGTTGGTAAATTCTAGAAGTTGTAGGGGGGTATCGAAATTTCGTGAAATCTTTTCCTTTCTTCTTCCTCTGCCAGAAGGCAGAGGAGAAGATCGTGCAGCTCGCATCGCCGCTGCCACCTCCTGCCGCCGCCATTCCACGAGGATAAGAACCCACAAAGCCGTCTGCATCAAGCTATCTCTCACTCTTCTCCCTATTCCCTCCTTCCTCTCGGTTTTCTTCCAGAAGAGGGAAAATGGAACCGAAACCCTAGCCGTACCACCGCCGCTCACCGTCGATGCGTGCGGCCACGGGAGGCCTCTCCAGGACCACCACTGGATTCGCGGTCGTCCCTTACCCCTCCTCAAGCACGCACGTGACCCGGGACGCTAGGAGCTGAGCGAATCGGACCATCTTCTCCAACTCCGGCCGCCGGCCGAAATTTGACATCGTCGTCGATTGCCGCCTCGCCGAGCCTCCCCGACCACATCAACATACTCATGGTGAGCTAACGATCTCCGTGGTATATTCCGTTGAGCAAGTCGAGCTTGCTTCGTCCCTGTCCCCGTGCACCGCCGGTCGCCGCCGCGCAAATGCTCGCCGCCGGCCGTCCGGTGACCAAATGGCCACTTCGCCGCCACTATCTGGTTCCCCTTGTTCCCCTCTAGACGTAGGATTAAACGAATCATGCCAATTCCTGATGAATCATTCGTTTGATTTATCACAGTAGAAATCCCCTCCGGTGATGACACATGCCCTATGTCAGCATGACATCATAATTGCCTTTTCTTTTAATTCAATTAAATCTGCCACATGGACCCACTTGTCAACTTAAATAAAGGCAGAAAATAAATAAAATTGATAAATTCAATAACTAATAAAATAATTATCAGAAAATTATGAAAAATATATCAAAATGTTTAGAAAAATAAACTCTATATGTTTATCAACTTTTTAAACATGTTTGAAAAAGTTTAAAATTTAGTATTTTCTTTAATTAAATTAAATCATTTAAAATTGAGAAAAATAAGAAATAATTCAAAAAAATTCAGAAAAAATCAAGTTATATACCAAAATGCTCCAAATGACAAATGCAACTCATCTATGGTGTTTTCAAAGTCATTTAACCAAGTTTTAATATGTGCAATGTTTTGCCTAGTCATTTAATTCATTTAAATTAATAGATTAATTTATTCAAATATTTTCAGAAAACATTGAATGATATATCAAATTAAAGAGAAATATATTTCCAACTCAAATATGTTAATTGTAAGACATTTTAATTAACTTCTAAATTTTCTTTTATAAGTATACTGAAAGTCTATTAAAAACAATAGATGACTACCACATCATTATTTTCCTTATTTGATAAAAACCTCATGTTTTCACACTTACTCAAACCTACCATCACAAGTCATTAGCAATATTGTGATGATAGAGTTAGTTATACCAGTTCACCATTTTCAATCTAACTCCCTTGTCATAAGCTCTACACTCTAAAATACAAAATAAAATATGTCTGTTATTTTTCTAATAATTGTTTTCCATGTGTTGTTGCTTTATTATCTAATCAAGTAATAAACCCTTCTACCTAAACATGATAACAATTGTTTGTTAAGTAAAAGTGAAACACATGTAAGTCTAAAAAAAAACTAATAACCACATCACCACAAGTAATTAACCATTCACCTAAAACCTGTGTGGTTACGATACCGTAACAAAACGTGGCTTACAATGGTAAAGGGGTGTTTTCCCGGGTAATTCACGATGCATCTCATTACTATGCATGTATCATCTTGCCAGTGTTTCCTGTAGTCCTTACCGGGACTACTTTGCTATTTTCCAGATGACTGGATTTCTCTACGCGACCCTCGAACCCCGAAGACCTGGATTATTATGGTTAGTTCAATCTCAGGCAAGTTCATCACTTGCTCATATCCTTTGCAGTATCTCATAACAAACTAATTGCAAAAACCCTACAGAATTATCACCTATTCTCAAAAGAATGCATGATCCTATTTTTATAATAATATGACTACTTGAATGACTACCCGAGTGGTAGTGTTCTGTTTGGTGGGCGGATGGAACCATGGTAAGATGAATAGGTCAAAGGAAGGTTCCATCTGCACGGGAACGTATTACCTAGGAACTAATCACAAATGCCGTCAGAACTCGGTGCGCCGTAAATACCGCGTTAACCATGGGTCTTCTATGGGGGGAGTAAGTCAGCCGTGATACTTCTCTCGTTCGCATGTCAACGGACTAACAGAGACGTACGCTGTAGGTCTTGCGAGACTACATGCACATGGGTGGGAGCCCTTACGTCCCACGGGCTCTGGGGTCTATGAGTGTCTGCCAGGGGCGCGTAGATCTCCATCGTGAGGGGTGGAATCAGGCGTTCAACCTGCTGGCAGAAATGGGTGGGCATGCGTTGTGCGGAGAAGCACGGTTTGGCTTGGACCAACTACCGGGCCCCACACCTGAGTGGGAGTGGACAGGATCTCGAGCCTGGTTGTGCAACATGGTCTTGGTCGTCCATGGGTAAAGTAACGCACCTCTGCAGAGTGTAAAAGGATGTGGCATGTTACCCCCTGTTCCGGGAAGGAACTGCGAACGCTACAGGAAAGGCAACTCCATGAAGTTCTAGTCCTGTGATGGTCTGGCGGGCATAGTTTTCAGAAGTAAAAGCAACCTCTTGAAGAAAGTTTTACAAAACCTTGCATTAGCTTATGACTCTTTCGAGTCTAAAGCTGTAGTTAGTGCATCAAACTACCCACTATATATCATGAACTTGCTGAGTGACGCTCGTTACTCATTCGTTCCCGTTTGATCCCCTGCTTAGAGTTGAAGCCCTATGGAAGACGTCATCGAGAAGCCATCGCTACCTCATGAAGCTAGGTGGAGTGATCTACTACTTAGTCGGTAACGCATCATCATCAACAACGCTGGTGGAGGAGAAGCTATCAAGATGTAGGTAGATTCCATTCTTGGATTTAGTAGTTACAAGCCATAGATTAGGGCTGACATCAGCCGTAGTGGATTGGTTCTGAGCTAGAGTTCTTCTCCGGCTTGGAGCTTCGTATTGCTTCTTATAATGTTTCATTTGCAGGAGATCTTCTTTATTCATCAAAGAGATTCTCAAGATTTTGTAATGAGGTTTGTATCCTATAGCTTTGCTTGGACCCGCTGTGTTTCTGTTGTACCACTCTGAGAGATGTAATATTCACGGATAAGTCCTTCTGTGAGTATTATGTCACCGACTTGCGCACTACACATGCAGTGGTGTGCTGGGTCACCACAGGTGGTATCAGAGCGAAGCGACCTTAGGTTTAAAACCTTTTAGGAGATCTGTAGGTTGGTAAAGAATATAGGAAGCCATCTTATCTAAACCATATTTCCTACAACTATGATGATCATTCACTTGAGAATGATATAATCATACTTGTATAGAATTATTCTTACTCAACTTGAGTAAATATACTTATCTACTTTCTGTATACCTAGGTATGAATAGTTAGAAGTCTAAAATGTATAAATGTTATTGAGAAAAAGAGTGTTCTGACATAGTCACGTATATGATTACCCCATTCTATGAATGAATAGGAGGGAGTAGAACATGGTATAGAGTAAGTATAGGAGTCATCAAGAAGGGATGTTTGAGAATCATAAAGAAACATCAGATCATGGTAACTATGGGGTACATACCATATCCTTAGTTATCAACTCTAGAGGTGAATCATCATAGTATAGTATAGAATTAGGAGAAGGCTTAAGCAGTAATGGAAGCTACATTACTACTCCTACAATGTGCTCAACACCATGAAAGACCAACAGATGTTAGGAGAATGCTTATCATAACCAAGAGGAAGTACTTTAATTTACATGGTACATAGTCTTGTATGGAACTAAGTTAGACAACAACTACTTTAGGATCATTTTGTCTTGGTTTATTCCATTGCAGTAAGGCATGCAATTGGAGTAATTACCTGGGCAAAGAGTGGTTGTATAGGATAGGATTACAAGGTAATATATACCTACTTGTAGTGTATAGCATTTAACAGCCTTGGTACTTGAGATGTTCTACTCAAAGTACAATTATTACACAGGCTTTTGATGCATGAGTGATAACTGCATTTGGGATTTATTGGATCTTATTTGGATCTTTGATTGACTAGATATGTACATGAAGTTGGAACTTAATGTGCAAATGCATGTGCAGACATTGAGTTCTATCTTGATGTTACTGGTCTAGAGGGTAAAGGATTAGAATGAGAGCGATCTGAGTAATCAGCAGATGGAAACAATCACAACAGCTCTGGAATACCATGAAGGCAAGAAGGCAGAAGACAATAAAGCCACTGATGGGAATGGACCACATTCACATCTTGTTTGGAGTTGGTGAGCTACTACATCAATACATGGTGAGCTACCACAAATCATGCCAGGAAAATAACATGGGTAGTTATATCTTAGAAGGAAACATGTAGAAGTTGATGAGTAAACTTATAGAATTGTCCCATAGAAGTCAAAACCCAATGATATAGAAGAACCATAGGTAGTAACCAATGGAATAGGTTATAGTCACCTATAGGAAAAAAAAAGTTAAAACTCGAGGAAAGTCGAAGATATTTTTACTAATTAGAAGAGTGTAAGTAAGTGTACACTACTTTGTACAAGTTTCTTTGAAAAATCTTTATCTTGAGACCATTAGACTGAACCAAGTGGAGTCCAAACCATAGACAATATCCAGTGTATCGGAAGAATCTTAATGGTTATTCATCACCTGGTGGATGTACCAATTGTTCCTTAGAAAGTTTTGAGAGGTAGGAAACCATACCTATTCATCGGAGAATGAAACTTGGTATCCACTATATGATGGAAATACCACGTGTTCTTCGTAAGACCATTAGGAAGGCCTAGTAACAAAACAGAGTTGTCATAGCAACAGGTTAAATATTAGATCATTACGCAAGAAAGTGGAAGGTGAACAATCCAGACAAGAGGCTACACATGCCAAGGACAACACAAGGAAACAATTGTGAAGAATCAACGGTCTGCAGAAGTTTTCTCTACCTACCTTTACGTGAGAGAGTTTGAACTTCGGGACGAAGTTCTTGTTAAGGGGGAGATACTGTAACATCCCAGTGTTTGGGAAGTTATAAGGATCTAAAGTTAATATGTGCATTTGCAAAGCATGCATCTAAAAGTACGGGAAATTTTGGCGCGCAAGTTTAAACGAATCAAAGTGACCAAAGTTTCACTTGACAAGATGAAATAGGTCTAGTTCATCTAGTCAGGAGTACTTTTGGAGTGATCTTTATAGCATAGTATCTCTATAAACCAAATCATCTGATTACACAAACCATAAGTGGATGTGACCAACACAAACCCTAAACAAGTCTAACCTCTACAAGTGACTTGGGATAATTCACTAGGTATCTAGAACTCAAAGAGGGGTGAGTATCCAAATCCCATATCTGATGATCATACTTCCAAAATTAAGTAATACCTAATTGAACCATCTCATTAACAGAGATGTTATCTTCTATAAAACAACAACTCTTAAGTTATCAACCATTCACACCACATCTGTCCAAATTATTAAGTAACTACTAAGTGAACCTTCACAAGTAAATAACAAAGGTTCAACAGAACACCAGTGATACAAACAAGTATTAACCCAAGTCTCACAAGTGGGTAGTAACTGAATTATCATAATAATATATTTATCGAATTTGTACATATCTCCTCAACTATACAAGAAGTACCTAAGAGAATAATCAAATCTTCTTCAACCACTGTTAAAACCCTGATCATCACATATGATCTTTCCAAACCACTATGTCTGTATCATGAATACAAATGAATAATATAAAATAACAACATGACAACCTAAGTAACCAACTAACAACCATGATCTAAGTCATTAAACTCAATAAACTTTCACATGCTCATTTTCAATCAATTCATACAAGTGAGCATATGAAATCGTACACCTCAATGAATCATTTGATCCACTTACCATTAAGTCATCAATTCATAAGCATTTGACACCTCTACTCAAACCCAACAATTCTACAACTGAAGTATCTCTGGATACAAGTAAGGATAACAACAAGTATAACCTCTATTAGTGGAATTGAATGGAAAGCTAAGTAAAACTAATCATGTGTGAGTCAAGTACATATCTTTTGGGAAATAAAATAAGAAGTATATGGAAGGATAATAAAAGCATGAACTAACTCTTAATCTAGATCTTGTTATGTTGTCAAGACCATTCTATCTTGTTTTCCAATCTTCTCTAAGTTATTATACAAGTGAAGCAACCACAAGAAGAGGGAACTATCACCAGAAGATCTTCAAGAAGATTATATTAGAGTGTGCTTGAAGTGCTACTCCAATCTTATAAGAGTACTTGGAAACTCTTATATATTGATCTGACCTTATTAACCTCTTGAAATAGTATGATATTCCAATGTTGGTGTTATATAGAAGTAGTTTGGTAACAAGACTAATTACCTTGTTAACAGATCACTTTTGTATACTCAAACACTTGAGTATCTTACACAAATAAACATAAGATCATATAACCTGGTACATCTCAGCCTATTGTATATGAGTAGTAATTTGGAGGCAAGTCTGGCCCACTTGTTAACAAGTTATTCTTGTATGCATATGGAAACTGGATGTTACAAAATTAACTCACATTCTTTTACAATCATCTAAGTAAAATCCTTGCTTGGAGTAATTGGATGTTTTCACCACAATGGTGAGATAGTTGAAGTTGGAAACCAAGAGAGGAACACACCTGCAATGGACAAGGGTGATAACAGAAGACTAGTGACAACCAGTGACAAGAACATCAAGCAACATGAGTCAACAAGGAGAAACACTAGCTTAGCAAGGAAGCTTAGCATAAGAAATTCTCAAGTGAAATGTTCAGTGATATTAGAAAACTAGAACCCAATGCATTGTTAAGACTCATCATAGATGAGAAACAAATAACAATCACTTTAATGGAACAATTGTCAAGAGAGAAAATAACACTGCCTCAGTAGGGAGTATAAGAAATTATCCAGTGAATCTTTAGGATGTATTAGGGAACCATTAATCTCTGTCAAGCTCATCAGAGATGAGAAACTCATGGTAAATATCTTAAATGGAAATAATTATCAATAATGATTTAACCAACCATTTCATCCAAAGGTCTTGATATGTGGAGGTTAATGGTAAAGTTCAATACCTTGTTTTCCAAATCCTTTTCATAGATAAGACTAACAGATGATAACAAAAATTCATCAACTCATACCCATGTATATAATTACATGCTTTAGAGAAAGCATGGGATAATATCCATTGGAAACTATGTGGAAAACATACAAAGCTCTCAAACCACTCATGTTTTCCATTTGATCAAGTACTGAAAACCGCAACAGAGAATGCACAAACCTCAGTAACATGCCAATCAAAACTTGCTAGGAGTCTCAATTAGGAAATAACAAAGCCTCATAAGAAATAAGTTAGTACCTAATAAAAATAATTTAGTATGTCATGGGATACAATTCTCTATTGAGTAAATTCCAGTTCCATAGACAGAAAATACCAAGTAATTTTATCAAACTATTTCTATAAGGGATTATACCTAAAAATTTTCAATTTATGATACACCACCTTGGTATTCACAATGGAGTGTGTAATTATATTAAATATGCTTTAGCATAGTTTTAGAGCTATTAAGTAAATTAAAAGAGGAGAAAACAACAAATTCACTTAATCTCGCACCCTAAATAAAAAATACAAATATTACTCCAATTCACCAAAACAAAACATGGTGTGATTGAAAATTTGATAAGCATTCCAAATATATATTTTATTAATTTTTATCTTCACAAAAGGTCCTGAAACATAGGTTTCTTCTCAGTTTTAGTAATAAAGGACCTGTTGGTAAATTCTAGAAGTTGTAGGGGGGTATCGAAATTTCGTGAAATCTTTTTTTTTTCCTCTGCCAGAAGGCAGAGGAGAAGATCGTGCAGCTCGCATCGCCGCTGCCCTCCTGCCGCCGCCATTCCACGAGGATAAGAACCCAAAGCCGTCTGCATCAAGCTATCTCTCACTTCTCCTATTCCCTCCTTCCTCTCGGTTTTCTTCCAGAAGAGGGAAAATGGAACCGAAACCCTAGCCGTACCACCGCCGCTCACCGTCGATGCGTGCGGCCACGGGAGGCCTCTCCAGGACCACCACTGGATTCGCGGTCGTCCCTTACCCCTCCTCAAGCACGCACGTGACCCGGGACGCTAGGAGCTGAGCGAATCGGACCATCTTCTCCAACTCCGGCCGCCGGCCGAAATTTGACATCGTCGTCGATTGCCGCCTCGCCGAGCCTCCCGACCAACATACTCATGGGTGAGCTAACGATCTCCGTGGTATATTCCGTTGAGCAAGTCGAGCTTGCTTCGTCCCTGTCCCGTGCGCCGGTCGCCGCCGCGCAAATGCTCGCCGCCGGCCGTCCGGTGACCAAATGGCCACTTCGCCGCCACTATCTGGTTCCCCTTGTTCCCCTCTAGACGTAGGATTAAACGAATCATGCCAATTCCTGATGAATCATTCGATTTGATTATCACAGTAGAAATCCCCTCCGGTGATGACACATGCCCTATGTCAGCATGACATCATAATTGCCTTTTCTTTTAATTCAATTAAATCTGCCACATGGACCCACTTGTCAACTTAAATAAAGGCAGAAAATAAATAAAATTGATAAAAAATATAATAAAATAATTATCAGAAAATTATGAAAATATATCAATGTTTAGAAAAATAAACTCTATATGTTTATCAACTTTTTAAACATGTTTGAAAAAGTTTAAAATTTAGTATTTTCTTTAATTAAATTAAATCATTTAAAATTGAGAAAAATAAGAAATAATTCAAAAAAATTCAGAAAAAATCAAGTTATATACCAAAATGCTCCAAATGACAAATGCAACTCATCTATGGTGTTTTCAAAGTCATTTAACCAAGTTTTAATATGTGCAATGTTTTGCCTAGTCATTTAATTCATTTAAAATTAATAGATTAATAATTTATTCAAATATTTTCAGAAAACATTGAATGATATATCAAATTAAAGAGAAATATATTTCCAACTCAAATATGTTAATTGTAAGACATTTTAATTAACTTCTAAATTTTCTTTTATAAGTATACTGAAAGTCTATTAAAAACAATAGATGACTACCACATCATTATTTTCCTTATTTGATAAAAACCTCATGTTTTCACACTTACTCAAACCTACCATCACAAGTCATTAGCAATATTGTGATGATAGAGTTAGTTATACCAGTTCACCATTTTCAATCTAACTCCCTTGTCATAAGCTCTACACTCTAAAATACAAAATAAAATATGTCTGTTATTTTTCTAATAATTGTTTTCCATGTGTTGTTGCTTTATTATCTAATCAAGTAATAAACCCTTCTACCTAAACATGATAACAATTGTTTGTTAAGTAAAAGTGAAACACATGTAAGTCTAAAAAAAAACTAATAACCACATCACCACAAGTAATTAACCATTCACCTAAAACCTGTGTGGTTACGATACCGTAACAAACGTGGCTTACAATGGTAAGCTGGGGTGTTTTCCCGGGTAATTCACGATGCATCTCATTACTATGCATGTATCATCTTGCCAGTGTTTCCTGTAGTCCTTACCGGGACTACTTTGCTATTTTCCAGATGACTGGATTTCTCTACGCGACCCTCGAACCCCGAAGACCTGGATTATTATGGTTAGTTCAATCTCAGGCAAGTTCATCACTTGCTCATATCCTTTGCAGTATCTCATAACAAACTAATTGCAAAAACCCTACAGAATTATCACCTATTCTCAAAAGAATGCATGATCCTATTTTTATAATAATATGACTACTTGAATGACTACCCGAGTGGTAGTGTTCTGTTTGGTGGGCGGATGGAACCATGGTAAGATGAATAGGTCAAAGGAAGGTTCCATCTGCACGGGAACGTATTACCTAGGAACTAATCACAAATGCCATCAGAACTCGGTGCGCCGTAAATACCGCGTTAACCATGGGTTTCTATGGGGGGAGTAAGTCAGCCGTGATACTTCTCTCGTTCGCATGTCAACGGACTAACAGAGACGTACGCTGTAGGTCTTGCGAGACTACATGCACATGGGTGAGCCCTTACGTCCCACGGGCTCTGGGGTCTATGAGTGTCTGCCAGGGGCGCGTAGATCTCCATCGTGAGGGGTGGAATCAGGCGTTCAACCTGCTGGCAGAAATGGGTGGGCATGCGTTGTGCGGAGAAGCACGGTTTGGCTTGGACCAACTACCGGGCCCCACACCTGAGTGGGAGTGGACAGGATCTCGAGCCTGGTTGTGCAACATGGTCTTGGTCGTCCATGGGTAAAGTAACGCACCTCTGCAGAGTGTAAAGGATGTGGCATGTTTCCCCCTGTTCCGGGAAGGAACTGCGAACGCTACAGGAAAGGCAACTCCATGAAGTTCTAGTCCTGTGATGGTCTGGCGGGCATAGTTTTCAGAAGTAAAAGCAAACCTCTTGAAGAAGTTTTACAAAACCTTGCATTAGCTTATGACTCTTTCGAGTCTAAAGCTGTAGTTAGTGCATCATACCCACTATATCATGAACTTGCTGAGTGACGCTCGTTACTCATTCGTTCCCGTTTGATCCCCTGCTTAGAGTTGAAGCCCTATGGAAGACGTCATCGAGAAGCCATCGCTACCTCATGAAGCTAGGTGGAGTGATCTACTACTTAGTCGGTAACGCATCATCATCAACAACGCTGGTGGAGGAGAAGCTATCAAGATGTAGGTAGATTCCATTCTTGGATTTAGTAGTTACAAGCCATAGATTAGGGCTGACATCAGCCGTAGTGGATTGGTTCTGAGCTAGAGTTCTTCTCCGGCTTGGAGCTTCGTATTGCTTCTTATAATGTTTCATTTGCAGGAGATCTTCTTTATTCATCAAAGAGATTCTCAAGATTTTGTAATGAGGTTTGTATCCTATAGCTTTGCTTGGACCCGCTGTGTTTCTGTTGTACCACTCTGAGAGATGTAATATTCACGGATAAGTCCTTCTGTGAGTATTATGTCACCGACTTGCGCACTACACATGCAGTGGTGTGCTGGGTCACCACACTAACTCTCAACAAGCCCAACCTCAAGTCTATAAGTGACTTGAGAGAAATCAACTAGGTATTTAGAACTTGAAGAGGGGTGAGTATTCAAATCACACGGTTGATGATCTTACTTCTGCAATTTAGTCATGTATAGCTGGATGATCTCATCAGTCCTGAAAGATGAATCTGAACAAGGAAGCAAACCTTTTTAAACGAATACTAAACCCTGATCACTGTTTGTGATCTTTTCAAACTCTTTCTACGTTCCTGCATGACCATGGCTACAAGAGAAGAAACCAGGGGAGCCAAATAAGAAGATATCAACTGAGGGGGTGAAATCCTGGTGTTCGGTGTCATACAAGAATAATTTGAGTACATGACCTGATTAATCTTGTGAGCAGAGTATTTCTGAAGGCATTAAAACAATGGAGTTTCAGTAGGTTAACTTATACAAGAACAATTGGTAATTGACTCAATCAATATCAATAGAAATGGCAACTAGAGATTTGTTGCAAATCCTTAAACACTGGAGTAATAGGAGTTCGTCGTTTTCCTGACTTAGGGTTTAGAATTGAAGAGGGGAGGTGGAAAGAATTTCGACATGACCTCTAGGTATTGTTTGATTTGAGGATTCAATTCGAAATTTGACAAAAGAACTTTGGTATTTAGAAATTTGAATTCAAATCGATTGTCAAGGTCAATTAAATAATTAGTTATTAATTAAGTTTAAAACATTAATTAAAGTAAATCTTTATTCAATTCAATTTAATTAAGTGAAATACAATTATAAACAATAAGCTTTATTACTTATAAAACAATAATACAAATATTACAAAGTTTAGTTACAAAGGTTAAAGAGAAACAAATTACAATAGCTTTGCAACTAAGCTAATACAACAATTAAACCTAAGACTAAACCTAGCTACTCCAGTGTAGCTAATTCTTCAAACCTGCAAAAACAAACATGAAATCAAGATACAAAGTGTTAGTGGGGGGGTTAGTACCCTCAGGATTCAGTGAGGTGCACTGATTGATCATCATAGGGTTTTAGTAGTATCTGTTCTGATTAATTTGCCTCAGACCAGCATCATAGGCATGCTCCTGGAATTACAACTGGCAACATCAAATTTAAATCACCAGGCAAGGGATAAGGACAGTGAGTAACCAGTGCGGCAAGGGGATGAGACCAACCAGGTACAGGAAAATATCCACACACTAGGTGGCAGTACGTTGCTTGCTCATGAGGCAGCAAGTAGCTTAGTCACTTATAAGCACACAGCACACTCAGCCCACAACTTTGGTGCTGTCAAGACCTCTGCTAGGGTATAAATACCACATCAGCCGCAAGGGGAGGGAGACCACACTTTCCCTGTTCATAGCTCGAGTTGCACGGCTCCAACAAGAACAGCAGGTTCCACCACCAGGAAACTACAGCACCACAACTCAATTCATCCAACAAATATCTGTGAGATGATAGATCCAGTAGTATAACAACAAGGCCAAACCACTAGCTGGGAAGGCATATCTGGAGCAAGATCTTCACAAGGCCAAGCTACAAGTGGAGGAGCAAGGCTGAGGAGCAAGCAGTCCACAAGCACCAAAATCCACCAACCACTTGATCTATAACCAAGGTGAATCCCTGAGTACCATCTAAGCCAAATCTTTGGCTAAGTTGCACATAGGATTGGTTGGGGTGCTAAACCCTCAGGTTGGCATAGTGGTGCTATGCTAGTCTCATCACTGGGTATTAATTTTCAAGCAAAGTATCTGTTCTTAGATTAATAAAGGCCTCAGGCTATGCATCATGGGCTTGGGGCAAAAGAAACAAGTAATAATATCTGTTCTTAATTCATGAGGAGTAAAGAAGCAAAAGAACAAGTAATAGATCTGTTCTTAATTCATGAGGATCAAAGAAGTAAAAGAATCACATAATAGTATCTGTTCTTACTCATGAGGATCAAAGAAGGAAAAGAAAGCATGGATAGTATCTGTTCTTATCAGGGGATATTAGGAAATAAGATAGAGAGATAGTTGGCAATAGAAATGTGTGACAAGAGCACAACCAGAAGCACTGGAGCTGTCACACACACACATCTGGTTGCTGGGCATCAGATCAAAGGATCTGACAGCCCAGAACCAAAGGGATTTTATGAAATGGAAAGTAATATGAGGGATACAATTATTGAGGGCATATCCTCTGAACAAAAATTCAGAGTAACACCTCCCAATTATTTTGCACATCCACAAATCACTAGGAAATTGTATACATAGTGTTATACCATACATAGAAACAAGAAATTATCACTGGGAGCAAACCCTAAGGGAATCAGTACCAGAACAGCATGGTATTAACCCAAATAATTTACCAGCAACAGATTCATCACCATATCCATCTCACAGCACAAGCCAGCAGAGAAATAAATTAGGGCATAAAAATTCCCATCTAACACAGAGCATAGTTAGGAATTTATCCAGCACGCATCTAGTAGGCATTTGGATACAATCCAATGCTACTAATTCTACACTAGGGCACAGGAGGCATCACAGGCACGCACAAGCACGAATCAGCTCGATGGCTGATTCCAGAGCTAAAAGAAGATAGCAACAGGGAGAGGAGAGTAGTAGAGGCAAGAGAGGGAATCACTTACAGATGGACACCATAGTGGTGCCCATATCCGGTAGGAGAGGAAAGCACGGCGGCGAAGCCGCGGTTTCCCGTAGACCATCCCGGCGGCGGCGTCTCCGGAGAAGTCGTCGCAGCAGCAGCACAGCAACTCCAACAACCAAGCCATGGCGCACGGCCACCAGAGCGGTGGAGAAGCACCAAGACCCAACCCTAGGGTTAGGGTTTGGAGATCTCCACGGGAGCGCCACGAGAAGAGGAGCGGATCGAGGAGGAAGAAGAGGGAGCAAGCAAGGAGGGGTTAGGCGCTAGGTCACTGCGGCGGTGGTGCACCGGGAAGGCCAGGGGAAATCGCCGGAGGCGATGGCGCGTCGCCTCGGCGTCGCCATCTGCGTCGCCTCGCAAGGAGAGGGGAGAGGATAAGGTGCGGGGCGGGGCAGGTGCGGTGTGGCTGGTCTGGTCCAGCCTGACCAGACCAGGGGAATTGGGCTTAACCCTAACCCCGGGGTCCACCTGGCAGCCTAGGGGCCTTTTGGTAATTGCTGAAAAAATCTTAAATAAAAGAATTAGAAAGAAAATAATAGAGAACGATAAATAAACATTCTACAAATCTCAAATCTTTGCAATACAACTAATTCTTAAACCAGTAAATTGGTTGTATATTAAAAGTAAGAAAGAATAATCCAATAATACTTATACTCTTAAAATTATGGATAAAAAAAATATTTTAATAAACTTTGATAATAAGGTTTAGAAATATTCTAAAGTATTTAATAAGGTATAAATTATTCTTTCAACATTACTCAGATTCTGAGCATTTCCAAAATACTTCCTAACAAATATTTTCTGTGAAAACAATCAAATAAGTTATAATAATAACAATAGATATTGGAAAATAATAAATAATTCATAAAAACAGAAAAACTACAAGTTATATGCCAAAATGCTTCAAATAACAAATATAACTAATCTATGATGTTTTCTAAGTTATTTGACCAAGTTGTTATGTGCCATGCTTTGCCTAATCATTAGTTCATTTAAAATTAATAAAATAATAATTTCAAATATTTTCAGAAGACATTGAATGATATAACTAGTTAAGAGAAAAGAATTTCCAATTCAAATATGCCTAAGACAAAACAATTAATCCAACTTATAAACTTGTTTCCCAAGGTATTATAAAAATCTATAATGTTTCATTATAATCAGAAATAACTGCCATAAAATGATTTTCTGTATTAACAAAAATCCCATGATTTCACACCAACTAAAACCTATCATCACTAGTTATTAAGCAAAGTATTATGATGATAGAGTTAGATGTATTAGTTCTTCATTTTTCAAATAAAATTGATATCAGCTCTATCCTTTCGAACATAAAAGAAAATGTGTCTATTATCTGTTCAATAATTATTTTCCATGTAATGTTGTTTGGTTGTTTTGTGTTTATCAACTAATAAATACCTTTATCTAAACAAGATAACCATTGTTTGCTAAATAAAAGTGAAACACATGAAAGTCTAAAAGAAGAAATAACAACATCACCACAAGTAATAAACAACTCTAAATCACCTAACAATTGTGTGAATGCGTTATCGTTTCAAACGTGGCTTACACTTGTAAGTTGGGGTATTTTCCGGGGTATTTCACGATTGCATCTCATTATTATGCATGTATCATGCTGCCAGTATTTCTGTAGTCCTTACCGGGACTACTTTGCTATCTTTCAGACGTCAGGATGTTCTACGTGACCCTTGACCCCGAAGACATGGAATATTATGGTCATTTCAATCTCAGGCAAGTTCATCACTTGCTCATATCCTTTGCAGTACTTCATAACAAACTACTTGCAAAAAAAACCTATTGTATTATCACCTATTCTCAAAAGAATGCATGATCCTATTTTTATAATAATATGACTAATTGAATGACTACCCGAGTGGTAGTGTTCTGTTTGGTGGGCGGATGGAACCATGGTAAGATGAATAGGTCAAAGGAAGGTTCCATCTGCATGGGAAAGTATTACCTAGGAATTAACAACAAATGCCGTCAGGATTCTTGCGCCGTAAATTCGCGTTGACCATGGATCTTCTATGGGGGGAGTAAGTCAACCGTGATACTTTTCTCGTTCGCATGTCAACGGACGCCCAGAGACGTACGCTGTAGGTCTTGCGGGACTACATGCACATGGGTGGGAGCCCTTACGTCCACTCTGGGGTCTACGAGTGTCTGCCAGGGGCGCGTAGATCTCCATCGTGAGGGGTGGAATCAGGCGTTCAACCTGCTGGCAGAAATGGGTGGGCATGCGTTGTGCGGAGAAGCACGGTTTGGCTTGGACCAACAACCGGGCCCCACACCTGAGTGGGAGTGGACAGGAATGTACACCTGGTTGTGCAACATGGTCTTGGTCGTCCATGGGTAAAGTAACGCACCTCTGCAGAGTGTAAAAGGATGTGGCATGTTACCCCTTGTTCCGGGAAGGAGCTGCGAACGCCGCAGGAAAGGCAACTCCATGAAAGTTCTAATCCTGTGAAGAATGGCGGGCATAGTTTTCAGAATTAAAAGCAACCTCTTGAAGAAAGAGTTTACAAAACTTTGCATTAGCTTATGATTCTTTCGAGTCTAAAGCTGTAGTTAGTGCATCAACCACCCACTACATATCATGAACTTGATGAGTAACGCTCGTTACTCATTCTATCCCGTTTGATCCCTTGCTTAGAGTTGAAGCCTATTGAAATCGTCATCGTGAAGCCATCACTACCTCATGAGGCTAGGTGGAGGGATCTACTACTTAGTCAGTAAAGCATCGTCATCAACAACGCTGGTGGAGGAGAAGCTATCAAGGTGTAGGTAGAGTCCATTCTCGGACTTAGCAATTACAAGCCATATTTTAGGGCTGACATCAGCCGTAGTGGATTAGTTCTGAGCTAGAGTTCTTCTCCGGCTTGGAGCTTCGAATTGCTTCTTCTGTTGTTTCATTTGTAAGAGATCTTCTTGATTCATCAAGGAGGTTCTCAAGATTTTGTAATGAAGTTTGTATCCTTTAGCTTTGCTTGGACCCGCTGTGTTTCTGTTGTACCACTCTGAGAGATGTAATATTCACGGATAAGTCCTTCTGTGAGTATTATGTCGCCGACTTGCGCACTACACATGCAGTGGTGTGCTGGGTCATCACAGGTGGTATCAGAGCGAAACGATCTTAGGTTTAAAACCTTTTAGGAGATCTGTAGGTTGGTAAAGTATAGGAAGCCATCTTATCTAAACCATATTTTCTACAACTATGATGATCATTCACTTGAGAATGATATAATCATACTTGTATAGAATTTTCTTACTCAACTCGAGTAAATATACTTATCTAATTTCTATATACCTAGGTATGAATAGTTAGAAGTCTAGCATGTATCAGAGTTAGTGTGAAAGTGAGAGTTCTGACATAGTCAGAGATGATAAAGTCAAAGTGATGATTACTCCATTCTATGAATGAATCGGATGGAGTACAACGTGGTATAGAGTACGAATAAGACTTGTCAAGAAGGGATGTTTAAGAATCATAAAGAAGTATTAGATCCTGGTAACTATGGGGTACATACCATATCCTTAGTTATCAACTCTAGAGGTGAATCATCATAGTATAGAATAGAATTAGGAGAAGGCCTAAGCAGTAATGGAAGCTACATGACTACTCCTACGATGTGATCACACACCATGAAGGATCAACGGATGCCATGATAAGTTTATCATAATCAGAATATAGTATTTCAATTGATATGATATTTAGTCCTATATGGAACTAAGTTAGGCAACAACTACTATAGGATCATTTTGTCTTAGTTTATTCCATTGCAGTAAGGCATGCAATTGGAGTAATTACCTGGGCAAAGAGTGGTTGTGTAGAATAGGATTACAAGGTAATATATATCTACTTGTAGTGTATAGCATTTAAGAGCCTTGGTACTTGAGATGTTTTACTCTAAGTACTGTTATTTCACAGGCTTTTGATGCATGAGTGATAACTGCATTTGGGATTTATTGCTTCTTATCTGGATCTTTGATTGACTAGATCTGTACATGAAGATTGAACTTGATGTGCATATGCATGTGCAAACATTGAGTTCTATCTTGATGTTAATGGTCTAGAGGGTATAGGATTAGTATGAGAGCGGTCTGAAATCTCAGCTGATTGAAGCAACTATCAAAGCTCTGGAAGACCAAGAAGTCAAGAAGGCAGAAGTTAATGAAGCCACTCATGGGAATGGACCACATCCCATAGTTTGTTTGGAGTTGGCGACATACCTCATGTGCACATGGAGATATACAACAAGAGATGCCAATGACATCACATGAGTAGTTATATCCTAGAAGGAAACATGTAGTAGTTCGAGAAATAAACTTATAGAGTTGTCCCATGAAAGTCAAAACCCAAAGATATAGAAGGACCATAGGCAGAAACCAATGGAATAGGTTATAGTCCCCGGTAGGAAAAAAGTTAAAACTCGAGGAAACTCGAAGATATTTTTACTAATTAGAAGAGTCTAAGTCAATGTACACTACACACCGTTAAGTTCGTTGAGCAGTATTTCTCTTGAGACCATTAGATTGAACCAAATGGAGTCCTAAACATAGACAATACCCATTGTACCGGAAGAATCTTATTGGTGATTCATCACCTGGTGGATGTACCAATGGTTCTTTAGAAAGTTGTGAGAGTTAGGAAACCATACCTGTTCATCGGAGAATGAAACTTGGTATCCACTAAATGGTGGAAATACCACGTGTTCTTCGTGAGACTATTAGGAAGGCCTAGTAACAATACAGAGTTGTCCTAACAACTGGCATACTATTAGACCATAATGCAAGATAGTGGAAGGTGAACAATGAAGACAAGATGATACACATGTCAAGGTCAACACAAGAAACATATGTGAAGATTCAACGGTCTACATAAGTTATCTCTACCTATCTTTACGTGAGAGAGGTTGAACTTCGGGACGAAGTTCTTGTTAAGGGGGAGATACTGTAACATCCCAGTGTTTGGGAAGTTGTAAGGATCTAAAATTTAATATGTGCATTTGCAAAGCATGCATCTGAAAGTACGGGAAATTGGCGCGAAAGTTTAAACAAATCAAAGTGACCAATGTTTCACTTGACATGATGAAATAGGTCTAGAGCATCTAGTCAAGAGAACAATTGGAGTGATCTTTATAAGAAGTATCTTAAGAAACCAAATCATCTGGTTACACAAACCATAATTGGCTGTGACCAACACTAACTCTCAACAAGCCCAACCTCAAGTCTATAAGTGACTTGAGAGAAATCAACTAGGTATTTAGAACTTGAAGAGGGTGAGTATTCAAATCACACGGTTGATGATCTTACTTCTGCAATTTAGTCATGTATAGCTGGATGATCTCATCAGTCCTGAAAGATGAATCTGAACAAGGAAGCAAACCTTTTTAAACGAATACAAAACCCTGATCACTGTTTGTGATCTTTTCAAACTCTTTTCTACGTTCCTGCATGACCATGGCTACAAGAGAAGAAAACCAGGAGGGAGCCAAAATAAGAAGATATCAACTGAGGGGGTGAAATCCTGGTGTTCGGTGTCATACAAGAATAATTTGAGTACATGACCTGATTAATCTTGTGAGCAGAGTATTTCTGAAGGCATTAAAACAATGGAGTTTCAGTAGGTTAACTTATACAAGAACAAATTGGTAATTGACTCAAAATCAATATCAAAATAGAAATGGCAACTAGAGATTTGTTGCAAATCCTTAAACACTGGAGTAATAGGAGTTTTCGTCGTTTTCCTGACTTAGGGTTTAGAATTGAAGAGGAGGTGGAAAGAATTTCGACATGACCTCTAGGTATTGTTTGATTTGAGGATTCAATTCGAAATTTGAAACAAAAGAACTTTGGTATTTAGAAATTGAATTCAAATCGATTGTCAAGGTCAATTAAATAATTAGTTATTAATTAAGTTAAAACATTAATTAAAGTAAATCTTTATTCAATTCAATTTAATTAAGTGAAATACAAAATTATAAAACAATAAGCTTATTACTTATAAAAAACATAATACAAATATTACAAAGTTAGTTACAAAGGTTAAAGAGAAACAAAAATTACAATAGCTTTGCAACTAAGCTAATACAACAATTAAACCTAAGACTAAACCTAGCTACTCCAGTGTAGCTAATTCTTCAAACCTGCAAAAACAAACATGAAATCAAGATACAAAGTGTTAGTGGGGGGGTTATACCCTCAGGATTCAGTGAGGTGCACTGATTGATCATCATAGGGTTTTAGTAGTATCTGTTCTGATTAATTTGCCTCAGACCAGCATCATAGGCATGCTCCTGGAATTACAACTGGCAACATCAAATTTAAATCACCAGCAAGGGATAAGGACAGTGAGTAACCAGTGCGGCAAGGGATGAGACCAACCAGGTACAGGAAAATATCCACACACTAGGTGGCAGTACGTTGCTTGCTCATGAGGCAGCAAGTAGCTTAGTCACTTATAAGCACACAGCACACTCAGCCCACAACTTTGGTGCTGTCAAGACCTCTGCTAGGGTATAAATACCACATCAGCCGCAAGGGGAGGGAGACACCTCACACTTTCCCTGTTCATAGCTCGAGTTGCACGGCTCCAACAAGAACAGCAGGTTCCACCACCAGGAAACTACAGCACCACAACTCAATTCATCCAACAAATATCTGTGAGATGATAGATCCAGTAGTATAACAACAAGGCCAAACCACTAGCTGGGAAGGCATATCTGGAGCAAGATCTTCACAAGGCCAAGCTACAAGTGGAGGAGCAAGGCTGAGGAGCAAGCAGTCCACAAGCACCAAAATCCACCAACCACTTGATCTATAACCAAGGTGAATCCCTGAGTACCATCTAAGCCAAATCTTTGGCTAAGTTGCACATAGGATTGGTTGGGGTGCTAAACCCTCAGGTTGGCATAGTGGTGCTATGCTAGTCTCATCACTGGGTATTAATTTTCAAGCAAAGTATCTGTTCTTAGATTAATAAAGGCCTCAGGCTATGCATCATGGGCTTGGGGGCAAAAGAAACAAGTAATAATATATGTTCTTAATTCATGAGGAGTAAAGAAGCAAAAGAAACAAGTAATAGCATCTGTTCTTAATTCATGAGGATCAAAGAAGTAAAAGAATCACATAATAGTATCTGTTCCTCATGAGGATCAAAGAAGGAAAAGAAAGCATGGATAGTATCTGTTCTTATCAGGGGATATTAGGAAATAAGATAGAGAGATAGTTGGCAATAGAAATGTGTGACAAGAGCACAACCAGAAGCACTGGAGCTGTCACACACACATCTGGTTGCTGGGCATCAGATCAAAGGATCTGACAGCCCAGAACCAAGGGATTTTGAAATGGAAAGTAATATGAGGGATACAATTATTGAGGGCATATCCTCTGAACAAAAATTCAGAGTAACCTCCCAATTATTTTGCACATCCACAAATCACTAGGAAATTGTATACATAGTGTTATACCATACATAGAAACAAGAAATTATCACTGGGAGCAAACCCTAAGGGAATCAGTACCCAGAACAGCATGGTATTAACCCAAATAATTTACCAGCAACAGATTCATCACCATATCCATCTCACAGCACAAGCCAGCAGAGAAATAAATTAGGGCATAATAAAAATTCCCATCTAACACAGAGCATAGTTAGGAATTTATCCAGCACGCATCTAGTAGGCATTTGGATACAATCCAATGCTACTAATTCTACACTAGGGCACAGGAGGCATCACAGGCACGCACAAGCACGAATCAGCTCGATGGCTGATTCCAGAGCTAAAAGAAGATAGCAACAGTGAGAGGGAGAGGATGAGTAGAGGGCAGAGAGAGGGGAATCACTTACAGATGGACACCATAGTGGTGCCCATATCCGGTAGGAGAGGAAAGCACGGCGGCGAAGCCGCGGTTGCCCGTAGACCATCCCGGCGGCGGCGTCCCGGAGAAGTCGTCGCAGCAGCAGCACAGCAACTCCAACAACCAAGCCATGGCGCACGGCCACCAGAGCGGTGGAGAAGCACCAAGACCCAACCCTAGGGTTAGGGTTTGGAGATCTCCACGGGAGCGCCACGAGAAGAGGAGCGGATCGAGGAGGAAGAAGAGGGAGCAAGCAAGGAGGGGTTAGGAAAGCGCTAGGTCACTGCGGCGGTGGTGCACCGGGAAGGCCAGGGGAAATCGCCGGAGGCGATGGCGCGTCGCCTCGGCGTCGCCATCTGCGTCGCCTCGCAAGGAGAGGGGAGAGGATAAGGTGCGGGGCGGGGCAGGTGCGGTGTGGCTGGTCTGGTCCAGCCTGACCAGACCAGGGGAATTGGGCTTAACCCTAACCCCGGGGTCCACCTGGCAGCCTAGGGGCCTTTTGGTAATTGCTGAAAAAATCTTAAATAAAAGAATTAGAAAGAAAATAATAGAGAACGATAAATAAACATTCTACAAATCTCAAATCTTTGCAATACAACTAATTCTTAAACCAGTAAATTGGTTGTATATTAAAAGTAAGAAAGAATAATCCAATAATACTTATACTCTTAAAATTATGGATACAAAATAATATTTTAATAAAACTTTGATAATAAGGTTTAGAAATATTCTAAAGTATTTAATAAGGTATAAATTATTCTTTCAACATTACTCAGATATTCTGAGCATTTCCAAAATACTTCCTAACAAATATTTTCTGTGAAAACAATCAAATAAGTTATAATAATAAACAATAGATATTGGAAAATAATAAATAATTCATAAAAACAGAAAAACTACAAGTTATATGCCAAAATGCTTCAAATAACAAATATAACTAATCTATGATGTTTTCTAAGTTATTTGACCAAGTTGTTATGTGCCATGCTTTGCCTAATCATTAGTTCATTTAAAATTAATAAAATAATAATTTCAAATATTTTCAGAAGACATTGAATGATATACTAGTTAAGAGAAAGAATTTCCAATTCAAATATGCCTAAGACAAAACAATTAATCCAACTTATAAACTTGTTTCCCAAGGTATTATAAAAATCTATAATGTTTCATTATAATCAGAAATAACTGCCATAAAATGATTTTCTGTATTAACAAAAATCCCATGATTTCACACCAACTAAAACCTATCATCACTAGTTATTAAGCAAAGTATTATGATGATAGAGTTAGATGTATTAGTTCTTCATTTTTCAAATAAAATTGATATCAGCTCTATCCTTTCGAACATAAAAGAAAATGTGTCTATTATCTGTTCAATAATTATTTTCCATGTAATGTTGTTTGGTTGTTTTGTTTATCAACTAATAAATACCTTTATCTAAACAAGATAACCATTGTTTGCTAAATAAAAGTGAAACACATGAAAGTCTAAAAGAAGAAATAACAACATCACCACAAGTAATAAACAACTCTAAATCACCTAACAATTGTGTGAATGCGTTATCGTTTCAAACGTGGCTTACACTTGTAAGTTGGGGTATTTTCCGGGGTATTTCACGATTGCATCTCATTATTATGCATGTATCATGCTGCCAGTATTTCTGTAGTCCTTACCGGGACTACTTTGCTATCTTTCAGACGTCAGGATGTTCTACGTGACCCTTGACCCCGAAGACATGGAATATTATGGTCATTTCAATCTCAGGCAAGTTCATCACTTGCTCATATCCTTTGCAGTACTTCATAACAAACTACTTGCAAAAAAAACCTATTGTATTATCACCTATTCTCAAAAGAATGCATGATCCTATTTTTATAATAATATGACTAATTGAATGACTACCCGAGTGGTAGTGTTCTGTTTGGTGGGCGGATGGAACCATGGTAAGATGAATAGGTCAAAGGAAGGTTCCATCTGCATGGGAAAGTATTACCTAGGAATTAACAACAAATGCCGTCAGGATTCTTGCGCCGTAAATTCGCGTTGACCATGGATCTTCTATGGGGGGAGTAAGTCAACCGTGATACTTTTCTCGTTCGCATGTCAACGGACGCGCCAGAGACGTACGCTGTAGGTCTTGCGGGACTACATGCACATGGGTGGGAGCCCTTACGTCCCACGGACTCTGGGGTCTACGAGTGTCTGCCAGGGGCGCGTAGATCTCCATCGTGAGGGGTGGAATCAGGCGTTCAACCTGCTGGCAGAAATGGGTGGGCATGCGTTGTGCGGAGAAGCACGGTTTGGCTTGGACCAACAACCGGGCCCCACACCTGAGTGGGAGTGGACAGGAATGTACACCTGGTTGTGCAACATGGTCTTGGTCGTCCATGGGTAAAGTAACGCACCTCTGCAGAGTGTAAAAGGATGTGGCATGTTACCCTTGTTCCGGGAAGGAGCTGCGAACGCCGCAGGAAAGGCAACTCCATGAAAGTTCTAATCCTGTGAAGAATGGCGGGCATAGTTTCAGAATTAAAAGCAACCTCTTGAAGAAAGAGTTTACAAAACTTTGCATTAGCTTATGATTCTTTCGAGTCTAAAGCTGTAGTTAGTGCATCAACCACCCACTACATATCATGAACTTGCTGAGTAACGCTCGTTACTCATTCTATCCCGTTTGATCCCTTGCTTAGAGTTGAAGCCTATTGAAATCGTCATCGTGAAGCCATCACTACCTCATGAGGCTAGGTGGAGGGATCTACTACTTAGTCAGTAAAGCATCGTCATCAACAACGCTGGTGGAGGAGAAGCTATCAAGGTGTAGGTAGAGTCCATTCTCGGACTTAGCAATTACAAGCCATATTTTAGGGCTGACATCAGCCGTAGTGGATTAGTTCTGAGCTAGAGTTCTTCTCCGGCTTGGAGCTTCGAATTGCTTCTTCTGTTGTTTCATTTGTAAGAGATCTTCTTGATTCATCAAGGAGGTTCTCAAGATTTTGTAATGAAGTTTGTATCCTTTAGCTTTGCTTGGACCCGCTGTGTTTCTGTTGTACCACTCTGAGAGATGTAATATTCACGGATAAGTCCTTCTGTGAGTATTATGTCGCCGACTTGCGCACTACACATGCAGTGGTGTGCTGGGTCATCACAGTGGACTAACGTGCCCGCTGGGCAACCTGCACCCCTCTTTATATAGCGAATGGTAGTGGGCTTCACAACACTTGTGGCCTATTCCCTCTGTGAGTCCGACTCACAGCTCAGTCCATTTCCCAACCCAACCAATACTTGCTCCCGCTCTTAAGTGTGCGACCCTGCAGGCTCATGGCGACATGGACACGATTGGAGCCCGACTCGCAATCGATCAATCTGTACCGGCTCCTAGCAGAACGTGCCGACTCCCAAGTCCCATTGAGTCATGACGACATACCTTTCAATGTGATATTCATCTTAGTCCATTTTGCCTCACGATATACCTTGTCGAACTATAGGCGATTTATCGTCATCCCTTAAATAGTTCGACTCTCTTCTCGATCCGTGATATGTGATTCATCTGACTTACTCTTAGTCAACAGACACAGTTAACACTTAACTGAGTTGCGCATGGCCATGCTTCCTGAATCATATCACTCGAGAGGGCCCAGAGAATATCTCTCCATTCGGAGGGGCAAAATCCCATCTTGATTATCCACATCACGCAGCTTGCTTCTCATTCGACCCGAACTCTGTCTTTATAGTTGCCTTGTCACAGAACAACGTTTGATAGAACCTAAATCGGTGATCCACAACTCGGATTGTGCGACAATCTCAGGTCTAAGGATTACATTTATTGAGACATGCAAATGACGATTTACTCGTTGCATCTCAATATGGGTCAGTCCGACTTGCTAAACTCTTTAGCCAAGTCCGTGAACATTGGAATGGCATCACCATGCTCATGACAAGTGGAACCGTGTCATCAGCCAACACTCACATTAGTCTAGGGTGTGTGTCCAGCACAACCTTAACGACCAAGGAAAATTAGTATGAACAACATGAATATATAGTTCCACAATCGAATCACATATTCAATGACATATATCAGATGTTCAAACCAAAGGAAAACTTAATAACTTTATGAATACATTGGGAATTACATCATACATGATTGCCTCTAGGGCATATTCCCAACATGCAAGGCGCGGAGCGTGCGCGTGCCCGCGAGGCGTACCGGCGTGAGGTGCATCAGGCCAACTCGTCCCGCGCACCACCACCTTCGGCTCCACCCATCGCGCCTTCGGACGACCAGGAGGAAGAAGAGGAGGAGTATCTCGTTGTCGAGTTCCACAACAAGGCCCTGCATTGGCCCCACATGCAGGCGGGAATTTTAGCGTCCTTAGAGAGTTTCGCGGCAGAAGAGCTCCGGCAAGCAAGGCTCGCCCGGCTTCTCACTTCAAGATAGAGGCCGACACCGCGGAAGCGATCCGCCATTCGATGCAGAATGAAGATGCGGCGACGCACCCTTGCCGAGGACTCTAGGTCCGGTGTCTATCATTTTCTTTTTGTGATTTTTTTTCCAAAACGGCTTGTTCACTATAATGTTAACTGTGATGATTTCGAAGATTATATGCATGCTTAATTTCGAAGATTATGTGCATGCTTATTTACCGTGGATGACAAGTGGGGTCCAGGTATAAACTGGTCGGTCGTAGCCAGTCAAAGGAGTCAAATCGGGCAAGATGTGTGGTCCGATGAAAATTCGCGACGTTCGACGTGACCAAGCCAGTTTCGTCGAAAGCAACTGGACTCTTAGTGGGTTACTGGGCCGGAGACGAAAATCCGCGACGTAAAACTAGCAAAAAGTCGCGCAAAACCAGTCTGCGACGGACCAAACCAAAACGTTGAGAGCTAACTCCACTTCTCAGCCATCCGCGACGGAAACACGCGACGTTATCGAAACGTTGTGCTCAAAACGTCCCTGATCGCACGGAATTTCGTAGTGCGAAACTCCCGGATCTGTCAGAACGGGGGGAATCTTGCCAAGAGGTGGGTTCTACCATTGTCTTGGGTGTTCCTTGGGCCTAACCTAACACAACCAAGTGTGGTTCCACTTTTCTACCCACTTCAGGATCACATAGAGGGGGCAGAATGGCAGATCCGCCTTTTTCCCCAACGGGGCTAGGGTTTGTCCAAAGAGGGGCTCCAGAGCGTCTGAATGCCACAAAATATCATGGTATTCCATACCACATGTGTTAGAGTGTTGCATGGCTATTGGATTCCCAAGATTCCCTCAGTCTCTGTGTTACGGCTTCACCGGCGTCAAATTCTCTTTGGCGGGCTCCACGACTACTTAGAGTTCAAAACTCCCGGATCTGACAGAACGGGGCGAACCTCACATAATATTTGTATAGATATGATAGGGTTACATCTTGTTAGTCTTAGGCGGGATTCGGACATTCCCCACTTTTAATTACATAGTCATTTGATAACTAATTGCATAGATTGTCAATTTATTTAACTCACCCATCATGCATCCGACGGCCAGCAATGTTTCTGTCCACGCCCACACGAACTCGCGCGCGCAGAGTTTTCGTGCCGCACCCACCCCAAATTATGGATCAAACTTTGGCGCCTCCCCCATAGCGCGCGCGCACGCCTCTTGCAAAATTTCGCACCTTCCTCTACCCACCCGCGGCCTCTCAACGAAATCCCCCCGCCCCCTTTTTTCCATTGACAAAATTTCCCTGTCTCCTCTCTTCCAACCTCGCCGCATAGCTCTCCCACCTTGTGTCCTCTCCGTGTAGCTTTCCGTCCTGCTCCAACACCGCCGCGTAGCTTTCCGTCCTGCTCTCCCACCTTGCCGCGTAGCTCCACCCCGGTCTAACATTCCCCGTGCGGGTCTTCCACCTCGCCGCGCAACTCGCCTTCCGGGTCTCCCAAGTCGTCGATCGCCGCCCAGCTTTTCCACCTCGCCATCCAGTTCTCTCACCTCGTCGCTCAGGTCGCCGTCCAGATCTTCCACCTCGCCGCCAGATCTGCCACCTCGCCTTAAAGGTCGTCGTCAAGATCTGCCACCTCGCTGTCCAGCTCGCAGTTCGTCCACCTCGTCACCAACCTCACCTTACATCTTTGTATGTCACCGCCTAACTAACCTCGCAGCAACTTCCGCGTCGACATCAGCCACCTCGTCACTAACCTCAAGGAAACTATCTCGTCAAGGCCTGCCACCTTGACTCCTGGAGAGATGGTTTCAGCCATGGCAAGCAGTAAGAAAAATGACCTAAATCCTGAGGCGATCTCGAGATAATTATTTCAGCCTGTTTGATGCTTATTCTCTGCACATTTTTGTTTATGTTTTAGTTCCTGATATCGAGAAAATTGCATGTTATGTGCTTCTTTATGATTGATGAGTTCCTATGGTCAAAATTTTCTTATTTTGTACATAGATGCACTCATTTTACTATGTATGCTGTGAAAATTGAAATGGTAAGTAGCGTGCCTTATAAAAGTTAACGGAGGGAGTAGTACAGAACAATTAACACCAGCACTATATGTTAGAACATCACTCCATGGAACAAACCCAAATTTTACTTTTAGCTTTAATGGGTTCTTATAGTATCTAGTGTGATGTTTGTAGCTTACGTCGAGCTCTTGATTTATGTTAGAACCATCTGTAAAATCCATTGACGATACACGGATCAATAATATATCGAGAAACCATCCGCGGCTTGGTAGGACATTACCATATGTTGTTGCAAGCCTGACCGTACTCTCCCCTAAAAAGAGTAAGAAGGAAAGCTCTGGATCCAAGTATGATCCTCGAGGGGAGGAAGACTTCACTGAAGAAGCTGAACCCTTACCTTCTAGCTCAACACCCTTTCATGATAGCTCAGCAGTGAAGGTGCTCCTTACTTATCTCGTGTGGGACTGGTGGCCTAATTACTGCATTTACATATATGTTGTGCTACCAGCCCCATTGATCTGTACATGTGAAGTGTGCAGGCTAGCAAAGTCAAAGTCAAGACGTCATCCGGTAGGGGGCACATGGCCTCTAGGAGGCCACTCAATGGCTGGCAAGAAGCGTGTCTATGCAAAAAAATCTGATAACACATCACCTGCTACTCCGGCAGGATATAAAAATATCCAAAAGAGTACACTAGCAGTTTCCGCACCCAGAACGGGTCGAACAAAGAGTACGAGCTTGCAGAACCAGCCAATAGATCCAGTCAGGCCACCACCAGCCGGGAACAAGAACCATCTAAGCCCCCCCAAGAAGCCATCTGCCAATGACAAGATGGCAGATGTCGAACACAAGCAGCCAGCAGCGGTCCAATCCAAGGTGGTAGCTATGATGACCGAGAAGGCAGCCGCCCTGCTCAAGTTGGAAGCTCCCCAAGTACTGCAGGAAGCTCCCCAAGTCCAGCAGGAAGCTCCCCAAGGCCAGCAGACAACTCCCCAACTTGGCCACCAAGAATCTTCCCAAAACAAGCAGACAGTTGCCTATGGCCATCTGGAAGCTGCCCAATACAAGGATGCAGCTGACCACCGCGAGGAGACACACCCAGTACGAGCAGGATCTTCTTGTTGGCCAGCTGCCAGGTCCCCAAGTCAAGCTCCCACCATTCCAACATGAGGGGCAAGGTTCCCAAGTCGAGGAGGTAGATGCCCACTCCGAGGCACTGGTTTCTGACCCATGGTCTGAAGATCGGTATCACTTGTGCCAGTAAGGTAACATGTTGCAGAACTGTGCTATCCATTTCCAGAATTAAATCCGAAATGCAGAACACTAACTCTAGCGCAGCCACATTTTTTTAGATAATTAAGCTGGAGACATCACTATAAGTGGTAGAGGTGGGGTTGATAGGGGAATAAACATGGGAAAGGGGTTGGACATGATGTCCAGAGGAAAGAGGATCATAATAGTTATTCCTGCTGGATGTACTAGGCCAGTTGACACAAACATTGCTGCCATGTATGCCACTGGATGTTCAATTGCAGTCAAGGAGGTTATCCCCATCTTACTCCATTGGAAGCAATACAAGAAAAGGATCGACATATTTAAAGCATTTGTTGGCCATGTGGCTGTAAGTTTTGTAACTCTTGATTCCTGTTCTGTCCACTGTTGTTCATAGAACTGAAGTATGCTACTTCTTTTGTTTCAGTCAAAGTTTCTGATGGACCTCAACGACCCCTATATCCAGTTCTCTCTTGAAATTCATCTCAAGATCCGTACAAAGCACATGCGTCATATTCTGAAGAAGGTGTATTGGGACAATGTGAGAGACAAGAGTAAGGGTTTGAGTAAACCTCCACCAATAGAGAAGATTGAAGATGCTGAATGGCAAGCTTTACTAGCCAGCTGGGGCTCAACCAAGAAACAGGTATGTGTCTTTGCTCACTCGAACTTCTATTGGATCAATTCTATAACCATGATTGTTGCTAATACTTCATACTTTGTTTGTCTAGACGGCATGTCTGGAAGGTACAAAAAATAGAGGTTGTGTCATGTTCCCTGCTCATACGGGTTCTCGGAGCTATGAGATTTGTTGCGACACGGATCAAGATGTAGTTCAAATGTTCAAAGCTACGCACATAAGCAAGGCGGATGGAACATACCCTTCGCCTATGAAAAAAGCAATTGTAAGCCCCCCAGAATTCTTCACATCTCTGTAATCAACATTTTAACTCAATAGATTCTTTTAGGACACCTTCCTTTCGTGAATTCGGCTGCAAACTGCTGTCATCAGCTATTTCACCCATGATTGTCATCTTCTAGTTCATGTACATGCATGCTTTAACTTGCTTGTCATCTGCTAGTTCATGTACACGCATGCTTTAACTTGGTTGTCATCTGCTATTTTAATCTATGTTATGTACATGTTTGTCGTGTGCTATTTTCATCTATGTTCCTCAGGTGCCTGTTTTTCCATCATCTATGTCCCTTAAAAGCTATGTTGGCTAAGATGTATGCCGCAGCGCGTGTAATCAACTCTGTGCAAACTCTGAGCTTTGTTAAGTCAAAGATGGGCAATAAAATGTCTTTTATCTACAAAAAAGCTAGTTCGGCTGTTGTTTCATATATGCTTGTACATGCAGATCTCTTGTCATTTCAGCATCACCAGATATGTCTGTTAAAATATGCACTTGAGTGTGGTGTCATTTCAGCATGGTTTCTCACTATGTTTTATACATCCTTGTCGTCAACTAATTTATCTACGCTTGTCTCTAGTAATGTACATGTGTGTTTAATTGCTTGTCATCTTCTAGCTTATGTATGCTTGTCATCTTATATTTCATATCAATGTTTCTTATGAGCTAGTTCAGTTGCTATCTCATCTTGTCCTTTTGCATGCTTTTTAGGCTGAAATAAAAGAGAAGATGGCGTCAGCTTCGCCGGGGGGCACTATCAGGACACCTCTGTCTGCCGCGGAAGCTGTCCCTGAGGTGCTCGGGCGGGGCCACCGAAAGCCTACGTTCCTAAAGAACATAGGCGTGACCACCACCCGATTTAGAGCAACAAAGTCTGAGCTACAGCGTCAGCTTTACTATGAGATAAGCACGAAGCGGGAACATGTCATGGAGCTAAAGGCAACCAGGGATCAGGCTGATGCAGACAAGATCGCCCGGCAACAAGAAATGGATGACATTCGAAAGCAATCTGCAGAGTATACCTAGTCTCAACATAAATCCAATGCCCTTATTCAACAGCTATTGGGTACGACGCAACACAACCCTGCGGCTGCCCCACTTCGTAGGCCCTAACACAACCATGCGGCTGGCGAACTGAGTAGCTGATATGAAACTGTTTCTCTTTGTGATGTATTTTGGTGGCTTTTTGGTAGGTGCCCTTAGTGAGCTTTTTTATGCCCCTTGTGAGGCTGTGAACTATGGCTGATGGCATTCGATGCCTCTGCTGGTGGCCCTTGTGAGGTTGTAAACTATTGCAGATGACATTCGATGCCTCTTCTGGTGGCCCTTGTGAGGCTGTGAACTATTGCAGATGTCATTTGATGCCTGGGCGGGTGGCCCTTGTGAGGCTGTAACCACTCTTATTTGCTGCATGTTTTTGCGTGTGCTTTTCTGTGAAAACTAGCAGTGCTAGAATTTAAAATTCGTCCACACCGGCTAAACGGCCTTTCAAACCCCGACAGGAAAAAACGTCGATGCACGATGAGGTCAACAGAGTACCTGGCGATGGATACGATCCGTTACGGATACGAGAACATGTGGTACTATATGGTAGGTCCATGAGGCGACATCTTATTTGATGAAAATCATGACGGAAAAACATGTCACGGATACGTTTCGACGTGGATATGTCATGTTGGTCCACGTGCTGGCTCATGATTTGCGATGTCTTACGACGAACTAAAACGTCTCACCGTCGGACAACGTTATAAATTCGTCGAGAATAGGCGTATACGTGAAACTTTATGAGAGCGCCACGGGGCACCTATATAGTGCTTGAACCCGCGACGAGAAAATAAACGTCGCATGTAATATGACGTCCTAAACGGGAACGATGACATCATAAAAGCAGGTAACGGTATCCCCAATCGCGACGTTTTAAAAATGTCAAAAAAAATGACGTCAAGAACGGTAGAACTGACGTCAGTGACGCCGGTAACGGGTAACGAAAAATACGATGCCACGTGTGCACACGCTGCGACGAAAAAAAACGTCGCTCCTTGTTGGGCCTTGTGTTGGGACGGCCAGTAGCTCGCGACGGTTGAATTGTCCGTCGCGGACTTCATGACGGTGTAGTGTTAATTTAATCGTCGCAGAATCGTCCGTGACAGTCGATCAGGATCGGTCTCATTCCGTCGCGTAAACTATCGCGGATTGCCCTTAGCGACGGTTTGGAACCCATCCGCAACGTTATTGAAACGTCCCAGACCGCGTGGAATTTGGTAGTGAGGGGATTCCCTCATTTGATCTCCAATCCGGATCTTGGCTTCGAATTGATCCGAACAATCGGTACTGGGAGACAGAGGAGTGTATGGCGAACCTAACGGTGGCAGTGGAATGACCTATTGGTCACCGGAAACTCGCTGGCGTGCAGTTGCGCGGCGGCCGGCGACATAGCACGGCGGTCTAGGTGATTCTGGGCATGATAAACCCAAAGGGAGGCACCCCTAGATGCGCAAGTTCACCTGGAGCACGTAGGGACAGCCATGAGGCAAGGAGAGGTGTAATTTGGCAGCAGCGAGCTTTTCTCCGCGGCTGCCGGAGATGAACAAGATGGTTCGATTCGTCCGCTTCCGGGCTACCCAGCAAACGAGCCTTGGTGGAGATGTAGAGGATGGAAAGGCGGAGCTACACATAGACACATAGAAAGCAGCAAGGGACTTCGCACCGTGACTCCAAACGTGATGCACCCAACAGAGTGACGACGTCGAAACGCCGCCATCACGTCGATCCAACAGGATCTAGGCTTTCGAATGGAGACAACAACCAAACCGACGGATCGAGAGGAAAAGACCGGAACTCCTCGACGACGCCTCCAAGGAGGGGAATGACGCACCCGAGCGCAATCGCCGTAGACACCGACCGAAGACAGGCAAGACTTTCATTAGGATTGCCGCCAACATCCACCAAATCTGTCGGATTGGAGTAGCATCCTTGCCTTACACACTGCCGCCGTCGCAACCCCTCTCCAATGTAGGATAGCACAGTGGTCCACCCTAAGGCGCAGCCCAACCTCCACCCCATATGGCCGAGGAGGCGCAGCCCATCTTCTGCCTCCACCCCGAACGAGGATGCAGCCACGGACAGCTCCCGGCGCAACCTCTCCACCCATGGCCGTTGCCCCCCGACCTTGCTCCAAGCGCAACCCACTAGCGGCACAACGGAATCGCCAGCCGAAGGCATGTAAGGGAAAGGCCTCAGCTTCCAACCTTAGGGTAACCGCTCACACCATACCTTGGCCAGATCGAGATAGGGTCAGACCACCCCAATGGCGCCGTGCTCGGCAGCCAACCTCCGACCACCAAGGGAACGAGGAGGCGCCGGGTGGGAACCCGTGCAGTAGCCTGGAGGAGGCCCGGAGCCATGGCCAGCACTACGACCATGGTATTCACCGGGGGGAGGGGGCATAGACCCAACGGGCCAGCTCAGCACCGCCGGCCGCAGCAGCGCACAGCCCCTCCGCCAGGCGCCGCCGAGCTCCCCTACAGCCGATGGCAAACCGGAGCAGCCTGAAGAACCCCACGGACCGCCGCCCATAGTCCTTGGAGACTCCGCGCAAGAGAGAGCCCCACTGCCGCCGTCGACCACGCGGGCTTTTTATACACGGTGGCGTCCTCCGGCGGCGGAAGGGAGGAGGAGGAGGAGAGGTGGCGGCGCTAGGGTTAGGTCGCCCCCCGAGTCGCCCTTGGGCGCGAGCGACGCGGGGGAGGAGGGAGGGGGCTTGCAATGCCCTGCCAAGAAAATGTATCACCGTCAGACAAAGTTATAAATTCGTCGAGAATAAACATATACGTGGAACTTTATGAGAGCTCCACGTGTCACCTCTATAGTGCTTGAACCCGCGACGAGAAAATAAACGTCGCACGTATTATTACGTCCTAAACGGGAACGATGACATCATAAAAAGAGGTAACGGTATCCCCAATCGCGATGTTTTAAAAATGTCAAGAAAAAATGACGTCAAGAACGGTAGAACTGACGTCAGTGATGCCGGTAACGGGTAACGAAAAATATGATGCCACGTGTGCACACGCTGCGACGAAAAAAAAGCGTCGCTCCTTGTTGGGCCTTGTGTTGGGCCGGCCAGTAGCTCGCGACGGTTGAATTATCCTTCGCGGACATCACGACGGTTTAGTGTTAATTTAATAATCGCAGAATCGTCCGTGACAGTTGATCCGGAACGGTCTCACTCCGTCGCGTAAACTATCGCGGATTGCCCTTAGCGACGGTTATGAACCCATCTGCAACGTTATTGAAACGTCCCAGACCGCATGGAATTTGGTAGTGAGGGGATTCCCTCAGTTGATCTCCAATCCGGATCTTGGCTTCGAATTGATCCGAACAATCGGTACTGGGAGACAGAGGAGTGTATAGCGAACCTAACGGTGGTAGTGGAATGACCTATTGGTCACCGGAAACTCGCCGGCGTGCAGTTGCGCGGCGGCCGGCGACAGAGCACGGCGGTCTAGGTGATTCCGGGCATGCTAAACCCAAAGGGAGGCACCCCTAGATGCGCAAGTTCACCTGGAGCATGTAGGGACAGCCAGTGTAACATCCCAAGTATGAAAAAACCACCCTAGCATGTTTATTTCTTGTTTAATTATAGTTTTGCATCATGTCATCATACTCATTTCTTGTTTGCATTTGTTTTCCTTTGGTTTGCATCTGTTTTTCTTTGTTTTCACAATTCAAATTCAAACAACATTCAAATGCTTTGTTTCATACTTGTTATGTTACAACTTTCCAATTAAAAGGTTCAATCAAAAACATCCATTTGTTTTCATGAAAAATAAAAAGATCAACTATTAAATTGTTCTTTAATAATCCACTTAATTCCAACTTGCATTCAAAATTCAAATCAAATCACAAACAACACCCAATTTCAAATTATGAAAATTACCAAAACAATTATTATAATTTGTTTCCATTTAAACCTTAAGGTTCAACCTATTTAAATTCTTGTTTTCAATAATCACTTAATAATCAAATTCATTTAAATTTGAACCAATTTGCAAACAGCAAGTTATTTTGAACTTTTTGAAAATCAAAGTTTGGCAAGTGTTGCTGTTACATGTTTTGAACCATACCCAATTTTCTCAAAATTTTCCTAACTCAAAACCTATCTATTCTCTTCCTAATTCTATTTCTGCAAAAAAAAAAGAAACAAAACAGTTAATAAAAAGGAAAACTCACAGAGGAGGGGAGCCAGCGCAGGCCCAGCCCACCTTACCTCTCTCCTCGGCCCGGTACCCCTTCGGGGTTTCTTCTCTGCGTACGGAGCGCATCGACCACCGCCACGTCGACGGCAGTAACGCGCCGACGGCCACCGTGCGCCCTAGACACCTATATAACCTACCCCCTAGGTCCCCGAGCAGCCATAGACCACCTACCTACCCTATCCCCCTCGCGCCGCCGCCGTTTCCTCCATCTCTGCCGGAATTCCCCCCCCCTCTCTGCAACTGTACCCGAGCGCCACCACCACCTTCAGCCGATGATCGCCGCCGGTGGACAACGCTTCCCCTCGGGCTAAGTATGGGAACTGAACCCCCGTACTCCCATCTTCCTCCTCGGTTCCTTCTCGTTGGCGGAGACCCACCGGAGCGACGCCGCCGTCCTCGACATCGCCGGCCACCGTCTGCCCCGAGCCGCTGCTTCCACTCCAGCCGGCGGTGAGCAGTCGTTTTCCTTCTCCGATCCCTCCTCTCTGCTTCATGTCCGCGAGCATGCACTGCACACCAGCACGCACACGAGCCTCAGCAGCGAGCCAGCACAGCAGCAGCAGCGTTGATCGCCGCCGGCCACCGACGAGCTCTGACGGAAGTTCAGTTAACACCTGCAGAGAAAGAAATTCAGTTAGCGAACTGAAGAATAACCTCACTGCGTAGCGTTTACTGTCAAAACTGAAACTCACCATAGTGGTAACGCACCACTGCTCTCCCTTCCGCAGCGCGGGTTCGAGCCCTGGCGCTCGCGATTAAAACCCCAAATTTTTTCGCGAGCCGCTGACAGGCAGGGGCCACTCGTCAGTGGCCCGTGCTGCCACACGCGCACACGCTGGCCACGTTGGCCCCATGGCCCACTGGCAGTGACTTAGGCTAGGTCACTGCACGGTGCAGAACGTTTCTGTCCAGTTTCTTTTAATCTAGGTCCTTTTCTTCACAGATTAGTCCCTAGGTTTAAAATGCTAATAACTTTTAATTTACAACTTCAATTAAAACAAATAAAATATGTTTGTTGAACCAAATTTAATACTCTATCTATTTAAACCATTTGTTGTCTGTTTTGAATAATTCAAATGCATTCAAATTTCAAATTCAAACAAATCATTTTCAAATTAGTTAATTGCATAACAAATTCATACTTAATCCAAATCACATAAATAAAATATGTTTTCCATGCCATTTTGAACCAATTTTTCAAATATAAATTTTGTTTCATGATTTGAATAATTAAAATTGCTTAAATAATTTAAACCTTGTTTAAATCATTTAAATTTGCTAAATTCATAACTTGCTCAAATTAAATTATTTTTGAACTTATAAAATATGTTTTCAAACTAGAAAAGTATAAACTTTTCAAATATAAATTTTGTTATTTGTTTTGAACAATTTAAATTGCTGAAAACAACAAATGCTTGTGTAACACCTTTAAGGAACCAAAATTTCCTAACTTAATAAATAAATTTCTAAAATTGGTAAACCTTATTTCCAATTGATTCTATTGTTGTTATTTTTCTGTTTTCCTCATCCATGCATCATACTAATCCACCTTCACCTGTTGATTAGTTGTAAAACAAATATCCCAACCTTAATTCATGGACCTTTCCATATGCAATCCAAGTTTTGCATGTGGGTCCATGTAAACATGTTATGTTACCATGTCAACTAGGTTATTTCCATGCATCAATTAAATGGTCATGCATCATCCCATGATTGTGCATTATGCCATGTTATTGATTGTTTGTTCTCTGTGTTGTTTGTTTGCTTCTTCTCGATTAGACGACGACGCTGAGACAGACGAGCTTTACGACACCCCTTCTGAGGAGTTAGCCCAGTACCAGGCTACTGAGTTCGCAGGCAAGTATTCACTCACATGAACCATTGTGTTCCTTTCAACATTGGATACCGATACTTTTCGTTGTCTATCTCTGCTAGCCCTATGAATAGTTGATTCTGATACGAACCTATCACATGTTATCCATTAACCCTGATATAGCCTCACCTCCCTACCTAAAACCCCGTTGCTTGTTGCCTGTGTCTTACTAGCATGCTTAGGGTTGTTTTGCTCGAGTCTGCTGTCCGTTACTTTCTGTTACTATATCATTATGTTCTGGGGCTCGATGTTAAACAACAACCTGTTAATTTTGAGGTAATAATAATTTGCTGATAAGGCACCGGCAGGAGGCCCGGCGTGGTTTTGAGGCCTGTTGGTGTCGACCTTAATTAGGAAAAGGGTCTTGTCTACTGATCCATGATGAGCGCACTATCCGCATGTGGGAAGCGAGTATGGGCGCCCCCCTCAATTTGATTCGATTCGCATCTCGTCCAAATAGCCTCATAGTTCGGGTTTTCCATTTGTCGCACGCATATGCAGGTACGAACCCGAGGCCAGGGTGGAACTTTTGTAGTCGGCATTTAGGGAGACACGTTCTTAGAGTGCTATGAGGGTCCCCTTTTCTTCGTGGGGCTTGATTAGCCGTGCGCTCAATTGCACGGGGTTCTTTGGGCTTGATGCGAAGAAGAGTTGAGTTGTGTTGAGTGCCTCGCTTGGTGGGTTTGATTCCCGTCTGGCGGGATATTCTTACGTGTACGGCCAAATTGGTGCACCCCTGCAGGGATAAATCTTCTCGAGAAGCCGTGTTTTCCGCGGTTATGGTTAACTTGGTGAAAGTACTGGCTAACAAGTACTCAGAAAAACTTACACCTAACTAATGATAACTTGACTAGTAATAGCCTTATTGCCACAATAACTTGATCCATCATTAATCCAACTGTGTGAGTTATCCTCGGATTGCTTCTTTGGATAAGGGGCGAGATCCAGGATGGGTTTGTTTGGTGGTTAGTTATAGTTGGTTACGATACGCTATCTTATCTTCTTTCTGTTAGCCGGAAGTGGTAGTATGTTCTGTAGTTGGTTAGAGCAGCCAGTTGCAGCATCTTTTGATATCCCCTTTCTTCCGTTGAACCCAAGGCATCTGTGCTTGGTGTTGACGGGCTACACTTTGGTGAATTGTGAGTCTTGCTTGTCAGTACGTTGTTGTACTGACCCCTTTGGGGCTGTGGTTTCCGCAGACTACGGTTTCGAGGATCCCCATGGAGGCTACTACGTGGAGTACGACGAGGCTGCTGACGAGTAGATAGCGGGCCCGGGCAGGATCCGAGACTTCGATGATGGGCTCCGTTTTCTTTTCATTCCCGGCTTCTTAAGCCTATTTGGATTTGTCTGTACTCAGACCCTTTGAGTGCTTCCGCTCTGATGTAATGATGTTATGTTGGGACAGGTGTCCTCTGGATGATTGTATCTGATATCTTTGCTCTAGTGAGAGCTATTTGCACCTTATTTCCATCTTTTGTGTCTTAGAGATATGTTGTGTTATCACTTGTTTAAAAGCCGTTGACGTACCATGTGTGAATGGTATGAAGTACGTCAATGGTAGTATCCTGATTTCTACGGGATGGTTTGCGTAGACGGTGAACAGTAGGGTTGGTTGTCACACATACGTGTGTTGGCCTACTCGTAAGAAATGCGGGTGCCGGTAAGCCCCGTAATCCAATCATCTACTGTTCAACGGAACTGCGAGTATCCCCTAGAAGTCCGGGTGCGACAAATGGTATCAGAGCCTGTCTGCCTGTAGGATCCCTTTTTACTGGTCGCAGTTGGGTCTAGAAACTATTTTGTAGCTATATAGGAAAAATGAAACGTGAGAGTAGGAATTCTGTTCTTTTTCTTCTTTCCCCACCCACCCTCCCATTTTCTGGTAAGGAAGTGCAACGTTGTTTTCTCTTCTCACCTAAACTTTCAAGTTAGGTTTTCACGTATCCTGGTTTCTCTAGGATAGTTATATCTACTAGACCATAGGAATGGAGGTGGTTGTGACATGATTTATCATGTTACCTACTCACGATTGAGAACGGAGGCGTGTAAGCCCCGGAAGCAGATCCTATATTCCTTAAGCAGTAGATATTGATCCTTTAGAAGCCCGGATTGGATTTTCCGTAGTACCTCAGGAGTGTTTGGTCTCGTGTTTCCCCAATGTTGCTTCGTTATCCTGTTCTTCTCAACATCCTGTTCGTCCGTTGAAACCTTGTTGTTGCTTCCACTTCAGTTCTTCTTCCGGCGTCTAATCAAAAACTTCCCCGATCATCTGCAGATGGATCTCAGGTTCTACCCGCAGGTGGTTCGTATGACTCGTTGCGAGAGCACTGCCGGTTATCCGGAGATGCTGAGAGACATGGTCACTTATCTGGGGTTCCGTTGGGCACCAGAGTACCAGGTCTACGAGCAGCATCGAGAGTTTGACCAGACCTACTACCAGGCTAATGTCTACATCCTGTCAGATGATGGCATGAGCGTTGTCCACCGCTACGAGGCAGTAGGTTCCACAGTGGATATGGCCGTGCAGCAGGCAGCTTATGTGAGTCTCACCGTCCTTCGTGCTGACTACTGGGGATTTGACGATTCTATCTATCGCCACATCCCCCGTGGTTACATCACTTCGGAGGGAGCTCACTTCACTCTCTACGACAACTTGGATGTCTACGAGCATGATAACTCCAGGCTGCACACCATCGCTCAGTTTGTGAGAGACAGTGACGCAGTTGCCCGCACCCTATCTCAGGAGTTGGCTTCAGTCAGAGAGCAGCTCTACCTTGCTTTGACCCGTCTGGCGACGTACACCACAGACTTTGTTGGAGACGAGCGCTTTGCACGTTTCGATCAGCCAGTTGGGCGTCCTCTGCCAGATGCTGGAGGTTACGAGCCGATCAGAGGTCCACTCCTCAACCTTGGTGCAGGTTACAATGGGATTCCACGCTTTGGAGCACAGGGAGTCGACGCTATGTACTTCACCACGCCTAGAGTCGGTCTCAGGCCACGTCAGATCTACGTGGATCGTCGTTCCACCTACTTTCGTGGGCGTGCTCCTCACCGTACCTCTCGTCGTACTACTCACCGCCGTCCTGCGTGATGAGCATGGGAGTACCGATGTATCAATTCTTAGCTATGTTTAGTTATCCTTTGGTATTCGAACCAATTGTGGTGTGTTGGATATTCTGATGTATTTGAACCTGTGATGGTGAACCTTGTGGTTATCTATTCATGCGTCGGAATAATCTCTCTTTCGGTTGCCAAGTCTATCCTTTTCTATTGTTGTGCTAAAATGCATTTCCATTCAGGATGCCGCCAACAAGGAACACCCCGCCTGAGCCACCGCCAATCACGGAGCTGTTGACTCAGATGACCCAAGTCGTGACGCAGATGGCCCAGTTTCAGGCTAACCAGCACAATAACCAGAATGCTCCGCGAGTCAGCATCAAGGAGTTTCTCAGTCTGGGCCCGAGAGCTTTCGTGGCAACACGCGAGCCTCTGGACGCTGATGACTGGATCCGTGAGATAGCCAAGGCTCTGGATATTGCACATGTAGCTGAAGAAGACAAAGTCAAGTATGCCTCCTATCTGCTGAAGGGTTAGGCGGCTTCTTGGTGGGAAAACTACCAGGCCATGAGAGTTGGCTTTCCAATCAACTGGGGTTGTTTCAAGGAAGCCTTCCTGAAGCACCACATCCCAGATGGTCTCTTGGAAAGGATGCGTGAAGAGTTTTGCTCACTCAAGCAGGGCAAGTTGGACGTCATCAGCTATCAGAGTGAGTTCAATCGCCTCGCTCGTTACGCTGGTGATGAGGTGTCCACTGAGGCTAAGAAGATGGCAAGGTTCCGCAGAGGTTTTAACCCGGAACTCAAGTATGCCCTCACCAACGTCAAGGCCAATAGCTTCAAAGATCTCGTTAACACCGCGCTCAATGAGGAAAATGGGCGCAAGGAGTTTGAGGAGTCTCGCAAGCACTCGCGTGAGGGTGGTTCCTCCTCCAACATGACCACCCCTCCACAGAAGCGCCGCATCTGGGTGCCAAATGGTGCTGTCACTCGGGCTCCATACGCCCAAGCTTCTCCAGGCTTCGCTCCCGGCCCACCCAACCCTACTCAGATGCATGATCAGAGGGCTTCGATGGGGCAGCCAAAGCCAGGGCCTCCTCGTGTCGTCACTTGCTACAAGTGCAAGGAGACGGGATACTACACCGACAAGTGCACACAGAGGCAGCTACCTCCACCACCTCCTCGCCCCAACACCAACCAGGCAATGGTGCGCGCTCCCCCGGCTAAGGCCTTCAACTCCAACAACAGGCCTGTCGGGAGGACCGCAAGGGTGAATCACGTGAAGATCGACAAAGCTGAGGAAGCTCCTGACGTCGTTCTCGGTACTTTACCCGTAAACTCTTTTCCAGCTAAAGTGTTGTTTGATACCGGAGCATCGCATTCTTTTGTGTCAAAGACCTTTGCAACAACAAACAACCTAATTGTGGTTCCGCTAAGCAATCAAATCACTGTTCACTCTCCAGGAGCTCAGATGTTGACTTCCAAGCTAAGTAAGGATAATCAAATCCTAATTGGAAACCGCATATTCCTTGCTTCACTCATGTTGCTGGGAAGTTCTGACATTGATGTCATTCTTGGTATGGATTGGTTGAAGGCCAATAAAGCTAAAATTGACTGTGCTCAAAAGTCAATAACTCTGTTCCACCCCTCTGGCCAGATAGTCTATTCTCCAAATGAGTCAAGTCTTGTTCAGCTATACACCCTCGATGCAAAACCTCTACCTCTACTTGAAAATGTTCCGGTGGTTTGCGAATTCCCTGACGTCTTTCCAGAAGAGTTGCCAGGGATGCCTCCGGACAGAGCAGTTGAGTTCGTGATCGAGCTTGAACCAGGTACTGCTCCAATCTCTAAGCATCCATACAAGATAGCTCCTCCTGAACTGAAGTTGTTAAAGGAGCAAATCGATATGTACATGGAAAAAGGTTACATTCAACCTAGTTTCTCGGCTTGTGGTTGCCCAACTCTGTTCGTTGCAAAGAAGGATCAAACAAAGAGACTCGTTGTTGACTATCGTCCTCTTAACGAGAAAACCATCAAAAACAAGTATCCAATTCCTCGTATTGATGATCTTTTTGATCAACTTGTTGGAGCCTCAATATTCTCAAAGTTGGACTTGAGGATGGGTTACCATCAAATAAAGATCAGAAAAGAGGATATTCCAAAAACAGCTTTCACCACTCGGTACGGTCTATATGAATACACCGTCATGTCCTTTGGTCTCACCAATGCACCGTCGACATTCTCTCGACTCATGAATTTTGTCTTCCATGAATACCTAGACAAGTTCGTTGTGGTATATCTTGATGACATTCTTGTCTACTCCAAATCTGAGGAAGAGCATGGAGAACATCTTCGTCTCACTCTCATGAAGCTTCGCGAGCATCGTCTATATGCCAAGTTCTCCAAATGTGAGTTCTGGATTCCAGAAGTTGCTTACCTTGGTCATGTCATCTCTGCAAAGGGCATAGCCATTGATCCAGAAAAGGTTAAAGCAATTGTTGATTGGAAACCTCCAAAGACGGTGAAGCAAGTCAGAAGTTTTCTTGGCTTGGCTAGCTATTGCCGTCGTTTCGTCCAAAACTTCTCCAAGATTGCCAAACCTCTCACTGACCTCACAAAGAAAGACAAGAAGTTCGTTTGGTCTCCACAATGTGATGAAAGTTTCAATCTCCTGAAGGCTAAACTCACTTCTACACCTGTTCTGGTTGGCCCAGATACTACCAAACCTTTCCAGATATTCTGCGATGCATCTCTCCAAGGCCTAGGTGCAGTTCTTATGCAAGAACGTCAAGTTGTGGCTTATGCTTCACGTCAGTTGAACGCCCATGAGCAAAATTATCCCACTCATGACCTTGAACTTGCAGCAGTTGTGTTTGCCCTCAAGAAATGGAGACAATACTTGTTGGGTAATCGCACTGAAATCTTTTCCGATCATAAGAGTCTGAAATACATCTTCACTCAACCAGATCTAAACCTCAGGCAAAGGAGATGGATTGAAAACATTAAAGACTTTGATCTCACCATTTCTTACACTCCAGGCAAGGCTAATGTTATGGCCGATGATCTCAGTCGCAAGTCGTATTGCAATAATCTCATGATCATGGAAAGCCAACCTCCACTTCATGAAGAATTCCAGAAGCTGAACCTTGGTCTTGTTCCTCAAGGCTATCTTGCAAGCTTGACAGCCAGTCCAACTCTAGAGGACAAGATTCGTTCTAAACAACTTCGTGATGCTGAAATCAAGAAGATGGTAGAGCACATCAAAGAAGGCAAGGAGAAATTTAAGTCCTTCTCAATTGATGACAAGGGAACTGTGTTCTTCGAAGGACGCATTGCAGTTCCTCAAATTCAAAGTCTCAAAGATGTCATTCTCAAGGAGGCTCATGAAACTCCTCTCTCCATCCACCCTGGAAGTACAAAGATGTACCAGGATCTCAAGACACTGTATTGGTGGCCTGGCATGAAACGTGAAATTGCTCAATACGTTTCTGAATGCGACGTTTGTCAACGTGTTAAGGCAGTTCATCAGAAAACAGCCGGTCTTCTCCAACCTCTAAAAATCCCTGAGTGGAAGTGGGACATAATTGAAATGGACTTCGTCACTGGTTTTCCAAAGTCCAAAAAGGGCAACGATGCAATATTCGTTGTTATTGATCGTCTCACTAAAGTAGCTCACTTTGCTGTCAAAGAAACAATCTCAGCTAGCCAGTTAGCAGAGCTCTACACAGCAAAGATTGTTCCTCTTCATGGTGTTCCATTGGAAATAAGCTCAGACCGTGGAAGCATATTCACTTCTCATTTCTGGAAAAGCTTTCAAGAAGCATTGGGCACCAAACTTCTGTTCAGCACAGCTTATCATCCTCAGTCTCAAGGGCAAGTCGAAAGAGTCAATCAGATTCTCGAGGACATGCTCAGAGCATGTGGTATCTCTTTTGGCATGAAATGGGAGGAATGCCTTCCATATGCTGAATTCTCCTACAACAACAGCTTCCAGGCAAGCCTAGGCATGGCACCATTTGAGGCTCTCTATGGCCGCAGATGCAGGAGTCCAATCAATTGGTCTGGAGCTGGTGAACGTTCACTCTTAGGCCCTGACATTGTTAAGGAAGCCGAAGAAAAAGTTCGTATCATTCGTGACAATCTCAAGATTGCTCAGTCTCGTCAGAAGAGCTACTATGACAGCAAGCATAGGGATATGATCTATGCACATGGTGACAAAGCATACCTCCGTGTAACTCCCCTTAGAGGCACTCATCGTTTTGGTGTAAAAGGAAAGCTTGCACCGAGATACATTGGGCCTTTCAACATTCTCTCAAGGCGTGCAGAAAATGCTTATCGTCTTGAACTTCCAGAAAAACTATCCAAGGTGCACGATGTGTTTCACGTGTCACAGCTCAAGAAGTGTTTCAAAGACCCAGATCGTGCAGTTGATCATGATTCCATTGATCTCCAAGAAGACCTCTCTTATGAGGAGCACCCTGTTCGTATTCTCGATGAGACCGAGCGTAAGACTCGCAACAAGAGCACCAAGTTCTTGAAAGTGCAGTGGTCCCAGCATTCCGATAAAGAGGCAACGTGGGAGACCAAAGAGGATCTTCGCAAGAAGTATCCGGACCTTTTCTCTTCTCAGTAAGGAATCTCGGGGCGCGATTCCTTCAAGGGGGCGTTTTGTAACATCCCAAGTATGAAAAAACCACCCTAGCATGTTTGTTTCTTGTTTAATTATAGTTTTGCATCATGTCATCATACTCATTTCTTGTTTGCATTTGTTTTCCTTTGGTTTGCATCTGTTTTTCTTTGTTTTCACAATTCAAATTCAAACAACATTCAAATGCTTTGTTTCATACTTGTTATGTTACAACTTTCCAATTAAAAGGTTCAATCAAAAACATCCATTTGTTTTCATGAAATAAAAAGATCAACTATTAAATTGTTCTTTAATAATCCACTTAATTCCAACTTGCATTCAAAATTCAAATCAAATCACAAACAACACCCAATTTCAAATTATGAAAATTACCAAAACAATTATAATCATTTGTTTCCATTTAAACCTTAAGGTTCAACCTATTTAAATTCTTGTTTTCAATAATCAGTTAATAATCAAATTCATTTAAATTTGAACCAATTTGCAAACAGCAAGTTATTTTGAACTTTTTGAAAACCAAAGTTTGGCAAGTGTTGCTGTTACATGTTTTGAACCATACCAATTTTTCTCAAAATTTTCCTAACTCAAAACCTATCTATTCTCTTCCTAATTCTATTTCTGCAAAAAAAAAGAAACAAAACAGTTAATAAAAAGGAAAACTCACAGAGGAGGGGAGCCAGCGCAGTCCCAGCCCACCTTACCTCTCTCCTCGGCCCGGTACCCCTTCGGGGTTTCTTCTCTGCGTACGGCGCGCATCGACCACCGCCACGTCGACGGCAGTAACGCGCCGACGGCCACCGTGCGCCCTAGCCACCTATATAACCTACCCCCTAGGTCCCCGAGCAGCCCTAGACCACCTACCTACCCTATCCCCCTCGAGCCGCCGCCGTTTCCTCCATCTCTGCCGGAATTCCCCCCCCCCTCTCTGCAACTGTACCCGAGCGTCACCACCAGCTTCAGCCGATGATCGCCGCCGGTGGACAGCGCTTCCCCTCGGGCTAAGTACGGGAAATGAACCCCCGTACTCCCCTCTTCCTCCTCGGTTCCTTCTCGTTGGCGGAGACCCACCGGAGCGACGCCGCCGTCCTCGACATCGCCGGCCACCGTCTGCCCCGAGCCGCTGCTTCCACTCCAGCCGGCGGTGAGCAGTCGTTTCCTTCTCGGATCCCTCCTCTCAGCTTCATGTCCGCGAGCACGCACTGCACACCAGCACGCACACGAGCCTCAGCGGCGAGCCAGCACAGCAGCAGCAGCGTTGATCGCCGCCGGCCACCGACGAGCTATGACGTAAGTTCAGTTAACAACTGCAGAGAAAGAAATTCAGTTAGCGAACTGAAGAATAACCTCACTGCGTAGCGTTTACTGTCAAAACTGAAACTCACCGTAGTGGTAACGCACCACTACTCTCCCTTCCGCAGCGCGGGTTCGAGCCGTGGCGCTCGCGATTAAAACCCCAATTTTTTTCGCGAGCCGCTGACAGGCAGGGGCCACTCGTCAGTGGCCCGTGCTGCCACACGCGCACACGCTGGCCACGTTGGCCCCATGGCCCACTGGCAGTGACCTAGGCTAGGTCACTGCACGGTGCAGAACGTTTCTGTCCAGTTTCTTTTAATCTAGGTCCTTTTCTTCACAGATTAGTCCCTAGGTTTAAAATGCTAATAACTTTTAATTTACAACTTCAATTAAAACAAATAAAATATGTTTGTTGAACCAAATTTAATACTCTATCTATTTAAACCATTTGTTTTCTGTTTTGAATAATTCAAATGCATTCAAATTTCAAATTCAAACAAATCATTTTCAAATTAGTTAATTGCATAACAAATTCATACTTAATCCAAATCACATAAATAAAATATGTTTTCCATGCCATTTTGAACCACATTTTCAAATATAAATTTTGTTTCATGATTTGAATAATTAAAATTGCTTAAATAATTTAAACCTTGTTTAAATCATTTAAATTTGCTAAATTCATAACTTGCTCAAATTAAATTATTTTTGAACTTATAAAATATGTTTTCAAACTAGAAAAGTATAAAATTTTCAAATATGAATTTTGTTATTTGTTTTGAACAATTTAAATTGCTGAAAACAACAAATGCTTGTGTAACACCTTTAAGGAACCAAAATTTCCTAACTTAATAAATAAATTTCTAAAATTGGTAAACCTTATTTCCAATTGATTCTATTGTTGTTATTTTCTGTTTTCCTCATCCATGCATCATACTAATCCACCTTCACCTGTTGATTAGTTGTAAAACAAATATCCCAACCTTAATTCATGGACCTTTCCATATGCAATCCAAGTTTTGCATGTGGGTCCATGTAAACATGTTATGTTACCATGTCAACTAGGTTATTTCCATGCATCAATTAAATGGTCATGCATCATCCCATGATTGTGCATTATGCCATGTTATTGATTGTTTATTCTCTGTGTTGTTTGTTTGCTTCTTCTCGATTAGACGACGACGCTGAGACAGACGAGCTTTACGACACCCCTTCTGAGGAGTTAGCCCAGTACCAGGCTACTGAGTTCGCAGACAAGTATTCACTCACATGAACCATTGTGTTCCTTTCAACATTGGATACCGATACTTTCCGTTGTCTATCTCTGCTAGCCCTATGAATAGTTGATTCTGATACGAACCTATCACATGTTATCCCTTAACCCTGATATAGCCTCACCTCCCTACCTAAAACCCCGTTGCTTGTTGCCTGTGTCTTACTAGCATGCTTAGGGTTGTTTTGCTCGAGTCTGCTGTCCGTTACTTTCTGTTACTATATCATTATGTTCTGGGGCTCGATGTTAAACAACAACCTGTAAATTTTGAGGTAATAATAATTTGCTGATAAGGCACCGGCAGGAGGCCCGGCGTGGTTTTGAGGCCTGTTGGTGTCGACCTTAATTAGGAAAAGGGTCTTGTCTACTGATCCATGATGAGCGCACTATCCGCATGTGGGAAGCGAGTATGGGCGCCCCCTCAATTTGATTCGATTCGCATCTCGTCCAAATAGCCTCATAGTTCGGGTTTTCCATTTGCCGCACGCATATACAGGTACGAACCCGAGGCCAGGGTGGAACTTTTGTAGTCGGCATTTAGGGAGACACGTTCTTAGAGTGCTATGAGGGTCCCCTTTTCTTCGTGGGGCTTGATTAGCCGTGCGCTCAATTGCACGGGGTTCTTTGGGCTTGATGCGAAGAAGAGTTGAGTTGTGTTGAGTGCCTCGCTTGGTGGGTGTGATTCCCATCTGGCGGGATATTCTTACGTGTACGACCAAATTGGTGCACCCCTGCAGGGATAAATCTTCTCGAGAAGCCGTGTTTTCCGTGGTTATGGTTAACTTGGTGAAAGTACTGGCTAACAAGTACTCAGAACAACTTACACCTAACTAATGATGACTTTTCCGTTAGAGCAGCCAGTTGCAGCATCTTTTGATATCCCCTTACTTCTGTTGAACCCAAGGCATCTGTGCTTTGTGTTGACGGGCTACACTTTGGTGAATTATGAGTCTTGCTTGCCAGTACGTTGTTGTACTGACCCCTTTGGGGCTGTGGTTTCCGCAGATTACGGTTTCGAGGATCCCCATGGAGGCTACTACGTGGAGTACGACGAGGCTGCTGACGAGTAGATAGCGGACCCGGGCAGGATCCGAGACTTCGATGATGGGCTCCGTTTTCTTTTCATTCCCGGTTTCTTAAGCCTATTTGGATTTGTCTGTACTCAGACACTTTGAGTGCTTCCGATGTGATGTAATAATGTTATGTTGGGACAGGTGTCCTCTGGATGATTGTATCTGATATCTTTGCTCTAGTGAGAGCTATTTGCACCTTATTTCCATCTTTTGTGTCTTAGAGATATGTTGTGTTATCACTTGTTTAAAAGCCGTTGATGTACCATATGTGAATGGTATGAAGTACGTCAATGGTAGTATCCTGATTTCTACGGGATGGTTTGCGTAGACGGTGAACAGTAGGGTTGGTTGTCACACATACGTGTGTTGGCCTACTCGTAAGAGATGCGGGTGCCGGTAAGCCCCGTAATCCAATCATCTACTGTTCAACGGAACTTCGAGTATCCCCTAGAAGTCCGGGTGCGACAGCCAGTGAGACAAGGAGAGGTGTAATTTGGCGGCGGCGAGCTCTTCTCCGCGACGGCCGGAGATGAACAAGATGGTTCGATTCGTCCGTTTTCGGGCTTCCCAGCAAACGAGCCTTGGTGGAGATGTAGAGGATGGCAAGGCGGAGCTCGTGGTGGTCTCGGTTTCTCCGGGGACGACCGGAATCAACGGCAACGGCCGGCGATAGTGGGAGTAGGGTTTCGGGTTCTGGGGTTCCTCACAAAGAGATAAAGAGATTGAGAGAGGAGGAAGAGAGAAAGAGAGGCACGACGACCGACTCCTTCTTATCCTCGACGAGGAGGCGGCTAAGAAGGACGTGGCGCACAGCAGCACCAGCTCGACCACGTCTCCTCTACCTTCTATCCAAGGTTGAAGCAGAAAGAAATAACAATTTTCGGATAACCCCCTACCAGCTTTTATAAATTACCGAGAGGTCCTTCTGTCTTAAAAACTGAAAAAGAAAACACTATTTTCAGGGCTTTCTTGTAAAGATGAATATTATTAAAAATCAGTTTTGAATTCCTTATCAAATTTCCAACCTCACCATGTTTTTATTTTTCATTTTTGAGCAAGATTTAAATTTTATACTTAGGGTGCTAGATTAAGTGGTATTTTTGTTTTCTTTCAATTTGATTTCAATTGGACACAAAATTATTTTAGGCATAATTGACATGAGCACACACAACAATCATGTGATTAACATAGTGTATGTTTCAAAATTAAATAATTTTGATACCATTCTTATGGAAAACAACTTATAAAACTACTTAGTAGTGTTTTTATGTATTATTGAAAAATCACCAACCACTGAATATTATTCCAAACCATGCCAGATGATTTTGATTAATGAAAAGACTTGTTTTATTTTATGTAACTTGGTGATTCTCATAGTTCAAACTCTTAGTAGTTTTTGTTGACATTTTAATTGGCTGTGTATAAATCATGTTTGTTAATTTAGGTACTTGATCAAGTTGAAAATAGGAGTGGCTTAGGCTCACATTGTTTTCCAATATCAAGAGACTATATGTTTGTTTTCCAACCTTGTTTACAAGTATGGGTATTATCCCATGTTGTTTTCAGAACATGTAATCATTTACATGTGGGTGTAGATGTAGTTTTATTGTTATCTGTTAGTCTTAGGTCTGAAAAGGATCTGAAAAACAAAGTAGTTAGCTTGTTTCCACCTGCCTCAACATATCTCAAGAGATATGAATGCAATGTCTTGTTATTATTTCTTACTTGATATTTGTTTCCTTTTAAGAGATGATTATGTGTTACTCATCTCTCATGAGCTTGACAAGGAATAGAGATTCTAGGTTCTCTAACATTTTCTAATGATTCACTGGTTAATTTCTTATGCTCCCTTACTAAGGTAGAGTTGCTTCTAGTAGTCTTCTATTGCCTGCAATATCCTTGTCTCTAGTTGCCACTAGTCTTTAGGTACTGCCTTTGTCACTTTCAAGTAAGATCAGCTCTTGAATTCCACCTTCAACTATCTCACCCTTGTGGTGAAAACAACCAGTTATTCCAAACAAAGATTTTACTTAGATGATTATAAAAGTATGTAAGTTTGTTTTATGACATCAAGTTGCCATATGCATATAAGAAGAATTTTTTAACAAGTGGATCAGACTTGCCTCCAAATTATTAATCATATACAATAGGCTGAGATGTACTAGGTTATTCAACCTTCTGTTTGTTTGTGTATGACACTCAATTGTTTGAGTATACAAAAGTGATATGTTAACAACGTAGCTAATCTTGTTACCAAACTACTTCTATATAACACTAACATTGGAATATCAAACTATTTCTTGATAAATTGATAATATTAGATTGGGATATAAGAGTTTCCAATTACTCTTATAATAGATTGGAATAGCACTTCTAGAATACTCTCAAGAATCCGTCTGCAGGTCTTCCTATGGTAGTTCCTCTTTTCTTGTTGGTTGCTTCTCTTGCAGAATGACTTAGAGAAGATTGGGAAACAAGATAGAATGGTCTTGACAACATAACAAGATCTAGATTAAGACTTAGTTAAGCTTTTATTTTCCTTCCATATACTTCTTATTTTATTTCCCATAATATATTTACTTATTTCATATATGTTTTGTTTTACTTAGCTTTCAAGTCAATTCCTATAGTAGAGGTTATAACTTGTTGTTATCCATTAGTTGTATCTAGAGATAGTTTAGTTGTTGAATGTTTATTTGAATAGAAGTGTGGGATGCTTATGGTATGATGACTTAATAGTAAGTTGATCAAAAGGTTCATTGATGTGTTGAGATTTCATATGCTCACTTGTATAAGATGTGTCGTGGTGGTGTCACGGCAGATGCCATGGGATGGCTAAAGATGTGGGGACGATGGACGCTGGAGGTGCTCGGGGAGGGATCACGCGACGAGTAGCCGCGTGAGGTAAGAACTAAACACTGCAAACAACACGATCTACCCAGGTTCAGGGCCCTCGTGAGGAGGTAAAACCCCTACTCCTGCCTTTCTCTGTGTATTCTGGTGTCTCACCGAGTAGCCACAGTACAATGTTCTAGCTACCGAGTAGCCACTCTCCTTTCTACGTGATGAACTAGGTCAAGAATTAGGTTGCGAAGTGTTCGATGTGTCTCTCTCCTCACGCAGGAGGCGGCGGGGCACCTTATATACACGATGCCCAGCCGGATACGTCCAAACATGGACAAGTGTCGACATAGTGTGCACATCGTCCTTCTTCCGAGTTCCCGCTGACAGCTTTGGTTCCTAATCTTGGCTGCATCCGGAAAGTCGTTGGGCAAAACCAAGGGGACAGACTGGTATCACTGTGCCAAACACAGACTGGGGCCCCCTTATCCTGCGACCGCCTGCTTCCATGCGGTCACTGTCAGGCAGGCCGGTCCCAGATGAACAGTGGTTCGAATAGTGCCAAGTACGGACCCAGGATACGCGGGATCCTGTGTCAGAACGACTCCTTTGACTTTCTGCCCGAGTAGGTTCCCGCTAATTTTACTCAGGCCAACTCTTCTACTTGAGTGGACAGAACTTGATTGATTCTTTCTTCTGGTCATCTTGAGGTGAGACCGAGTAGCAGTCAACCGGGTAGCAAGTACCGGGTAGGCGGCTACTCGACCAAACCTCTCTTCTCACAGTGGCCTTTACCACTTGTCTTTACCCTACTCGGGGGTAACCCCCCGACAGCAGTCCCTGAAGCTGGTTGAGCCTTGCGAACTCGTTCACTAGGCTCTGCCAGCTTAAAACCAACCTTTGCAACTTAGCACTTGAACCTCAAGATGCCGAGTAAAACCTCCGAGTAGCACTCTAGAAAGTACCTTGGGTCTCCTCTTTTCCGAATAGGGCTAGTTTCCTTCTCTGCGTCCGAGTAGAAAGACTTAGAGAATTTCTCCTCTAGCGTCTCTGCAGTGCAGAGCGCAATCCAGCCTTCCATGCCGCAACTGGACACGTGCCAAGCATCCGTGACCCCGTCGTTTCGCTGCCCACGACACGACGTGCCACGCGCCCAGTTTTCACGGTGCGGGTCCACCGGCTCGTTATGTCCCATCAAGCGCAGTAATAGGCCACGATCTGGTCGTGGGATCAGCTGTGGCCGTTACGCGCGCGTTCCGCGCTTGCGTGCGTTTCTATCCGGCCACAGGTCCCACCACACGAGGATTATGGCCACGATCGATCCCACTACCCCGATGGTAACGGTAATCTGAGGCGAGGGTATAAATACCTCCCGCGGTAACTTCCCCTTCTTCCTCCTCCGCAGTTTCCTCTTTCGCCTCCCCGTTTCTTCTCCGCCGCTGAGCTCTCCGCCGCCGCGCAACTTTCTGCGCCGCCGCGGACTCGTTTTCTCCACCAGATTCCTGCAACTTCCACCACCTTCTCGCTCGCTGCCAAGGGTGCTCGCGCCGGCTGGGCTGGTTCTGACGTTACCGTCGATGACTGTTCCTGGCTCGTGAACACCCGGAGGATTCCTCCTGGTGTTCAGTGCCGGCCGTCCGACGGCGAACTCGTTCCGGCCCCGCGGGAGGGCGAGCATGTCGTCTTCCTCGCGCACTTCGCGCGAGGATTCGGCCTGCCGGCGTCTGATTTTCTCCGCTCCTTCCTGGATCACTTCGGGCTCCAGATGCATCACCTTCCCCCGAACGCGATCGTCTTCCTCGCCTATCATACCGTGGTGTGCGAGGCCTTTCTCGGCGTCCGCCCCACGGTACAGACATGGCTGAAATACTTCCATCTTCGTCAGCAGAGCAAGGGGAAGAAAGATGGCGCGGCCGCTGGCAGTCGGGTAACCGACACCGGCAGCGCCATGATGCTGCAGCGGACGGGAACCAACCACCCTCGCATCAAGGGGTTGGATTCCGTCCGTATGTGGCAGAAATCTTTCCTCTACGTGAAGAACATCCCCGCCACGGAGGAGGGACCGGTGACGGACCGCATCAATCTGCTCGCCTGGAGCAATCGAGCTCCGTCTGGGCAGAACTGGAAGACGAGGCCCTCCAACGACCGCAACGCCGTGCAGATGGAGGAGCGGCTCGCTGAGCTAATCGGAGAGGGCCTCAGGAGCGATGACCCCGTCGCCTGCTGGATCAAGAACCGAGTGCTGCCTCTGCAGCATCGTTCCCATCCAATGTGCTACCTGGGAGGCCCCCGCGACTGCACTCGGACGACCACGTTCGAGCTCAGCAACGCGGAAGTCGCCGAGCACGCGAGGTCCATCCTGACCACGGGCCTCCGCGACGACTGGGAGTATGGGTTTACCCCCTTCAGCCGCACGAAGCCGATTCCACGGGTACATTCTCCTTATTCCGCCTCCCGTATACATGTAATCCGAGTAGACAGCTTTCTTTCCTTGCCGCGACTAGCAATTGCATTCCGCACCGAGTAGATCACTTTTCAGAACTGTTTTAGGCTTAGTATGCTTGATGTTTGCACGCCTTGTCGGGTAGCATACTCAGAAGAAACTATTAGGCTTAATATGCTTGATCCTTGCATGCCTTTCCGAGTAGGACTCTTAGCAAATTTCCCTAGGCTTAGTGTGCTTTGTGTTTGCACGCCTATCCGAGTAGAGTGCTCTCTCGTTACTCGGCTAACTTGCAATGTTCCTCCGTCTTTCAGGTCCTTGACCGCCAGCTAGCTGAAACCTGTGAACGCTTCGAGGACAATTGGTCAGATGACCGAGAAGAAGATGACCATGCCTCCCTTGAGACCGCGGATCAGATCAATCTTCCTCATTCCCCTTCGACCGAGAAGCAGCCTGCCGAAACGTCTCTTCGCGATTGGTCTGATGACGAGTTAGAAGGTAACTGAACTCATGCTTTCTTTCTGCGAGAAACACTAGCCCTTTGCTTGCTGTTTCTGAAGTGTTTTTCTTCCTCTTTATTTCACAGATACTGCAGCTGGTGAGGATGACGATGAGGATGAGGACGAGAGAGCCCTTGAGGCCAATCCTCTATCAGTTGCTGCTCCTGTTACCCGCAAGCGGACGGGCAGTGGCGCCTTAGAGCCGCCCGCCAAGAAGAAGAAGGCGACCGAGAAGGCGACCAAGAGGGTCGTGAAGAGAACAAGACGAACGATTCCCTCCACCGCAGCGTAAGTTTCTTCTCGGTTGCATGTTTCAGTTTACTTCGCACTTATCGGTTGACTCCCAATCCTTTTGCATCACTGCTTTCTCTTGATTTTCTCTGCCCTTTCCTTATCTCTGACCCCAATTTCCTCTTCAGAGCCCCCTTGAACGCGGACGCCGCTCTCGCGTCCACTGAGACCCAGAAGAAGACCTCCGTCGACGTTGACAACTTAATCAACCTTGACGATGATGAGAACACCACCGCCAACGCACAACCACAGGGCACTGATGCCCAAATCACCGACCCAGAGCAGCAACCCCGCGCCGAGCAGGATGCGCAGGATGCTGCTCATCAAGAGAAGCCACCTTCCCCTCCGGCCGACACCGCCGAGGGGAACCAAGATCAAGATACAGAGATGCACCACGACGCCGCCGTTGAGCGGCCAGAAGATGAACATGAGCAGCCAGCCATAGGGGCTGCCAAACAAGAGAATCCTGCGTCCCAGGCGCAGGTGGATGCAATGGATATCTCCCAGCCAGATCCTGCTGCTGGGCAGCGGGTAGAGGACACGACTGGGCGTTACCCTCTGAGCGACGTGCAAACAGACGCCGCGCCCCTGGCGCCACCAACTGACCAAGGTGTCGCTCAGCCAGACTCCTCCCTGGTGCCGCAACCCCAAGCTGCAACCGGCCCTTCAGCCAAGCCGGTTACTAGGAAGAGCACACAAGATGCTTCCGAGAACGACATAGCCGAGAAGGAGAAGGCTGAGAAGAAGGAGGCCGAGAAGCCAATCTCCGAGAAGCCAGCTGCTCAGAAGGAGAAAGCAAAGAAGAGAGCTACCGACAAGCCGCCGCCGACATCAGCTGGCCAATCCAGGCAGCTGGTTATCTGCAATCCCAACGCGGTTCCTGCCGCCGCTACTATAGCTGATCAGCCCCTCTATCCTGATTATATGGTGAAGGTCAGCCAACAGCACCAGGTCGGCTTCTCTCCCACAGACAGGAATCTTGCTCTTCAGAAGGGGAGGAAAGTCGTGGCAGTGGATTCCAGGCCCCCGGCCCCAAATCAAGACAGATCCGTCTCCATTGCTTCTCGGGGAGCTCAAGACCAGGCAATAACGTCCCAGAGCCTCGAGCAAGTACTCGACCTGATCGGCTTCATCGACGCCAAGTGGGACAGCAAAGTTCTCGGCAATCCCAACTGGAACGACATCGATCTGGGCGACATCGATCATATGCGCCAGGATTGGAACAAGGTGGACTTGGGTCACAAACCCATGACCGTCTCGACCACCTCTGCTACGCTCGCTGCCAAGATGTTTGTCCACCGCAAAAACGCCGAGGACCTCGAGCAATCCTTCGCAGTAAGTTCCTAATCATCCTTTCCGAGTTGCATCTTCACTTCTTTTCTACTCTTCCTCCTTTCCTTATCCATCACCCAGTCCCCGAGATTCTGGCCGAGTAGGCGGACACTCTCCCGAGTAGCCGCCTTCTCGGGCTGAATCTCAATTACTTTGCATGATTCTTGTTTCTTCTCTCTTTTCAGAACAGCGTACTGAAGCGGACTAACTTGCACCGTCAACTTCTCTGGAATCACGCCATTGCCAAGAGGCGCATTGCTGCCTTGGAGAAAGAGAAGGTGAGCGCCGAGGAAGCCGACAAGGAAATAATGAACAGCACTCTGAGGCTGTCTGAGGTGGAAGGTATGCTTCTAGCTACGCGGTTCTTGCGTTTTTTGTTTACGCCCGCTTCTGATTTCTTGCGTTAACCATTTCTACTCCGCAGGGAAACTGAAAGCCCTGGTTGAGGAGCACGCGAACTGCCGTGCCTTTGTTGAGAATGGTGAGGCCACCATCAAGAAGCTTGAAGGTAAACCATTGTCTACTCGGTTCGCCCTTGTGTCTGTTTTTATCTTTCGCTTCTCTGCTAACCGTGCTTTGCTCTTTTCAGAAGATCATAAGAAGTTTGTTGTAGAACATCAGGATTGCCTCAAACCGGCTGAGGTGCAGGTGCAACTGGCAAGCCAATCTGCTGCTCTGCAGAGCGAGCACGCTACCGAGATGGAGAGACTGCAACTCCAGCTGCAGAAGGCACTCCAGGACGCTGTCAACCTTGGTGCCGAGAGGGACAGAGTTATTGCCGAGAAGGCCAAGGCCGAGACGACAGCCAGAGCTGAGGTGAGGGCCCTCAAGCAGGAATGCGAGGTGCTGAAAAAGGCCAATGCTAGGCTCTTCACTCAGCTGGAGGGGCTCCGCTCGCCCGAGGAGAAGCATGTATCCAATGAAGAAACATGGAAGAACCAGCTGCAGGGGCTGCGCTACGAGTTGAATCGTAAGTTCTCTTCCTTCTGCATCTCTCCTTCTCGGTCCTACCTCCTCTCTGATTCTGTTACTGAATTTCTCACTTGCTTCTTGCAGAAATCTTCCCTGACATCGTGTCCTCTTGCGCGCCTGCTTTGGCCAAGGCCCGAGCAGCTCGCATTGAGAAGGGCGAGGCTGCGGACACCAGGGCCGAGATCGAGGATAGCATGCTGGTGATGCGAGGGCAGCTCGAACGCCTAGCCGGCGTGGGCACTGACTTGGTGCACACCGCCTTCCAGCTCCATAAGCTCTTCTGGCCCCAGGACGATGCGCCAACTACTATTTGTGGCCTTGCTCTGAAGCTGCGCAATGTGAAGGCCGAATTGAAGAAGTGGCGCGCCTCGGGAGCTCGGGTGGGTGCTGATTTGATGCTGCTTTGTGTCGCCTCCTGGTATGAGAACTTGAACATGCAGGTTATCCGCGGGAAGCGCGCCAATTCCAAGTGGGAGACGGATCCCAGCTGCGTGACCATGCGCAAGCTGATTGCGCATGAGGTTGCGGAGTGTGCTGACACGACAACCTTCATCGATGGCCTCACTGAACCTGACACCGAGGTGGAGGAGGACGAAGAAACAGATCCCGAGTTGAGCTTCTTCGATTCACCCAGGGGCAAGGCCGGGAAAGGGAAGGCGCGGTTGTCGCGAGTAGCGATGAAGAAATCGAGGAGATCGACACAGCTGCCCTCGAGTTCGGCACCTCATCAGGAGCCGCCCTCGACGACACGGTACGCCCCCAAGGCCAAGCTTCTGGTTCTTCCTTGGCAACATGACCTGTCTCGGTGGCCACGGCCACGTCAGAGCAGGTAGCCACCGAGCACGACGTCAGCGCCGAAGAGGAAGCCGCGAAGACAGCTGAGGCCAGCTCCGAGGCGGAGGCGACCAAGACCACCGCAGAGAATGAAGCCGCCAAGGCCAGCACCGACAACACCGCTTCCTCAACATGATTTTATCCTGCAAACTTTTTACTCAAACACTTATCAGATCCCCGGGATGCCGTGAGCAAATGTATCAGACTATCTATCGTGTTGCTTGTTACTCGATTTTATTCCCATTTGTTATTTCCAACTTAATCAATTTGTTCAGTTTGGGCTTGATGCCGAGTTGCGTTATTATGCGAGTCCCCGAGTTGCATTTCTTATTCACTCTCCCTTTTCGTCTCAGCTCTACCTGCAACTTGTTGCTTATTTGGTATTCGAGTCACAAGAGTTAAAGGGTAGAGCTGCAAATACTTAGCCGCTTAGAAACAATCATAGTAACGCAGCCCACCACTCAGCCGAAAAGACAAGACACAGAACAGTAATAAAAGCACTCTACTCGGTTCCTGCACTCTTCCTTTCCTTAGTAATCTTTCTTGTGCTCATGGACCTTGTGCTTGTTCTCTTGCTTGCCATGAAGCCGGGTTTCGGACAGCAGCAAAGTCGAAGAGTTGGCATGTAGGTTTAAACACAATACTCAATGTACCTTTGAATTTTGAAGTAGAGCAACCGAGTAGGCAAAAGGTAAAGCCGAGTAAAGCCGAAGTAAAGTCAGAGATAGAGAGAGATCAATTTCAGGTTATAGAGTAGAATTTCAACTCGGATAAGAGGGTACATACACATCCTTGCTCTCGAATGAAAACGACGGAGTAGAGCCACATTCCAGGGGCGCTTGGTTTCCTCTCCAGCTTTATCTGCCCTGTTCGCCTGTGGTGGCCGCGCGTCTATAAGATAGTAAGCATCGTTGTGCAGCGCTTTGCTCACAATGAAAGGCCCTTCCCATGGAGGAGACAACTTGTGCATCCCGGATGTGCGCTGCACAAGCCTAAGGACCATGTCTCCTTCTCGAAAAACCCTTGGGTTCACCTTTCGGCTATGATAACGCCGCAGGTTTTGCTGGTAGACAGCCGAACGTGACAGACTCAGCTCTCTTGCTTCTTCAAGCAGGTCAACGTCGTCTTCTCGAGCTTCTCTCGCCTCCACCTCAGTGTAGAGGGTTACTCGGGGGGAGTCATGCTCTAGGTCTATTGGCAACACGGCCTCAGCCCCGTATACCAAGAAGAATGGCGTGTAGCCGGTTGACCGGTTAGGGGTAGTCCTTAGACTCCACAACACCGCTGGCAACTCGTCTAGCCAACACCCAGGTGTTTTCAGCAGTGGCTCCATCAGCCTTGGCTTTATGCCTGCCAGTACCATGCCATTTGCTCTTTCAACTTGCCCATTGGAAACGGGATGCGCGACTGACGCAACGTCTAGTCGGATGTGCTTATCTCTGCAGAACCGCACCATTGCTCCCTCAGCAAAATTTGTGCCGTTGTCGGTGATGATACCGTGCGGGTAGCCATATCTCAGGATCACATCCTTCACGAATTTCACAGCTGTGGCCCCATCGCACCTCCGAATAGGTTTCACTTCAATCCACTTGGTGAACTTGTCCACCATGACCAAGATGTGAGTCATGTTGCCTCTAGCCGGCTGGAAGGGTCCGACCATGTCCAAACACCAAACAACAAACGGCCAAGTGATAGGAATTGTCTTCAACTCGGAAGCAGGCATGTGAATCTTACTTGCGAACATCTGGCAGCCATTGCATTTCCTCACGATGTCCTCAGCTTGCTGCAGTGCTGTGAGCCAGTAGAAGCCATGCCGAAAAAGCTTTCTTGACCAACGCCCGAGAAGAGGCATGGTGCCCGCATTCTCCTTGGTGTATCTCTACCAGAATTTCTTCTCCTTCTACTGGGTCCACACAACGTTGCAACACGCCAGTGGCACTTCTCTTGTGCAGCACATCTCGGACTATAGTGTATCCCTTGGATCTTCTCTGAATCTGTCTTGCGGCCACCTCATCTTCCGGCAGAGTACCGTCCCTTAGAAAGGATAATATGGGCATGGCCCAACTCGGTGTCTCCCGTGTGGGAAACACTGGTTCGTCCACTTCCATCGGGACAGGCACCTCTGGTTGCTCTTTACTAATGGGAGCACTTCTCTGAAGCCCAGATCGATTGGCAAGAACTTCCTCAATGAATGCGACAGTCCCCGGGTTAAGGACAGCGGTCCCCGAGTAAGGAGTGGTAGTCCCCGAGTAAGGAGTGGCAGTCCCCGGGTAAGGAGTGGCAGTCCCCGGGTAAGGAGTGGCAGTCCCCGAGTTTCCTGTAGCATTCCCCCAGTCAATCTCCATGGGATCAGATTCCTCACTTGGCAGAGAAGGAACGAATATGGACTCCGAGTTGGGAGAAGGCTTGATGGATGGTTTCCTCAAATGCTCCAAGGCAACTCCCGCCGGGATGAATTGCCGAGAAGATCCCAACTTGGATAGCTCATCTGCCGCTTTGTTCTCTGCTCGGTGAATGTGCTGGAATTCGCAGCCTTCGAAGAATCCAGTCATCGACTGCACCAAGAAACGATATGATGCCATGTTGGCATCCAGAGCGTCCCAAGTACCCGAGACTTGTTGCACCACTAGATCTGAATCTCCATAGCATATGATGCGCTGCACTCCAACCTCCTTGGCTACTCGCAAGCCATGCACGTCTGCCTCGTACTCTGCAACATTATTGGACGCCTTGAAATGAATCTGCAGCACATACTTGAGTTGATCTCGTTTGGGTGACGTAAGCACTACGCCAGCACCAAGGCCCTCCTTCACCTTCGAGCCATCAAAGTGCATCCTCCAATAGTTGGAAACTGGAGCAGGAGGTTCATACTGCACTTCGGCCCAGTCCACCAAGAATTCCGCCAGAATCTGAGACTTGATGGCTTCTCTTCTCGCGTACGCAGGTGCATACGCAGCCAGCTCGATTGCCCACTTGGCTACTCTGCCACTCGCCTCCTTGTTACCCATGATATCCGAGATGGGAGCAGAGCTCACAACTGTGATAGGATGCTCTTGGAAATAATGCTTTAGCTTCCTGGCGCCTAGATATACACCATAGGTCATCTTCTGGTAATGCGGGTAGTTCTGCTTGGAGCTGGACAACACCTCACTGAGATAGTATACCGGGCGCTGCACACTCTTGCCTTCTTCTTCTCGCTCCACCACAATCACCACGCTGACTACTCGGTTGGTCGCAGCAATGTACAACAGCATCGGCTCTTTGGGTAGCGGACTAGCCAAGATGGGAGCGCTACCCAGCATTGCCTTCAGCTCATTGAATGCCACGTCTGCTTGCGGAGTCCAGACAAACTTGTCACTTTTCTTCATCAATTGGTACAGAGGCAGGGCCTTCTCGCCCATTCGGCCCAGAAAACGGCTCAGAGATGCCAAGCAACCTATGAACTTCAGTACATCCTTCAGTGATCTCGGCAAGGACATGCTCTCAATGGCTTTTATCTTTGAAGGATTGGCTTCAATGCCCCGACTAGACACCAGGAAGCCGAGTAGCTTACCAGCCGGGACACCAAAGGTGCATTTACTCGGGTTCAGCTTCATTTTGTACTTGCGTAGGTTAGCAAAGGTTTCCTCCAGGTCGGCAAGCAGAGTATGTGTTTTATTCGTTTTGATGACAATGTCATCTACGTACACCTACACATTCTTGCCGAGCTGGTTGTGCAAGCATTTCTGCATGCATCTCTGATAGGTTGCACCCGCATTCCTCAAGCCAAAACACATGACACGGTAGCAATAAGCCCCGTACGGGGTAATGAAAGCAGTCTTTATTTGATCAGCAGGATTGAGTGCGATCTGGTGGAAACCAGAGTAGGCATCTATGAAAGACAACAGTTCACAACCAGCAGTGGAATCGATCACCTGATCGATGCGAGGTAGCGGGAAGGGATCCTTGGGGCATGCCTTGTTCAAGTCGGTGTAGTCGACGCACATACGCCATGCAGTAGCAACCTTGGGATCCTCCTTCTTTTTCTCGACCATGACCGGGTTGGCTAGCCAATCCGGATGCAGCACCTCCATGATGAAGTTGCTTATCAGCAGCTTGGTGATCTGGTCACCAATGGCCTTCCTTCTCTCATCTCCGAAGCGGCGCATAGCCTGCTTCACTGGTTTGGCGTCAGGACGCACATGCAAAGAGTGCTCAACCAACTCCCTCGGGACTCCTGGTAGATCTTCATTGGTCCAGGCGAATACATCCTGATTCTCACGGAGGAAGTGGATGAGCTCGCTTTCCTATTTCTCCGCCAACCCGGAGCCAATGATGGCTACGCGGTCGGGGAACTCGGGGTCAACCTGGACTTTCTTGGTCTCCTGAGACGCCTGGAATGCGGTTCCGTGCTGGGTACTCGGCACGCCTTGCGCGCCAGCTTGCGCGGATTGCGCCATAGCCACCACCTCATACATCTTCTTCTTCTCGGCAGCGATCACCATTGACTCCGCCAACTGGGAACTAGCAGAGGCACACTCCATGGACTTCTTGTAATCCCCAGAGATAGTAATTATGCCATTGGGGCCAGGGATCTTCATCTTCAGATATGCAACATGAGTGGAGGCCATAAACTTACTCAGAGCAGGCCTGCCGAGTAGAGCATGGTAAGGGCTCTGATGGTCAACCACTTCGAACTGCAGGCGCTCAGTGCGGCAGTTCTCCCTGGTGCCGAATAGCACATCTTGCTGGGCAGCATCATGTTCTCGGCCAGCCCAAGCTTCTCGAGTGTGTCTTTATACACAATGTTGATGCTGTTGCCGTTGTCGATTAGCACCTTGCTGAACCTCACATTCTTTTCGGGACCCAGGAAAGTAGGATCCAGCACCAAGGCGTAGGTACCCGGGTTTGGCATCACCTTGGGATGATCTACTCGGGACCACCTGATCTCCTGGTCACACCAGTACATGTAGTGAGGGACAGCAGGAATCACTGCATTGACCTCCATGGCACGCCTGTGCTGTGACTGCTTGTCGACTGGCTCAGAAGTGAAGATCATGTAGCTCTCATGGTGCTCTTGGTACTGATTGGAGCCTCCGCCCCCATTGCTGCCGTTGTTGTTGTTGCCTCTGTTGCTGTTGTTGCCCTGGTAGTTGTTGTTGCCTCTGTTGTTGTTGCGGTTGTAGTTGTTGTTGTTGTTGCGGTAACCCTCGTTGTTGAAGTTTCGGTTGGCTCCTAAAGCCACTTGGTTCACATTCTCTCTTCTCGGGTACACTGGCGGCCGAGCTGCGGGTGCGCGAGTAGGCTGCACATTGGCGTTGGCCGCTGGAAGAGGAGGAGGAGGAGGTAGGCCATCATTCTTGATTTCCTCCCACCACTCGCACTGCCGAGTAGTGTGGTTGGCAGGCCTTGAGGGGTGGTGAGTGTGAAAACTGCATGGACCATCCTTCATGTCATCAAAGACAAACTTCTTCGGTTGCTCGGTGTTTCCGCTACCCGACTGAGAAGTGCGAAATGGTTTCTTGTTGCCTTGGCCCTGATTCTGGTTCTGCCCGTAGGTTCCAGCAGGTTTCTGCCTTTGGCTACCACTAGCTCCAACAGTCACTGCATTCACCTCTTCTGGATCATACCGAGTATCTACTCGGCGCTTGTTTCGGAACTCGTTGCGCTTGCTGCTGCTGAAGTTTCTTCTCGGCTCAGAGGAGTCCATCAGAGGCTGAGTAGGATCACCGAGTGCGTACTGATCCGCAATCTTGATGGTCTCCGCCAGAGTGTTCGGCATCTCCCTCTGCAATCTCTGCCACAACATACTGCCATGTCTGCATCCCTATGCAAACCAAGTAATGGCATGTGCTTCATTCACACCTTCACAGGTGTTCCTCAATGTGCTCCACTGAGTAAGATACTCGCGGTCTGTCTCGTCTTCTCTGCAAGCAGCTGCTGTGGCCTATTCGGCCTCTTGTATGTGCTCGTGAAGTTGCTGATGAAAGCATCCGAGAAGTCCAGCCAGCAGTTGATGCTGTTCTTGGGCAAGTTGTTGAGCCAAGTGCGAGCTGGACCCTCTAGCATCTGCGGGACATAGCGCACCGCCCATCTCCGGTTGCCGTTCGCGATATGGACCGCGGTGACATAATCATTAAGCCAGTCTTCCGGCTTGGTGCTGCCATTGTAGCTCTTGGTGCCCCTTGCGAGCTGGAAGTTCTTCACGGATGGCTCGTTCATGATGCGCGGGCCAAAGCACTCGGGGCCAGGAGGACCCGTGTTCTCCAGCCGCGCCGACAAGCTGCTTCGGTCCAGCTGATGCCTAGCATCTCCAGGCGCCAGCATGCGCTCACCAACACGATCATGGACATCATAACCAGCCATCTCCATGGCCGAGTAGCCATCATCATATCTGTCCACCTGCACAGCTGCGGGCTGCTCCACCGGGTTGGCGACTGGTGCCACAGCGCGCGGCTGCTGCCTCTGCCGAGTAGGCGGAGCAGCGGGACGCCGAGACGGACCTGGACGCGCTTCATCTCGGGCCCGGCTTTGAGCTTGATGGGCTTGAGAGCCTGCTCTTGCAGCGTTGTGTTCCTGCCCGGGCTGCTGCGGCACAGCAAGCTGTCTTGCGGCAGCAACCGGGTCATACACCTGCATTTGCCTATCTCTGGCCGAACGTCCGCTGCGGCTCTTCTCTCGGCTGGGATGCGGAGACGAGGCCTGATCGTTAGATCTAGCCGCGTGCGAGTGCACCACCTGCGAAGCTCCAGCGCCCGGGTTGGCCTTCCGGAACTCCTCATTCTGCCTAGCAGCCTCCAACACCAACTCGTTGAGTCTTTCTTGCTGCCTAACACGTGCATCGCCATCAAGACGAGGCAACTCGGCAGCTACTGCCTCTGCAGCTCTAAGTGTCTTGGCGGGGGTGCTATATCTGGGCCTGGTGGAGGTGTTTGCGGAGGCGGACTGAGCAGGAACCTCTACAACCGTCGCTATCTCGGCACCAAGATTGCGCCGAGTGGCGCCTACTCTGCTTGCCCTCCTAGCGACTGGCGTGAAGCCGTGAGCCTTGTTGTACTCGAGCTGATCTAGGCTTAACTCCAACCTCACCTTATTCAACTCCGCCTGCTCGGCAAGCAGCTCCAGGCGTTGCCGCTCGAGCTGCTCCCTCATGGCTAGAAGCTCAATGTCGGTGGGAGTCGGCATGCCAAGTCGCCCAGCCGACGCGGGAACAGTCGTAGAAGTGGAAGGCGGCAAGTTGCACTCCTTCTCGTAGGGCCGGTGAGTCCTGCCACCAGCGTTTGGTGCAGCAAGATCGTCGACGACGGCCGCGGCGCCAGTAGCGGCCGCTCCAGCGTTTGCCGCCGAGCCCGTCACCATCACCTCAGCGCAGTTCGCAGAACGGCACGCGGGCCTTCCGCGAGCAGCGATCACCGCAGGAGGATCCTCCGCGTCATGCACCAGCTCGGGGTACGCACGGTTGGCGACGGTGGCGACGTAGACGAGGTGAGAGCCGAAGGAGATCACTGAGCCGCCTTCCGGCATGGCCTTGCCGCCGAAATCGCCGGCGTTGTCGGTGACGAAATCGAAGGAGCCGAATCAGTGGACGAGGCCACAGACTACGCGCTCCGCCGAGGAAGATCCCGTCCGAACAGAAACTCCAGCCAGCGCCGCTGGTTGCCCCACGGTGGGCGCCAACTGTCGTGGTGGTGTCACGGCAGATGCCATGGGATGGCTAAAGATGTGGGGACGATGGACGTTGGAGGTGCTCGGGGAGGGATCACGCGACGAGTAGCCGCGTGAGGTAAGAACTAAACACTGCAAACAACACGATCTACCCAGGTTCAGGGCCCTCGTGAGGAGGTAAAACCCCTACTCCTGCCTTTCTCTATGTATTCTGGTGTCTCACCGAGTAGCCACAGTACAATGTTCTAGCTACCGAGTAGCCACTCTCCTTTCTACGTGATGAACTAGGTCAAGAATTAGGTTGCGAAGTGTTCGATGTGTCTCTCTCCTCACGCAGGAGGCGGCGGGGCACCTTATATACACGATGCCCAGCCGGATACGTCCAAACATGGACAAGTGTCGACATAGTGTGCACATCGTCCTTCTTCCGAGTTCCCGCTGACAGCTTTGGTTCCTAATCTTGGCTGCATCCGGAAAGTCGTTGGGCAAAACCAAGGGGACAGACTGGTATCACTCCAAACACAGACTGGGGCCCCCTTATCCTGCGACCGCCTGCTTCCATGCGGTCACTGTCAGGCAGGCCGGTCCCAGATGAACAGTGGTTCGAATAGTGCCAAGTACGGACCCAGGATACGCGGGATCCTATGTCAGAACGGCTCCTTTGACTTTCTGCCCGAGTAGGTTCCCGCCAATTTTACTCGGGCCAACTCTTCTACTTGAGTGGACAGAACTTGATTGATTCTTTCTTCTGGTCATCTTGAGGTGAGACCGAGTAGCAGTCAACCGGGTAGCAAGTACCGGGTAGGCGGCTACTCGACCAAACCTCTCTTCTGACAGTGGCCTTTACCACTTGTCTTTACCCTACTCGGGGGTAACCCCCCGACAAGATGTTTGCAACAATGATTATGTGAAATTTATTGGGGTTTAATGACCTATGTCATAATTGTTAGTTGGTTTCTCAGAGTGTCAAGTTGTTATTTTGTATTCTTCATTTGTAATCTTGATGCATACATAGAGGTTTGGAATACCATATATAATGATCAAGGTTTAACAATAGTTTAAGAAGATTTATTTCTTCTTTTAGGTACTTCTTTCATGGTTGCTGAGATATGTACATATTCGATAGATATGTTAATACAATTATTATATCATTTCCCACTTGTGGGGTTGTGGGTTAACACTTGTTTGTATCACTTGTGTTCTATTGAACCTTTGTTATTTACTTGTGAAGGTTTACTTAATAGTTATTGGATAATTTAAAAAGATGTTGTGTGGATGGTTGATAACTTAAAGAGTTCAAGATTAGAGGATATAATATCTCTACTGATGTGATGGTTCACTTATGCATTACTATCTTGTGGAAGTGTGATCATCAGCTATGTGATTTGGATACTCACCCCTCTTTGAGTCCTAGATACCTAGTGAATTGTCCCAAGTCCCTTATAGACTAGTGGTTAAGATTGTTGAGAGTTAGTGTTGGTCATAACCAACTATGATTTGTCTTATCAGGTGATTTGGTTTCTTAAGATACCTGTTATAAAGATCACTCCAAATGTACTCTTGACTAGATGAACTAGACCTCTTTCATCATGTAAAGTGAAACATTGGTCACTTTGATTGGTTTAAACTTTTGCGCCAAAATTTCCCGTATTTTTAGATGCATGCTTTGTAAATGCACATGTTATATTTAGATCCTTATAACCTCCCAAACACTGGGACGTTACATATATATAATAGGTTAACTAAGTCTTGTTGAGTACCTTCAGTACTCAGGTTTTCTTCAATTTGGTTCAGGTGAAGTTCCTCATATCGGTGGTGATTCATCATAGCCATCGATGAGTAGTTTGGGGTTCCCAGGTGGTAGCCTGGAATCTGAAGTATGGGTTTGCTTACGTTGCTTATGTTCGGAATCTTAGTACTTTTGCAATTTTGTTGTATAGCAACTTATTTTGCTTTCGTTGTTTGGTGTATTGTTGGCTTACTTGACCTATGTTGGTCGTGTAGCCTCTGCGTGTAATGTTATACTCTAGTAAGTCTTGTATAATACACTTTCATGTCTAGAGTACTGCTTTGATCGGTTGTTGGTGCCGAGCCCTTGGTTAAATTATTTGGATATGCCTCTGTTGACAATCGATGTCGAGGGGTTATGTGCTGATGATCCATTATCCTAGAACGCATGTCAATGTTTACTCGGCATGAGATTGGTAAACCCAGTAACACTCGGTATGTGTAGCACTTCATGTGACACATAGCATTTCGTTTTAGCCTTGGTCCCATTCCTTCAGCTTCATAAGAGTCATGGAATCTTTTATATGCATATTTGGTTATGAATGGACACGAGGAGAAGTAGTACCGATGTTATCCGGAATGCGTGCCGATGAATCCGGTGTATCTTCCGTTGTGTGTTACGATCGGGGCTGGTAACCGCGAAGCCCTTGTGGGTCCATGACTAGGAGCGCATAACATTTATGTCTACCTCTGAGTCTAGGGTCTGACAGGTCTTGGTATCAGAGAAGGACTGCGAGTCGAGAGCTTGTGAAAACTATTTTGAACTTACAAATGTATTGTGAAAACCTTCTTAGGATTATTTTTACTCCTTACCTGGTATCGTTCCAACTCTGTGTCATCTTACCTCATTTGATTTAAAGGGTATTCTTCTCATCTGTTAGGATCAAAATAGTTTGGTGTTTTTCCTAGTACTTCGTGTCAGGTTGATAACCTCTCAAGTTCTATTCTAACTCAATCCATCCCAAGTTATCAATTTCATGGATTCGGGGTAGCATATCCCTGTGATCCCTCGGATGTTCCTGGTTAAGTGATATGTCTTGTTTTTTCCACATAATGTCATGTATCCTACTTCCGTTGAACTATCATGTACCATTCTGTCATTTCTTCTTATCATGGATATGTTGTTGATGGTTCCTATTATTTTTACTCAGAATGTACGGTGGTACTCATAGCCGTTGGTGACGTAATCCTCCTGAGGTAGAAATATCGCCTCCTCCCCCAATGGCGCAGGTGCTGCAGAATATCGAAACCAATCGCGTGAGAAATGAACATCTTCTGGAACGTGTGGCACATAATACAGAATGTCACACTGAAGGTGTTACACCGGGGATTTCATTAAAGCCCAGCCTCCTTCCTTTGCTGAATCTAAGGAGCCTCTTGATGCTGATGACCGGCTCCGTACAATCAAGTGCAAGTTTGTATGGAGTATGAGATCTACTCGTGCATCCAACTCCCAAAACCAAAGAATGCCAAATATGTCCACCATACCCACCTATATGTGGTATTTAACTGCCACTCTAAGTAAATTTCTTGTATACTACCTTTAAACCTTCAACATTATTAACTTGTTTTGTGTTCTTGTTTTAACCGATGAGGAAGTAGTTTGAAGAAAAGTTCTTCTTCCTTATTTCACCCAATGAGTATAGAATTTGTGCGCATCTAAATTCGCAGAGAGCTACTGCCAAATAATAATAAAAAGGCACTGCTCCATGGTTTGACGAAAGCTGGTGGGCAACCGTGAACATGGCTAGCCCTGGTTTATGAAAGAAAGGTGGGGGGAAGTGCCAACTAATAAGACAACAGAAAATGCTCCCAAAATTCTAAACACTTTGATTGACATGTATTATGATAAGTTTCCAATTACCATTCATCGATATATACATACACCTCTCTCAAAATTGTTTCAATACTTGTATTTATTAAAGCTCTAGCACATGAGTAATCCCTACTTCTATCTGCGAATGGTCTTTCTTTTACTTTTATGCTGAGTCTTCATCTTCTTATTTTATGCACCAGCTAAGAGAGCATAGTACACATTCTGAGATAATTCGCATAGTCCCAAAATTTATTATTGATTGATTCATCATTGTGGTATTGTTTTCTCTCAAATTATTTGTATCTAGTCACCATTTAAACTTTGAAGTTGTCCTGACATTTATGTTTTGCTACCACACGAAGGACTAGCTGGGTACCAGTTGTTTATGTTTTTCTTTATGATTGAAATGAATGTATAAATTTCAAAGCTTCATTATTCATTGTATTTTTTGTGTTAATTTTCATATGCAACATGGTTGCTAAGTTTACATTAGTTGAAATAATATTTATCATGCATTTGTTAAAGTACTTTGATCTCAACTTTCAATGCTTTTAAGTAACGTTGATCAAGATTTCTATTGGCTTAATGTCATCTCAAAAATTATTTTGTTATCACATACCTACTCGAGGACGAGCATGAGTTAAACTTGGGGATGCAGATACATTGCAAATGTATCTATAATTTTCGATACTCCATGCATGCTTGTTTTCTATCCAATGCCCTTATGTTATTATCATGTTTTCACATGTTTCCCTTCCTTTTGCGAATGGTTTCATCGACAAACCTATTAACAAGGTGCCCCTAGCCATTTGTTGTTTTTCTATTTCAGAAAAATTCTGAAGGGAATGTTCTCGAAAAGGGCTGAAAATTCACAGAGATCATTTTTTACTCTGAACGAAGACAGAGTCCAAAGAAGAGATGGAGCAGTGTCAGGGGGCCACCAGGAGGGTCCCAGGAGCGACCACTCCCTTGGCCACGCCTGGTGGGCCCCTGGCTGCCCTGGCCACCGCCTTGTAACATCCCAAGTATGAAAATATCCCTTAGAATGTTTGATTTCTTGTTATTAAAGTATTGCATCATGTCATCATGTTTATTTCATTGTTTGCATTTGTTTACTATTCTGTTTTGCATCTGTTTTATTCTGTTTTTCATAATGAAACTCAAACAATTTCAAATGGTTATTTCATACTTGCTCTGTTACAACATTTTAAATAAAAATCTCAAATAAAAACAACCAATTGTTGTCAGATTTTCCCATAGTGTCAAACTAATAAAATGTGCTTTTATTCCAATTAATTATTTTCCAAATTGGTTTCAAATTCAAAGCAAATCATCAACATCACATAATTTGAAAGTTCTCAAAGTACCCCCAAAAATTATAATCATAATTGTTCTATTTTAATCAATAGGGTCACCCTAATAAAAAACCTTGTTTTCAATATTAATTCATTAATTAACAAATACTCAAATTCAATCCAAAACATTCAAACAGAACCCAATTTGAAATTATAAAAATAATAACCAAAACATTTATACTCTTGTTTCCAATTAACTCATTTGGGTCACTCTATTAAAGTGTTGGTTTTAATAATCTTTTTTAAATATTCAAAATCATCTAAATTTGGTTTATTTCCAAACAGCACTAAAATTTAAACATTTTTGAAATCCAAACTTGGTAATTGGTTGAAATTGACATAATAAGCTCACCCTAATTTTCTAGGATTTTCCTAACACTAAAACCCTCCAATCTATTCCCTTTTCTATTGCTACAAAAAAACAGAAAAGCAAAAAAAAAAAGGAGAAAGAAAAAACGCGCGCGCACCTAACTACCCCGGCCCAGCCCACCTATCGCTTCCCCCGCGCGCAGCCAGCCCGCGCGGCCCGAAAAACGCTTCGCAGCGCGCCCCTTTTCTTTTCCAAGTACGGCGCGCATCTCCGCCGCTCCACGCGCCGTACGGCCACCTCCGACGGCCAGGAGCCAACCTAGGCCCCTATAAATACCCCGCCTAGCCCCGCAGCAGTGCCCTAATCCCTAGGTCACCTGTCCCTCCTCGAGGCGCCGCCATTTCTTTCTCTGCCACCGTTTCCCTCGCCGCTGCAACCCACCGGAGAAACCGCGCCTGAATCGCCTCCCACCTCCGCCGCCATGGACCACTACCCACCCTCCTAAACCCTGGAACCAGACCCCCTAGACTCCCTCTCTCTGTTGAACACCGCAGCGGGGCCGTGGACGACGTGGATCGCCGCCGCCATCTGCTGCATCGCCGCCGGCCGCGCCACCCCGAGCCTCTACTTCCGCGACAAATGACGGTGAGCAACTCCCGTGCTCTATCCCTCCTCCCTGCCCTCTCTGGCTAGCACACGAGCGCACAACGCCACCACCCAGCAACGCTAGCACGAGTACCAGCAACACCGTTGATCGCCGCCGGCCCGCTGACGAACTCCGTCAGGTTGCGGATGTTTTCGTTCGTCAGAGTTTCAGTTAACACTTTGGAACCATATCCTCACTGCGCGTGGGTTACTGACAAGAAACGCGAAACCACCCCACTGGTTCAGAGCACAGCAGCGCAAGGGCGAGGTCGCGGGTTCGACCCGTAGCGCCGCGGGATAAAAATCCCTCTTTTTTCCACCGCCACGCTGACAGGGAGGGCCCCCTGTCAGCCACTCTGGATGCCACGTGAGCACAGCGAGACTCTGGCCCCCCCTGGCAGTGTCTGGTGTACACTCCAGTGCGGTATAAAACGATTTTGACATTTCCTGTATTCAAAACTGGTCCTTTTAATTAACAGTTTGGTCCCTGGTTTTAAAAACCCAATAACTTTAGTTTTATTAATCCAAAAAATGAAAATAAAATATGTGTGCTAGTCTAAATTAAATTGTCTACCTTTTGGTATCATTTTTTTCCTTTTTTGAAATTTCAAAATGCAATTCAAATTTGAATTCAAATAATTCAAATGCAATTTCCTAAATTCAATAACTAATTCATTATTAATCCAATAAATGCAAATAAAATATGTTTTCCATGCTATTTCAAATAACCTTTTCAAATATAATTTTTGTTTCCTGGTTTGAATAATTTAAATTGCTTAAATAATTTAATCCTTGTTTAATTCATTTAAATTTGATAAAATCATATCTTGCTCAAAATAAAATAATTTTGAACATGCAAAATATGTTTTCAAACTAGAAAAGTATAAACTTTTAAAATATGAATTTGAATTTATGTTTTGAGCAAATGAAATTCAAATAAAATTCATGCTTGTTTTAAATTCATTTAAAACTTGTTTAATATTGTTTAAGTCATAATAAATTCATCCTAACTCCTATTCCAAAATTTGAAACATGTAATTCAACTAAAATTTGATATTCTTTTCAAAGATAAACTTTGTTATTTGTTTTGAACATTTTAAGTTGATGAAAACAACAAATGCTTGTGTGACATGTTTAAGTAACCTAAAATTTCCAAACTTAATAAATAATTTCCAACCTTCTTAAATTCCTTTTCCACTTGCATCTATTGTTGTTATTTTGTTGTTATCATCATGCATGCATCATACTATTCCACCTCCACCTGTTGTTTAGCTGGAAAACAAATAATCTAACCAAATTTCATGGACTTTTCATATGCAACTCAAAATTGCATATGTGTCCATCTAAAATGTGTTACCATGTCAACTAGTTTATTTTGATGCATCCATTAAACTGTCATGCATCATCTTTGATTGTGCACAATGCCATGATATTGATTGTTTATATTTCTGTCTTGTTTGTTTGCTTCTTCTCGGATAGACGCCGACGTTGAGACAGACGATACTTACGACACCCCTTCTGAGGATCTAGCCCAGTACCAGGCTACTGAGTTTGCAGGAAAGTTATCACTCACATGAACCACTGTGTTCCTTTTCAACCCTGGTTACCGATACTTTCCGTTGTCTATTCCTGCTAGCCTTAGTAGTAGTTGTTTCTGTTACGAACCTATCACATGAATCCCTTAACCCTGATATTGCCTCACCTCCAATCCTACAACCGTATTGTTTGAGCCAGTGTCTTACTAGCATGCTTAGGTTGTTTGCTCGAGTCTGTTACCAGTTACTTTCAGTTACTATACTTTTATCCTGTTCTGGGGGCTCGATGTTAATCAATCAACCTGTTATTAATAATATGCTGATAAGGCACCGGCAGGAGGCCCTTTGTGGTTTTGAGGCCTGCTAGTGTCGACCCTAATAGGAAAAGTGTCTTGTCTACTGATCCATGATGAGCGCACTACCCGCATGTGGGAAGCGAGTATGGGGCGCCCCCCTCAATTTGATTCGATTCGCATCTCGTCCAAATCATCTCATTTAGTTCGTGTTTTCCATTTGCCGCATGCATGTTTTTGCGAGCCCAGCGCAGGGTGGAACTTTCGTAGTCGGCATATATGGGGACACGTTCTTAGAGTGCTATGAGGGTCCATTTTCTTCTGGGCTCGATTAGCCGTGCGCCCAAGGTGCTTTGGGCTTGATGCGGAGAAGAGTTGAGTTGTGTTGAGTTCCCCGCTTGGTGGGAGGCATCCCATCTGGCGGGTTATTCATACGTGTACGGCCAAATTGGTGCAACCCTGCAGGGATAAATCTTCTCGAGAAGCCGTGTTTTCCGCGGTTATGGTTAACTTGGTGAAAGTACTGGCTAACAAGTACTCAGAACAACTTACACTTAACTAACGATAACTTGACTAGTAATAGACTTACTAAACCCAACAACTTGATCCATCATTCATTAATCCAACTGTGTGAGTTACCCTCGGACTGCTTCTTAGGATAAGGGGCGAGGTCAAGGATGGGTTTGTTTGATGTTATCTTTCAGTTGGTTACTATACGCTATCTTATCCCCTTTCTGTAGCTGGAAGTTGTAGCAAATCTGTAGTTGGTTAGCGCAGCCAGTTGCAGCATCTTTTATATCCCCTTCCTTTCCGTTGAACCCATCGCATCTGTACTTGGTGTTGACGGGCTACACTTTGGTGAACTATGAGTCTTGCTTGCCAGTACGTTGTTGTACTGACCCCTTTGGGGCTGTGGTTTACGCAGACTACGATTACGAGGATCACCTTGGAGGCTACTACGTGGAGTACGATGAGGCTGCTGACGAGTAGTTAGCGGACCCGGGCAGGATCCGAGACTTCGTGGATGGGCTCCGTCTTTATTTCAGTTCCCGGCTTCTTAAGCCTATTTGGATTTGTCTGTACTCAGACCCTTGAATGCTTCCGCTGAGATGTAATGATGCTATGTTGGGACATGTGTCCTCTGGATGATTGTATTTGCTATCTCTGCCCTAGTGAGGGCCAATTGCAACTTATTTCTATCTTTTGTGGCTTAGATATATGTTGTGTTATCCTTTTGTTCAAAGCCGTTGACGTACCGTGTGTGTATGGTATGAAGTACGTCAATGGTAGTGTCCAGATTTCTACGGGATAGTTTACATCGACGATGAACAGTAACGATTAGTTGTCACACATAAGTGTTGGCCTACTCGTAAGAGGACGCGGGTGCCGGTAAGCCCCGTAATCCAATCCAAATACTGTTCAGTTCGTACGGTGAGTATCCTCTAGAAGTCCGGGTGCGACAAATGGTATCAGAGCCAGTCTGCCTGTAGGATCCCTTTTACTGGTCACAGTTGAGTCTAGAAACTATTTTTGTAGCTATATAGGAAAAATGAAACGTGAGAGTAGGAATTCTGCCATTTTTCTTCTTTCCCCACCCACCCTCCCTTTTCTGGTAAGGAAGTGCAACGTTGTTTTCTTTTCTCACCTAAACTTTCAATTTAGGTTTTCACGAATCCTGGTTTCTCTAGGATAGTTATATCTACTAGTCCATAGGAATGGAGGTGGTTGTGACATGATTTATCATGTTGCCTACTCACGATTGAGAACGGAGGCGTGTAAGCCCCGGAAGCAAATCCTCTATTCCTTAAGAAGTAGATATTGATCCTTTAGAAGCCCGGATGGGTTCATCCGTAGTACCTCAGGATTTTTGGTCTCGTGTTTCCCGTTGTTGCTTCGATATCCTGTTCTTTTCAACATCCTTTCGTCCGTTGAACTCTTGTTGTTGCTTTCCACTTCAGTTCTCTACCGGCGTCTAATCAAAACTTCCCCGATCATCTGCAGATGGATCTCAGGTTCTACCCACAGGTGGTTCGGATGACTCGTTGTGAGAGCACCGCCGGTTATCCGGAGATGCTGAGAGACATGGTCACTTATCTGGGGTTCCATTGGGCACCAGAGTACCAGGTCTACGAGCAGCAGCGAGAGTTTGACCAGACCTACTACCAGGCTATCGTCTACATTCTGTCAGATGAAGGCATGAGCGTTGTCCACCGCTACGAGGCAGTAGGTTCCACAGTGGATATGGCCGTGCAGCAAGCACCTTATGTGAGTCTGACCGTCCTTCGTGCTGACTACTGGGGATTTGACGATTCTATCTATCGCCACATCCCCCGTGGTTACATCACTTCAGCGGGATCTCACTTTACCCTCTACGACAACCTGGATGTCTACGAGCATGATAACACCAGGCTGCACACCACCGCTCAGTTTGTGAGGCACAGTGACGCTGTTGCCACCACACTTTCTCAGGAGTTGGCCTCAGTCAGGGAGCAGCTCTACCTTGCTTTGACTAGTCTGGCTACGTACACCACAGACTTTGTTGGAGATGAGCGCTTTGCACGTTTCCATCAGACAGTTGGACGTAGTTTGCCAGATGCTGGAGGTTACGAGCCGATCAGAGGTCCACTCCTCAACCTCGGAGCTGGTTACACTGGGATTCCACGCTTTGGAGCACAGGGAGACGACGCTTTCTACTTCACCACACCGAGAGTCGCTCTCAGAGCAGTCCCGATCTACGTGGATCGTCGTTCTACCTACTTCCGTGGGATTCCTCCTCACCGTATCTCTCGTCGTACTACTCACCGCCGTCCTGCGTGATGAGCATGGGAGTACCGATGTATCCGTTCCTAGCTATGTTTAGTTATCCTTTGTCTTTCGAACCATGTATTGGTCTGTTGGATATTCTGATGTAATTGAACATGTGATGATGTACCTGTTGGTTATCTATTCACGCGTCCGAATAATCTCTCTTTCGGTTACCAAGTCTATCCTTTTCTGTTGTTGTGCTAAAATGCATGTCTATTCAGGATGCCGCCAACAAGGAACAACCCGCCTGAGCCACCGCCAATCACGGAGCTGTTGGCTCAGATGACTCAGGTCGTGACGCAGATGGCCCAGTTCCAGAATAACCAGCACAACAACCAGAATGCTCCACGAGTCAGTATCAAGGAGTTTCTGAGTCTGGGTCCGAGAGCTTTCGTGGCAACACGTGAGCCTCTGGATGCTGATGACTGGATCCGGGAGATGAACAGGGCTCTGGATATTGCTCACGTTGCTGAGGAAGACAAGGTGAAGTATGCCACCTACCTACTGAAGGGTCAGGCAGCTACCTGGTGGGAGAACTACCAGGCCATGAGAGCTGGATACCCAATCACCTGGGGCTGTTTCAAGGATGCCTTCCTGAAGCACCACATCCCAGATGGTCTCATGGAAAGGATGCGTGAAGAGTTTTGCTCTCTTAAGCAAGGCAAGCTGGACGTCATTGGCTATCAGAACGAGTTTAATCGCCTCGCTCGTTACGCTGGTGATGAGGTGTCCACTGAGACTAAGAAGATGGCAAGGTTCCGCCGAGGTTTTAACCCGGAACTGAAGTACGCTCTCACCAACATCAAGTGCAAGGACTTCGAGGAGCTCGTGAACACCGCGCTCAATGAGGAAAATGGGTGCAAGGCGTTCGAGGAGTCCCGCAAGCACTCGCGTGAGGGTGGTTCCTCCTCCAACATGACCACCCCTCCGCAGAAGCGCCGCATCTGGGTGCCAAATGCTGCTGTCACTCGGGCTCCATATGCCCAAGCTTCTCCAGGCTTTGCTCCCCGCCCACCCAACCCATCTCAGCTGCATGGTCAGAGGGTTCCAATGGGGCAGCCAAGGCCAGATGCACCTCGTGTCGTCACTTGCTACAAATGCAAGCAGACTGGACACTACGCTGATAAGTGCACTCAGAGGCAGCTACCTCCACCTCCTCGCCCCAACACCAACCAGGCAATGGTTCGTGCTCCCCCGGCTAAAGCCTTCAACACCAACAACAGGCCTGTCGGGGGGACCGCGAGGGTGAATCATATCAAGGCCGACAAAGCTGAGGAAGCTGCTGACGTCGTTCTCGGTATATTACCCGTAAACTCTATTCCAGCTAAAGTGTTGTTTGATACCGGAGCATCGCATTCTTTTGTGTCAAAGATTTTTGCAAAAGCATACAACCTAGTTCTGGTTCCGCTAAGCAATCAAATGACTGTTCACTCTCCGGGACCGCAAATGTTGACTTCCAAGATAAGTAAGGACAATCAGATCCTAATTGGAGGCCGCATATTCCTTGCTTCACTCATGTTACTGGGAAATTCTGACATTGATGTCATTCTGGGTATGGATTGGTTGAAGACCCACAAAGCTAAAATTGACTGTGCTCAAAAGTCAATAACTCTCTCTCACCCTTCTGGCCAGATAGTCTATTCTCCATATGGATCAAGTTCTATTCAGCTGTTCAACCTTGATGCTAAACCCCTTCCTGCAATTGAAAATGTTCCGGTGGTTTGTGAATTCCCTGACGTCTTTCTAGAAGAGTTGCCAGGGATGCCTCCGGACAGAGCAGTTGAGTTCGTGATCGAGCTTGAACCAGGTACTGCTCCAATCTCTAAGCATCCATACAAGATAGCTCCTCCTGAACTGAAATTGTTGAAAGAGCAAATCGATATGTACATGGAGAAGGGTTACATTCAGCCTAGTTCCTCCGCTTGGGGTTGCCCAACTCTGTTTGTTGCCAAGAAGGATCAAACAAAAAGACTCGTGGTTGACTATCGTCCTCTCAACGAGAAAACCATCAAAAACAAGTATCCAATTCCTCGTATCGATGATCTTTTTGATCAACTTGCTGGAGCCTCAATATTCTCAAAGTTGGACTTGAGGATTTGTTACCATCAAATAAAGATCAGAAAGGAAGATATTCCTAAGAGAGCTTTCACCACTCGGTACAGTCTATATGAATACACCGTCATGTCCTTTGGTCTCACCAATGCACCGGCGACGTTCTCAAGACTCATGAATTCTGTCTTCCATGAATACCTCGACAAGTTCGTTGTGGTATATCTCGATGACATTCTAGTCTACTCCAAATCCGAGGAAGAGCATGGAGAACACCTTCGTCTCACTCTCATGAAACTTCGCGAGCATCGTCTGTATGCCAAGGTTTCCAAATGTGAGTTCTGGATTCCAGAAGTTGCTTACCTTGGTCATATCATCTCTGCCAAAGGCATAGCCATTGACCCAGAAAAGGTTAAGGAAATTGTTGATTGGAAACCCCCTAAGACGGTAAAGCAAGTCAGAAGTTTTCTTGGCTTGGCTAGCTATTGCCGTCGTTTCGTCCAAAACTTCTCCAAGATTGCAAAACCTCTCACTGATCTCACAAAGAAGGACAAGAAGTACGTTTGGACTCCACAGTGTGATAAGAGTTTCAATCTACTGAAGACTAAACTCACTTCCACCCCAGTTCTGGTTGGCCCAGATACTACCAAACCTTTCCATATATTCTGCGATGCATCTCTCCAAGGTTTAGGAGCAGTTCTTATGCAAGAACGTCAAGTTGTGGCTTATGCTTCACGTCAGTTGAATGCACATGATCTTGAACTTGCAGCAGTTGTGTTTTCCCTCAAGAAATGGAGACAATACTTGTTGGGTAACAAAACTGAAATCTTTTCCGATCATAAGAGTCTGAAATACATCTTCACTCAGCCAGATCTGAACCTGAGGCAAAGGAGATGGATTGAAAAGATTAAAGACTTTGATCTCACCATTTCTTACACTCCAGGCAAGGCTAATGTTATGGCCGATGCTCTCAGTCGCAAATCCTATTGCAATAATCTCATGATCATGGAAAGCCAACCTCCACTTCATGAAGAATTCCAGAAGCTGAACCTTGGTCTTGTCCCTCAAGGTTACCTTGCTAGCTTGACAGCCAGTCCAACTCTCGAGGACAAGATTCGTTCTGAACAACTTCGTGATGCTGAAATCAAGAAGATTGTAGAGCACATCAAGGAAGGCAATGATAAATTCAAGTCCTTCTCAATTGATGACAAGGGAACTATGTTCTTCGAATGACGCATTGCAGTTCCTCAGATTCAAAGTCTCAAAGATGTCATTCTCAAGGAGGCTCATGAAACTCCTCTCTCCATCCACCCTGGAAGTACAAAGATGTACCAGGATCTCAAGACTCTGTATTGGTGGCCTGGCATGAAACGTGAAATTGCTCAATACGTTTCTGAATGCGACGTTTGTCAACGTGTTAAGGCAGTCCATCAGAAAACAGCTGGTCTTCTCCAACCTCTGAAAATTCCTGAGTGGAAGTGGGACATGATTGAAATGGACTTCGTTACTGGGTTTCCAAAGTCCAAGAAGGGCAACGATGCAATCTTCGTTGTTATTGATCGTCTCACTAAGGTAGCTCACTTCTTTGCTGTCAAGGAAACTATCTCATCTAGCTAGTTAGCAGAGCTCTACACAGCAAGGATCGTTCCTCTTCATGGTGTTCCTTTGGAAATAAGCTCAGACCGTGGAAGCATATTCACTTCTCATTTCTGGAAGAGTTTCCAAGAGGCATTGGGCACTAAACTTCTGTTCAGCACAGCTTATCACCCTCAGTCTCAGGGGCAAGTCGAAAGAGTCAATCAGATTCTCGAGGATATGCTCAGAGCATGTGGTCTCTCCTTTGGCATGAAATGGGAGGATTGCCTTCCATATGCTGAATTCTCCTACAACAACAACTACCAGGCAAGCCTAGGCATGGCACCATTTGAAGCACTGTATGGCCGCAGATGCAGGAGTCCAATCAATTGGTCTGGAGCTGGTGAACGTTCACTCTTAGGTCCTGACATTGTTAAGGAAGCCGAGGAGAAAGTTCGTATCATTCGTGACAATCTCAAGATTGCTCAGTCTCGTCAGAAAAGCTATTATGACAGCAAGCACAGGGATATGATCTATGCACCTGGTGACAAGGCATATCTCCGTGTAACTCCCCTTAGAGGCACTCATTGTTTTGGTGTGAAAGGAAAGCTTGCACCAAGATACATTGGTCCTTTCAACATTCTCTCAAGGCGGGCAGAAAATGCTTATCGTCTTGAACTTCCAGAAAAGCTATCCAAGGTGCACGATGTGTTCCACGTGTCCCAGCTCAAGAAGTGTTTCAAAGATCCAGATCGTGCAGTTGATCATGAATCCATTGAACTGCAAGATGATCCATCTTATGAGGAGCACCCTGTTCATATTCTCGATGAGACCGAGCGTAAGACTCGCAACAAGAGCACCAAGTTCTTGAAAGTGCAGTGGTCTCATCATTCCGATAAAGAGGCAACGTGGGAGACCGAAGAGGATCTTCGCAAGAAGTATCCGGACCTTTTCACTTCTCAGTAAGGAATCTCGGGACGCGATTCCTTCAAGGGGGGCGTTTTGTAACATCCCAAGTATGAAAATATCCCTTAGAATGTTTGATTTCTTGTTATTAAAGTATTGCATCATGTCATCATGTTTATTTCATTGTTTGCATTTGTTTACTATTCTGTTTTGCATCTCTTTTATTCTGTTTTTCATAATGTAACTCAAACAATTTCAAATGGTTATTTCATACTTGCTCTGTTACAACATTTTAAATAAAAATCTCAAATAAAAACAACCAATTGTTGTCATATTTTTCCATAGTGATCAACTAATAAAATGGTGCTTTTTATTCCAATTAATTATTTTCCAAATTGGTTTCAAATTCAAAGCAAATCATCAACATCACATAATTTGAAAGTTCTAAAAGTACCCCAAAAATTATAATCATAATTGTTCTATTTTAATCAATAGGGGTCACCCTAATAAAAACCTTGTTTTCAATATTAATTCATTAATTAACAAATTACTCAAATTCAAACCAAAACATTCAAACAGAACCCAATTTGAAATTATAAAAATAATAACCAAAACATTTTATACTCTTTGTTTCCAATTAAATCATTTGGGTCACTCTATTAAAGTGTTGGTTTTAATAATCTTTTTTAAATATTCAAAATCATCTAAATTTGGTTTATTTCCAAACAGCACTAAAATTTAAACATTTTTGAAATCCAAACTTGGTAATTGGTTGAAATTGACATAATAAGCTCACCCTAATTTTCTAGGATTTTTCCTAACACTAAAACCCTCCAATCTATTCCCTTTTCTATTGCTACAAAAAAAACAGAAAAGCAAAAAAAAAAGGAGAAAGAAAAACGCGCACGCGCAGCACCTAACTACCCCGGCCCAGCCCACCTATCGCTTCCCCCGCGCGCAGCCAGCCCGCGCGGCCCGAAAAACGCTTCACAGCGCGCCCCTTTTCTTTTCCAAGTACGGCGCGCATCTCCGCCGCTCCACGCGCCGTACGGCCACCTCCGACGGCCAGGAGCCAACCTAGGCCCCTATAAATACCCCGCCTAGCCCCGCAGCAGTGCCCTAATCCCTAGGTCACCTGTCCCTCCTCGAGGCGCCGCCATTTCTTTCTCTGCCACCGTTTCCCCTCGCCGCTGCAACCCACCGGAGAAACCGCGCCTGAATCGCCTCCCACCTCCGCCGCCATGGACCACTACCCACCCTCCTAAACCCTGGAACCAGACCCCCTAGACTCCCTCTCTCTGTTGAACACCGCAGCGGGCCGTGGACGACGTGGATCGTCGCCGCCATCTGCTGCATCGCCGCCGGCCGCGCCACCCCGAGCCTCTGCTTCCGCGACAAACGACGGTGAGCAACTCCCGTGCTCTATCCCTCCTCCCTGCCCTCTCTGGCTAGCACACGAGCGCACAACGCCACCACCCAGCAACGCTAGCACGAGCACCAGCAACACCGTTGATCGCCGCCGGCCCGCTGACGAACTCCGTCAGGTTGCGAATGTTTTCGTTCGTCAGAGTTTCAGTTAACACTTTGGAACCATATCCTCACTGCGCGTGGGTTACTGACAAGAAACACGAAACCACCCCACTGGTTCAGAGCACAGCAGCGCAAGGGCGAGGTCGCGGGTTCGACCCGTAGCGCCGCGGGATAAAAATCCCTCTTTTTCCACCGCCACGCTGACAGGGAGGGCCCCCTGTCAGCCACTCTGGATGCCACGTGAGCACAGCGAGACTCTGGCCCCCCATGGCAGTGTCTGGTGTACACTCCAGTGCGGTATAAAATGATTTTGACATTTCCTGTATTCAAAACTGGTCCTTTTAATTAACAGTTTGGTCCCTGGTTTTAAAAACCCAATAACTTTAGTTTTATTAATCCAATAAATGAAAATAAAATATGTGTGCTAGTCTAAATTAAATTGTCTACCTTTTGGTATCATTTGTTTCCTGTTTTGAAATTTCAAAATGCAATTCAAATTTGAATTCAAATAATTCAAATGCAATTTGCCAAATTCAAATAATTCATTATTAATCTAATAATAACAATAAATATGTTTTCCATGCTATTTCAAATAACCTTTTCAAATATAATTTTTGTTTCCTGGTTTGAATAATTGAAATTGCTTAAATAATTTAATCCTTGTTTAATTCATTTAAATTTGATAAAATCATATCTTGCTCAAAATAAAATAATTTTGAACATGCAAAATATGTTTTCAAACTAGAAAAGTATAAACTTTTCAAATATGAATTTGAATTTATGTTTTGAGCAAATAAAATTCATGCTTGTTTTAAATTCATTTAAAACTTGTTTAATATTGTTTAAGTCATAATAAATTCATCCTAACTCCTATTCCAAAATTTGAAACATGTAATTCAACTAAAATTTGATATTCTTTTCAAAGATAAACTTTGTTATTTGATTTGAACATTTTAAGTTGATGAAAACAACAAATGCTTGTGTGACATGTTTAAGTAACCTAAAATGTCCAAACTTAATAAATAATTTCCAACCTTGTTAAATTCCTTTTCCACTTGCATCTATTGTTGTTATTTTGTTGTTATCATCATGCATGCATCATGCTATTCCACCTCCACCTGTTGTTTAGCTGGAAAACAAATAATCTAACCAAATTTCATGGGCTTTTCATATGCAACTCAAAATTGCATATGTGTCCATCTAAAATGTGTTACCATGTCAACTAGTTTATTTTGATGCATCCATTAAACTGTCATGCATCATCTTTGATTGTGCACAATTTCATGATATTGATTGTTTATATTTCTGTCTTGTTTGTTTGCTTCTTCTCGGATAGACGCCGACGTTGAGACAGACGATACTTACGACACCCCTTCTGAGGATCTAGCCCATTACCAGGCTACTGAGTTTGCAGGCAAGTTATCACTCACATGAACCACTGTGTTCCTTTTCAACCCTGGTTACCGATACTTTCCGTTGTCTATTCCTGCTAGCCTTAGTAGTAGTTATTTCTGTTACGAACCTATCACATGAATCCCTTAACCCTGATATTGCCTCACCTCCAATCCTACAACCGTATTGTTTGAGCCAGTGTCTTACTAGCATGCTTAGGTTGTTTGCTCGAGTCTGTTACCAGTTACTTTCAGTTACTATACTTTTATCCTGTTCTGGGGGCTCGATGTTAATCAATCAACCTGTTATTAATAATATGCTGATAAGGCACCGGCAGGAGGCCCTTTGTGGTTTTGAGGCCTGCTAGTGTCGACCCTAATAGGAAAAGGGTCTTGTCTACTGATCCATGATGAGCGCACTACCCGCATGTGGGAAGCGATTATGGGGCGCCCCCCCTCAATTTGATTCGATTCGCATCTCGTCCAAATCATCTCATTTAGTTCGTGTTTTCCATTTGCCGCATGCATGTTTTTGCGAGCCCAGCGCAGGGTGGATCTTTCGTAGTCGGCATATAGGGGGACACGTTCTTAGAGTGCTATGAGGGTCCATTTTCTTCTGGGCTCGATTAGCCGTGCGCCCAAGGTGCTTTGGGCTTGATGCGGAGAAGAGTTGAGTTGTGTTGAGTGCCCCGCTTGGTGGGAGGCATCCCATCTGGCGGGTTATTCATACGTGTACGGCCAACCCTGCAGGGATAAATCTTCTCGAGAAGCCGTGTTTTCCGCGGTTATGGTTAACTTGGTGAAAGTACTGGCTAACAAGTACTCAGAACAACTTACACTTAACTAACGATAACTTGACTAGTAATAGACTTACTAAACCCAACAACTTGATCCATCATTCATTAATCCAACTGTGTGAGTTATCCTCGGACTGCTTCTTAGGATAAGGGGCGAGGTCCAGGATGGGTTTGTTTGATGTTATCTTTCAGTTGGTTACTATACGCTATCTTATCCCCTTTCTGTAGCTGGAAGTTGTAGCAAATCTGTAGTTGGTTAGCGCAGCCAGTTGCAGCATCTTTTATATCCCCTTCCTTTCCGTTGAACCCAAGGCATCTGTACTTGGTGTTGACGGGCTACACTTTGGTGAACTGTGAGTCTTGCTTGCCAGTACGTTGTTGTACTGACCCCTTTGGGGCTGTGGTTTACGCAGACTACGATTACGAGGATCACCTTGGAGGTTACTACGTGGAGTACGATGAGGCTGCTGACGAGTAGTTAGCGGACCCGGGCAGGATCCGAGACTTCGTGGATGGGCTCCGTCTTTATTTCAGTTCCCGGCTTCTTAAGCCTATTTGGATTTGTCTGTACTCAGACCCTTGAATGCTTCCGCTGAGATGCAATGATGCTATGTTGGGACATGTGTCCTCTGGATGATTGTATTTGCTATCTCTGCCCTAGTGAGGGCCAATTGCAACTTATTTCTATCTTTTGTGTCTTAGATATATGTTGTGTTATCCTTTTGTTCAAAGCCGTTGACGTATCGTGTGTGTATGGTATGAAGTACGTCAATGGTAGTGTCCTGATTTCTACGGGATAGTTTACATCGACGATGAACAGTAACGATTGGTTGTCACACATAAGTGTTGGCCTACTCGTAAGAGGACGCGGGTGCCGGTAAGGCCCGTAATCCAATCCAAATACTGTTCAGTTCGTACGGTGAGTATCCTCTAGAAGTCCGGGTGCGACACGCGTCAAGTCGCCTCTTCGCTCATAAATTTCTCTTAACCCTAAAAATTATGGGGATGGAGTTATTTTTCCATGAAAGATATAGAGAGAGGTCATCACCTCGAAAGTACAATCTACAACTTCTTGAGTCCTGCTACGGCACACTGCTGGAGCGGGGGGTCGTCGGGGAGTCCTCTACATCGCCATAATTACCTCCGAACAGATGCATGAGTATTTCATCTTGGGACTACGGGTGCAATGCAGTATCTCGATGGGTGCTCTCTCTTTTATTCCTCAATGTTTAGAGGCTCGTGAGCTGCCTCACATGATCGAGACCACTGTTATGTAATTTTGCATGTTGTGTTTATTGGGATCCGATGAACCATGAGATTATGATTATTTTTTCCATGTCAATCTGAGATGCTTCACTTATATTTGTAGTGAGTTTTAGTATTGTATTGCAATTATCTCCGGTGTTTATGATTACCTTGTTCACATAGTTTTTCACCTCCAAGAGACGGTTTATATGCTAGATAGTGGGTTTATGCCTCTTTGTTAGCTGTGCTCGACTAACAGAAACGTGGGGGGGGGGGGGATGTGTTGTTTCCACTAGGGAGAAAACATTGGTGCTCTTGTCTATGGATGGGAACCACTTCTTACATGACGTATTGTTATTACTGTATTTGTCTGTTGCACACATAGCAATCACTTCGTTGCTGCAACTTAATACCAAGTGATTTGCTAGATAGTTTCTTGAGGTAGACTTTTAGATATGGATGCATGCTGCATAGCGGTCCATATGACTTGACGTAATGCCTACAATGTTAGAACACGTGAAGTTTGTATCGTCATAATAGTATTGTTATATGTTTATGATTTTTCAATAGCTGAGGTGTAATTTGTTCATCCAACATGTTTGTATTCTTTGGAGAGACACCAGAAGTGAACATATGGCCCCTGGTCCTATTTTCCTCCTATTGCAACCTTGTTTTAAGCTCTTTTCATTATTATTTTCCTCGCTGTACAGTTCTTACTTTTATTACTCTACAAGACACTATACGTCCAATTCTCCCATTTTTAGCAAGACCGGAAGATTGACAACCTACCGGAAAGTTGGGGCAAGACAGAGTTTGTTCTTGCGTGTAGGTTTCATGCTTGGTCTACATCGATAAGCGACGTCGTTGATACAAGTAACCTTCTTCAAAACTACGAAGTCCTACTGATTCGATAAACTCTAGTTCCATATTGGGGGAAATTTACACTAGACTACATCATACCTTCCTCTTGGGGTTTCTCAATGAGCGTGTGATCACGTCAGCATCTATTGTCATCACTAACATAACTCTGTATTTCAGCTATTTTATCAGGAGTAAGGAGGCTATTACTTACAGAGGGCTAGGCCGATTTTCTAGGCAATGGCGGAAGCTTGACTTCCCCAAGCGGGGTGATTGTGCCCTGACGATCATTGTTCAAGGTCGCAAGGTATGCTTCCCTATTGTCCTCAGTCAGCTTTTTCATCCTCGCCTTGTGCTTCTCCCGAAGTTGATCTTAGCGGTGCTTGTCTAGTGCCTCAAAATTTTGGCGTTGATCCTCCGAAAGTTCATCGAAGCTAGTCTTGATGATATTTTTTATGTTGATTTCAGAAGGCTCGGGAATCGACATGATGATCGTCCCCTGCGGAGTCGCCAAAAAGTGTGTTGACATATGAAAACGTCATGTGTACCCCTGGCGTTGAGCACGATACGCATGATACGTCGCCGGAGGAGACTCGTCGGAAGCGCGATAAGCAAGACAGTCTGACGGACGCTTTTGAAGACCCGAAACCCCACGTGGCTGGTAGGGACCCCGTCTTGACGCGCGGCGGCTATGGGCTTCCCTAGGTCGTTTGGCCCGCCCTTCGTGAATCGATGCTCTCCGATACGCACAATGCCGATGAACGAAGAAGAAGAAGATAACTAGAGTTTGGGAGATAGAGTTTGTAGATGTGTTTTAACTATTGTGTGTTGTTATTCAATTGACTGTCACCTATCAAATATATAAGAGGCGGCTGGACTTTCTGTTCAAGTATTATTCTTGTATTCACGTCCAAACCTCTATTTTGGGTCCAATTTGGAGGGTTTGGCCCGAACTTTCCCAAATAGTTCGGTCCAAAAACTAACTGCACCTTGCAGGTCGGTTTCATGGCATTACACGACCTCAGATTGAAATGACGTACAAGAAAATTTTGTTCGCCTTGAACAAACAAAGAGGTTAATGTTTTGCAATTTTTCATCAGACGTCGTATTGAAGGCTTAATTGTGCAAGCACTAAATCGTGTTCGAATTGTATCTGAATCTATTAGATCAGCACAGGGCCTGATTATCCGGTCTAAGTGAAGGGCGGATTATCTGGTTTGTTCTCAAAATATCTGGCCCAAATATCCATGGGGCTTCTGCGATCCGCACCTTTTTTTCCTTAGAAAAAATCCGTAAGGCCAGAATAATACGTGTTTTGCTCAAAATATCCCGGGGCTTCTTGAAAGGCATTATTTTTGCTCTAAATTGTACATATGACCTCGGATATTGAGATGATCCAAAAATCGCAATTTCTTATTTCGACCGGAGGCACCACATTCGTTCGGGTCATTTTTCCATTTGAGCTCATCTTGGTGGTATCTCTTTGTAAGCCAAAATTGACCGTCAACAAATACAAAATCTGTGTGCGGGAGAGAAATGGCACAAGATGCAAATTAGGGGTGGCGGCAGTATTGGCATACCAGGGCTGCTATCAAATTAAAACCATGGACCTTGAAACCTCACTTTGTATACATAATCATGCATGCATATGATCAAGTTGGGTGTTGTGGACTAATTAAGCAAGCTTATGCTAGTCTAGATGCTAGTCATAACATGCATGTTTAAATATTTTGTTCCAAGTGGCCTATGACAGACCATGCTTGCCAATTGTGTAGTAACATAATGTGAAGTCAATTCAAGAGCTGGTAGACTGTCATAGACCATGTGCATGGCCAAACTCACATGCATCTCAAGTGGTTGAGACGTATCCAAGTCTTATCATGCTCCTTAGAACATGTTGCCTATGACGGAGTAACGTAACATCAAACCAAGGTACACAGGATGATTAGCCAGAACAACTTAATCCATGACACCCTGCTAGACACCATTAGGTCAGATAAATAGACTAGAAGTTACGAACACCTAATCACAGAGTTGAATTTGATCCATTACAATGTGCATATCAAGTCAACACGTTTGTACGGTATTATGATTGGGATTACAAAACCAGTGTGCGGGACAGAGATGTCGCAAGCTTCAAATCAGCCGCTGACATACCACGGCTGCTATCAAATCAGAACCATCGAAATTGAAAACTCAAATGGTATACATAACTTATCGAGAAAAAAAATGGTATACATAATCATGCATGCATATGATCAAGTTGGGTGTTGTGGATTAACTAAGCAACCTTGTGCCAGTCTATATGATAATTCAAGTTGTCCTAACATGCTAGCAAGTTGCATAGTACCATGTGCATAGTGGTTGGGACATACAAAATGTAACAATTGACGGACCAAGGTACGTAGGTACTAGGATTGGGGACTACAAAATCTTTGTGCGGGACCAAGACGTCGCAATCCACAAATCAACGGCCAGGGGCAGTGTTGACATACCATGGGCTGCTATCGAATTAAAACCATCTAACTTTTAACCTCAAATTGCATATGTAAGCCAGTAGCTATGGAGTAATCCCCATGTCGTCGACTAGCTAGTCCTTCATCCTTTCACCATGTTGCAGTCATCAGCTAGCCAAAATATGGTGGCAGGGACTGTTCCCTCATCATCACACACCAAATGCCCACCATTACCTCAAGTGGCAGCATCTCTCTCCGGCATGCCCTACCACCGGCGTCGTCTCAACAGGGCTGTGTTTGCTGCCTCGAAACCCAGTGCCCCTGGTGGTTTCATCTGTACAAAGAAACAAGAGTGGGATGCCCAGCTGAGGATTCAACCCCGAAACACATTTTCCGGGTCGACAGATGAGTATGTCTAGCCTCTTTGTAGAATCAGTGCACATATATATATATATATGATCGGTGCCTCAGTTTAATAGTGTTGAATACTGATGTAATAGAGTGGAAAAATACTTCGAAGCACAGATGATCGTCCAAGACTGCGATATTGACAAGTATGGGGTTGTTAACAATGTCATCTATGCGAGCTACATCGAACAAGGTTAATTAATTCCCCTACGTACATATTATCGGTATTCAGTACTTGATGCAGAAAAAGAAGAGAAAATTCGGATTCCGTCGCGTTTTCTATCTGACAGTGAGTTTCTTATTTTGTTGTTGAAAACCGTGGCGTAGCCCGAATGGTAGGTAGGCGCGTCCTGTTGCGTGCCCCTACCAGTCTGGGCTGCTCACAAAACCAGGTCGTACTCACTAAACCTTACATAAAAATAAGCCCATTTGTCACTTTTATTTGTGGCCATGCCTACAAAAAACTAAACTGCGACATACTTATATGCAGCTCGCGAGGAGATGCTTGTGAGCCTTGGCATCAGCACGGAATGCATCATCAGCAGTGGCAACGCGATGGCTATCTCGGAGCTGAACCTCAAGTACTTCACGCCTCTAACAGTATGTACAATACTAGCGTTAGGGAGCCTTGAAGGTGTACAATGCTAAGAACCCATGCTCATTTTTCATTCATGCATCCTATGGGTCTTAATTTCAGCGCGGCGACAAATTCGTCGTCAAGGTGAGGGTCGTGGGGATAAAGGGTGCAAGGATATTTGTCGAGCACCTCATCGAGACTCTGCCGGACCGCAAGGTAGGACGGCGTACAAATGGATATGCCATCACCACTCATATACGTATATACAGTGTACCAACGTACGGATCCAAGTCTTTCTAACTGTTCTTACTTCCATGCACGCATGCAGCTCGTCTTGGACGCCACAGCTACCGCCGTCTGCCTTAATACTGACTGCCGCCCGACTCGCGTCTTTCCGCAGATGTTTGCCAAGCTGCAAGGCTTCTTCTCATCCAAGGATGATAAATAGATGTATTCCAGACTTGTGTCGTTGTGTTCGTTTATGCAAGAAATATCTACGTGTGCATCGTTTGTTGAGTTCTATCGAATATATTACCTACATTTGTCCTGATCTACATTACCTACATTTGTCCTGATTTTATTCTCCGGAAAATAGCTAACACAGTTATGCACACGCGTTCAACCTCAATCTTAAACCTCATCTCACCTTATGAGCGGGTCTTTTGACTTATGAGCGGGGTCTTTTTCTTCCGCTTCCACGGTGAGTTCAACTTCCACCATGTCGATGAAGTGTGATCTAGATATCGGCATCTTCTCGGAGGCGAAGGATCCATTCATGCTTTGACGATATGCGGTTAAAAGTTCTTGGTCTATCCCAACGCAAGAGCAGGACAAATTGTTTCCGAGTCTAGCGTCAAACCAATCCTCGACTGGGCATAGGACGGGTGGGATAAACTTGTTTCCACCACGGAAATCAGCGCTTCTACCATTAAACCTATGAATATGTTAGCGGAGCCAATAGAAATAACGTATGCACTCACCAGGTGGTTTTCTGCCGGCATGTATGAGCTATTGTTGACAATGTGAGCGCCTTATTCATCAGACTAGAGGCTCCCGATGGTGATTGTATCAATAATTCCCTAAGTATTCCCGCTCGGAACGTAAACCCGGACGCTGTTGGCCCCATGGTGGGCGCCAATTGTCGAGTGTTTGTACTAAGGTTCATCGGAGGGGTGCCATAAGCTAGAGGTAGAAGGTGGGTGTAGGGAAGTTGTCGGTGGTGGAAAACTCGGTTTACCTAGGTTCTGTACGTCGCGGAAATGGCGAAGTCCTTGATACGTCATAAACGTATCTATAATTTCTGATGTTCCATATTGTTTTCATGACATATGCTACATGTTTTCCTTACACTTTATATCATTTTTATCGATTTCCCGAGACTAACCTATTGACAAGATGCCACAGAGCCAGTTCCCTGTTTTTTGTTGTTTTTTGTTTCAGAAAAGTTGTTCTGGAAATATTCTTGAAATTGGAAAATTGGAAACCCGGAAGTCTTAGAATTCCCGAAGGTTCCACGGAGTCCAAAAGAGGCCCGGAGAGGAGCCACAGGGGGGCACAGAATAGCCCCCCCCCCCCCCGGCCGCGCCTAGGGGTGGTGTGGGCCCCTCGGGCGTCCATCGCCGTCGCCCTTTCGCCTGTTTATTCCCCCCCCCCCTCCCGATACGTCAACCCTAAAAATATACTACTTTTCCCCGAGAAACACCCGAGGCCGCCGTCATCGTCAACCCGAGATCGGGAGGGTTCTGGAGCTCTCCCCGGCACTCTGCCAGGAGGGAAAATCATCACCGGATGGGTCTACACTACCATGCCCGCCTCCAGAGTAATGTGTGAGTAGTTCATCCCTGTACTACGGGTCCATAGCAATAGCCAGATGGTTGTCCTCTCCACTTTATGCCTCATGCTTAGATCTCGTGAGCTGCCTCACATGATCGAGATCATCTTATTGTAATGCTACATGTTGTGTTTGCTGGGATCCGATGGTTATTGAATGCTATGTCTTTTGATTATCAATCTATCATGTTATCTTCATGTGTATGTTATTTATAATCCTGCATGATCTCCGTTGTTAGTAGATGCTCTGGCCAAGTAGATGCTAGTGACTCTAAGAGGGAGTATTTATGCTCGATAGTGGGTTCATGGCTCCTTTGCATTTGTGCTCGAGTGACAGAAACGTGATGGATGGAGGATGTGCTATTGACATTAGGGAGAAAACAACGATGTTTACTTTGTTTACATTACATACTTTGCTTACTGCGATTATCCGTTTCTTGCAACTTAATACCCAATGTTTGTTCGGATGATATTCGATTGGTGGATTATTAGTCATAGATGCAGTTGGATGACGATCTATGACGAAGGCATGGATCCTGGACCCTGCGAGTAAGGACACCCCCTCTCAGGCCTTCTGGTCAAGGCCCAAAAGGAAGCGCACTTGGAATACTCTAGAAGGCCCATATGAAGCCCACCCGCATCAACTTGCGGGTTAAGTTAGGGAATTTGTAACCGACCCGACTAGGGTTTGAGTCCTCTCCGGGTAGAACTCGAGACCTGGCCATCTATATAAGGCCAGGAGAGCCCCCAAGGAGAGGACCAAGTAATACCGCACGACCAAAAAGCCTCGGAACTCGAGATCTCTTCTCGATTCGAGCAACCTGTAACCGATCTAATCATCCAATACAGATCAGCAGAAGGCAGGAGTAAGGGTTTTACCTCTTCGAGGGCCCCGAACCTGGGTAAATATCGCCTCCTGTCAAGCCGACGATTTCACCAGCGCTCATGACTTCTCCTAGTCGAAACCCGATAGGGTCACCTGAGGGATTTGTGGAGTCAGAACTTCGACAATTGCCGCCGACCGTGGGGATCGCGGGCGCTGGATCACCGGCATCTTCGGCTTCATCGACATCCAACTCCCGTTGGAAACCAACGACTACGGCTCCGAACAATCCTGTACGGATCGGATCCGTCATAGTCACGCCTCACTCGCCGAAATCACGCCCGGTGTTCGAGGATCTGGAGAAGAGTGTCACCCTGACGTTCGGAAGCTTCAACTTCATGGCGAACAGAGACGGAATCCTCCACTTCTCGGATGAATCTGAACCTGAATCTGGAGCCGTCAACTCACGCTTCCCTATGGAGAAAAGCGGCGAGTCCATCCGCTTCAACACAGTCGACTACCACGCACTCTCAACAGAGGAGCCATCTCGGGTACGGGAAGCCTTCCGATCTGCGCCTAGGACGCACGAGCCACGACTGGCTCAAGTCTGCATGGCAGGATCGGAACAACCCTCGGAAACCGAATACAGCGCAACCGAGCGCGATATAATCGGCGTTTCGCGGGAGGCCTGGAAGAGGGCCAAGGAGGCCATGCGGCGGAGTCAGCCACCCGCGGCAGGAGCCTCACAAGAAGACCTAACCGCCTACCACTACCACCTAGTGAGAGCGGCCTCAAACATCAAAGAAGCCCGGGCGGATCTAGCCCGTCGCAGAAGAGCGGCGGATGAATCAAGCCCGCGGCGAGTCGAACAGTCCCTTGCACCCTCAGTCGGTACCCGACCCGCGAGGAAGGGACACGCGACATCGTCAAGGGGCCACGAATCCGTGACTGCGACCGACAGGTCGACCACGTCTTCCTTCATGAGGGTCGACGATGACGGCAATGTCTATCCGCAAACCCCAGCTGCCGCGATCCTAGCCGCAGCAACCTACATGCAGATGAACCAACCGACGGACAGCGACCCTCGGGTGGAACAGTACAAACAAATTCGCAAAGGACTAGGATTGGCGGCCGCAAGGCTCGCTTCCCACGATCGCAAGAAGACCGAAGAAGAATTGGAGAAGGAGCGACAGGAGAAAAACAAGGATAAAGAAACGCCCCGCAGACACAGAAGTTCATCCCCGAGGAAAGACAAATCGCCACGGCGTGGTCGAGGAAAAGAAGCCCGCCGTCGCGGCGACAGTCGAAGCAGCAGTGACGACAGCCCGAGAGACAAAAGCTCGCGGCGCCACAGCAGCTGCTCGAGAAAGCGAAGCAAAGAACCAAGGAAAGACAACGACCGCGACCGGTCCGAATACGACGCACGATCAGATCTCGCCCAAAAGAAGGTGGATAGAGCGAGAGCTTCACGATATCGCGAACGCTCCTCATCCAGGTCCTCAGACGACGAAACCTGTGGAGCGCTCTGTTTCGCTCGCAGTATCCGAGAAGCACCTCTACCCAAGAGGTTCAAGCTCAGCACGGAGGTGACTAAATACGACGGCTCGCTCGAGCCCTCCCAGTGGTTAAGTGATTACCTCACGGCAGTAAAATGCCAATGTGGGAATAAGAACACAGCCATGCAATACCTCAATTTGCACCTTACAGGCGCGGCCCGCAGTTGGCTGGAAAGAAGACCTAAATCTTGCTACGCATCATGGGACGACCTGCACCACGATTTCTGCAAAAAAATTCAGTCGACGTACAAGAGGCCAGCCACAATCGAAGAACTACGAGCGTGTAAACAGAAGAGTGGCGAATCCACACGAGAGTATATCCAGCGGTGGACCACACTCAGGAACACCGCAGGAACCATCTCGGAAGAGGTGGCGATTGAGGCCTTCGCCAAAGGAGCAAGAAGAACCGCGTTTCGAGAAGAGCTAGGAAGAGCTGCGCCCAAAACCATTGGGGAGCTAATGATCATAGCCGAAAAATGGGCTAACGGAGAAGATGCGGTACGCAACGAAAGAGCATCGTCGCCCACGCACGAAGAAGACCGTCATGGGCGAAGGAAGAGAATGAAATACTACGACCACGAGGACAGGGAGGAATTAGTGGCGGCAGAATTCACGCGAAACCGCGACTCTGGCCGTCGCGGAAGTCGCGAGTGGAAACCAAAGGCAGAAGAGAAGTCCCCCGAGGAGGATCTTGATGCATACTGCTCGCTACACCTGTTTACAGATAAGCGCACGGGCAAAACTAAGGCAACACACCTTCTCAAGGATTGTCGAAAGTTTCTTGACATCTCGGATGCTCTCGCGAGGAAAAGATTCGCATCCACTCAAAACTACCCGCCGCTGCCAGGAGGGGGACAACAGTTCCAGCCGCCTCCGCCACCACCTCCACCAGCAAATCCAAACATGGCGCTAGCCGCACTACCTGCGCCACCACCACAAAACAATGGAGCCAACGCATACCCGAACCCGGCGGGACAACTCGCGATGATACAGAAGGTATGCCCCTCTCGCAGAGCTCAAAAGACTAACATGAGGAAACTATGCATGGCAGTGCAGACACCGCCAACAAAGACCGAGTACCTGAAGATGGCAGATCAGCCCATCACGTTCTCGAAACAAGACCATCCACCACAAGTCTATCGACCAGGACACGCCGCCCTCGTCATCCAGGCTCAAATCAGAAATTATGACCTGGCCCGCGTGTTCATGGACGGCGGCAGTGGAATCAACATCATCTACGCGGATACACTCCGTCGAATGAACAAGAACCTGGACGGCCTAGCGGAATCAGAAACATCCTTCCACGGGATTCCGGGCAAGGCAATCCGTCCACTCGGAACAATCAACTTAGAAGTTGTATTGGGCTCTCCAAGCAATTACAGAAGAGAATTCCTGGACTTCGAAGTCGTCGACTAGCCCTCACAGTACCACGCCATCCTTGGCCGAACAGCGTTCGCCAGATTCATGGCAGTACCACATTACGCCTACCTGAAACTCAAGCTACCCGGCGAATACGGTGTGATCACCATCGACGGCGACTTCAAGAAGTCAGACAAATGTGACATAGAATTCAATGAGATCGCGAAATCTTTCGGGATGCAAGAAGAACTTCAAGAGATGGCAAAAACCACGGACCACTCCGTCATGCCCCTCACGAAGCAAAACGCGCCTGAACTGGAATTCAGCGCCAACAGCGACACCCGCAAGCACCAAGTGCACCCGACGGATTACGCCAAGACCGCGATGGTTTCCACAACCCTCTCGCCAGCATAGGAAAGCGCGCTCGTCAAACTCCTCCGTGAGTACTGGGAAATTTTCGCCTGGCAGCCCTCAGATATGCCAGGAATACCCAGGGAGTTTGCCGAGCACTCACTCGAAGTATTTCCTAACGCCAAACCCATCAAACAGACGACTCGACGATTCTAAGAACCCAAGCAGAAGGCGCTTGGAGAAGAAATAAACAGACTGCTAGCCGCCAACTTTATTAGGGAGCTCAAGATATCCACCTGGTTGGCAAACCCGGTGCTGGTCCCCAAGAAGAACACGGACATCCTTCGGTGTGCATCGACTACACATCGTTGAATAAGCACTGCCCCAAGGACAATTTTCCTCTACCACGAATCGACCAGATCGTGGACTCTACGGCAGGCTGCCAACGCCTCTCCTTCCTGGATGCCTATTCGGGATACAATCAGATCCGAATGAAAAAGGAAGACGAAGAGAAGACGGCATTCATCACACCCCACGGTGTCTACTGCCACACGACAATGCCCTTCGGGCTGAAGAACGCAGGCGCAACATATCAGCGCTGCATGCAAAGATGCCTCGCCAATCTCATTGGCAAAAACGTACAAGTGTACGTCGACGACATCGTCATCAAAACTCGAGTAGAGGACACACTCCTCGAGGACATCAGAGAAACGTTCGACGCCCTTAATGCATATCGGATCAAACTCAACCCGACCAAATGCATTTTCGGCGTCCCTGCAGGAAAACTCCTCGGGTACCTGGTATCCGCCAGAGGCATTGAAGCCAACCCGGAAAAAATACAAGCCATCCTGACTATGAAGGAGCCCACCAATCTACGCGGAGTCCAGCAGCTCGCAGGACGACTAGCCGCCCTAAGCAGGTTCATCGCACGATTGGGAGAGCAAGCGTTACCCTTCTACAAATTACTAAAGAACACGGACAAATTCGAGTGGACACCCGAAGCCAAACAAGCGTTCGCAGACCTGAAGCGATCGCTGCAAAGCAGGCGCGTCCTTGCAACACCGCAAGAAAGGGAGCCGCTCCTACTATACTTAGCCGCTACAAACCAGGTCATCAGCACAGCAATCGTGGTCGAAAGACCCAAAGACGGCAAAGCATACGGAGTCCAACGACCAATATATTACATCAGCGAGGTGCTCTCGCCATGCAAGCAACGATACCCTCATTATCAGAAGCTGGCGTATGGAGTCGTTCTCACAGCCCGAAAGCTCAAACATTATTTCCAGGAACATACCATCACAGTGGTTAATGATGCGTCACTCGGGACAATCATGGACAACCCTATGGCATCCGGAAGAATAGCAAAATGGAGCATCGAGCTGGGCGCCTGGGACATCACCTATACAGAGCGAAAAGCAGTCAAATCTCAAGTACTCGTGGAATTCCTCAGCGAATGGACAGAGCTACAAACGCCCGGACCACCCGAGTACACGAGCAATTGGATAATGTACTTCGACGGATCCAAGAGAAACGAAGGAGCAGGAGCCGGAATCGTCCTTATCTCGCCTCGGGGAGACAAGCTACAATACGTCTTGCGACTGGATTTTCCACCAGACGATCCAGCCTCAAACAACGACGCAGAATATGAAGCCCTGTTGCACGGGATGAAGATGGCAATCGCCTGTGGAGCTACCCGACTAATGATCTACGGTGATTCCAATCTCATCGTGCAGCAGACGATGAAAGAATGCGACGCCATCGCTGAAAACATGGTCGCATATCGTGACATGTACAACCTACTCGAAGGAAGCTTTAAAGGCTGCGAGCTGAAACACATTGCAAGATCTAGCAACGAAGAAGCAGATAGACTGGCAAACATGGGTTCCACCAATACACCTATACCGCCAGGAATATACTTCGAACGGATGATCAAGCGATCAGTCAAAGTGAAGAAAGCTGCAGCAGCGCCAGAAACAGAGGTCAGCCCGCAGGTCGCGCTTATCGAGCTTATTCACAATATATCACGACAGATTTTCATGGTCGAGCCAGTCTGGACGCAGAAATATCTCGACTACCTGCTCCACAGACAGCTCCCGGCCGACCCACGTGAGGCTCGACAGATAATCAGGCGTAGCAAATCGTTTCGAGTAGTCAACGGAGAATTATACAAGCAAAGTATCTCAGGAATACTCCAGCGTTGTATCGCACCCGAAGACGGTAAGGAATTGCTCCAGGACATACACCAAGGAGACTGCGGACATCATGCTAGCTGGAAAACAATAATGGGAAAAGCTTTCCGAGCAGGATTTTACTGGCTAACAGCAGCTAACGATGCAAAAAGCCTGGTCGAACGATGCGACGCTTGCCAGCGATTCGCACCAAGGCCACACGCCCCTGCTACGGAACTACACATGATACCAATAGCCTGGCCCTTTGCACAATGGGGGCTAGATATGGTTGGGCCATTACGCAAGTCCACGCCAGGTGGATACACACACTTGCTGGTCGCGGTCGACAAGTTCACCAAATGGATTGAGGCTATGCCAGTGACCTCAGCAAGCGCCCAATGCGCCGTCAAGTTTCTCGCCTCCATTGTATGTCGATTTGGGGTGCCACACGACATCATTACAGATAAAGGTACAAATTTCACAGCAAAGGAGACACAACAATTTTGCGAGGAAAAAGGCATCAATTTCAAATTTGCCTCAGTCGCTCACCCGCAAACGAACGGACAAGTCGAAAGATCCAATGGCTTAGTTTCGATGGGCATCAAGAAGCGACTACTCGATCGTCTACACCCCGCCGCAGGACATTGGGCGGAAGAGTTACCCTCCGTACTTTGGAGCCTGCGCACAACTCCTAATCGATCAACGAAGTAGACGCCATTCTTCATGGTATACGGGGCAGAAGCAGTCCTTCCCGAGGACGTTCGATTCAGCGCCCCACGAGTTGTAGTCTACAGCGAAGAAACCTCCAACAAGGCGCTCGCAGAAGATATGGATGCACTCGACGAAATGCGCGACATCGCACTCGCAAGATCCGCAGTGTATCAGCAATCCTTGCGCAACTATCATAGTCGCCGCATACGCCACAGAGCATTCGCGGTTGGGGATCTGGTGCTGCGGCTCAAACACAAGGAAGGACACAAGCTCGAGCCACCCTGGGAAGGACCCTTCATCATACATGAAGTCATCCCAGGCGGAGCCTACAGGCTAAAGAATCCAGCGACTGGAGGGGTTTACTCCAACCCGTGGAATATCGCACACCTCCGCAAATTTTATCCTTAGGTTTATTTGTTATCACAACAAAAATAAGGCTATACTAGCCAATCCTGTAGTTCGAATACATGGCTTCTCAGTCATTGCAATAAAAACGCGATTCCTTCATCGTATTCACTCGAAGCTTTTCATTCTTTACATGCTACAAGTTACAGGTATACACCCCCCTAAAACACACGGGGGCTACCTTACAACTATGCATCACAAAGAGACAACATCAAATACAAGGTTATACACCTTACAACAATCTTTTACAAATTATAAACAGATTACAGGATATTTACATCCGACAATTAGTCAAAGTGCTGAGCATTCTCAGTCGCCAAGATTCTATCCACCTCTTCAGAGGTCATTCGGATAATCTTCTCTGCCGCAGGACGTACGGCATCATAGTACGGCGAGATATCCTCGATTGCATAATCTGGACGCCGAGCAACGGAGTTAACATCTATCTCAGGATGCCATATGCGGACAAAAGAGAGAGCCACAACCGCGCCGCACGTCATCTGATTGCGCACACACGCGTGAACTTCTCCCTCACGTCCAAACAAACTGAGAAGATAACCCCAGTCTTCGGGACCTTTTTCAAGTGGATAAAATGCAGCGTTCATCGCAACCAAGACCTCGTGAAATGAACTCACGAGAATTCTCGCCTGGCGGACTCGAAATTTCAAGGTGGCCATCACAAAACCCCGACTGCGATCAGACCAAAAATTGTTCGCATGAGGTTTGGAGCTACTAGCCCCTTGAAGGATGTGATTCTCTACCCACTGCTTTTCTTCCCTGTCATCCGGATTAACGACTGAAGACAAAAACGCACTCAGTCAGATGAGGAAACAAGGAAGAAAAAGACACGGGGGCTGCACTACTTACAAAGCAAGTCCCTCGCGACTACAGCTAGCTCATCCATCAGGAATTGTTCGCGTTCAGCTGCCAATTTCTGCTTGGACTTCGCCACATCGGCTATCCCGCGCATAGCTTTCAGCTTGCGCTCACCCTCCTGGACCTTATCACGAAGGCCCGCAAAAGTGCCAACAGCGGCAACAAGTGGATTTACTGGAGTACCGCATCCACTCGACGTTTCTGCGACAAACCCAGTAGCCTGGAAGCACAAAACGAAAGAAGTAAGATGCCCTACTCGAGTCAATTCTAATCGCCTATTCGACAAACGCTCGGGGGCTACTCTCATCGGGAGACAAGGCACAAACAAAGGGAACGAATTGCAAGATGAATTCTTCGATTAAAGACAACAAAGGTACGGGAATACATCCCAAGGTTCATTACATTCAAAGAGAAGAAAAAGAAAAAAAATCTACGAAGCTACATTGGTGCTCCCGCTAGCAGCAGTCGCCCCTCCCCGCAGCCGAGCAAAAATCTCAGACAGCTTCCGAGCAAGAATAGCGGCTTGCTCGCTAAAACGAGAGAGCCGTACCTTTTTGCCCGTGGAGGGGTCGACCGGAAGAGCTGTGTACGCCTCCTCCAAACCTTCGACTCCATGTGCCAAAGCGAATTGTATCGCAGTCTTCGCACCAGATTCCGCCTGTGCGACTGCGAAGGCATCCAGAAGTTTTCCTTCTGAGAAGACCTTCAACAGATCATCTAGCGCGGGTGCAGGAGTGGCGTTGGCGAGAAGGCGACCGTGCAGTTGCCCCAGCACTTGAGTGGCATCATTGATCATGGAGAGAACTCCATCAGCGTGCCTTTTAAGCTGGGCAAGTGTGTCGGTTACCACATCCACCCGCTGGAGTCCAGGGATTTCTAGAGGAACATCCAGAATACGTGCGAAGGAAGAAAAGAATACTTAGCAAAGCACAGCAAAATGAAGAATCAAAGTAGCAAAATTCCAACACACTTACCCGTGAAGCGCTCAGCAAGGGGACGGAGGAACCCGACAATGTCGCTGTCGGCCTTACTGCCAGCTTTCTCTAACTCCTTCAAGGACTTCCGCGCATCTGCAAGCTGTCGACCAAAATCTTCTGACTGCATGCGGGAAGTCTCTAGCTCTTGTTGAATGGCCGTCAGGTCAGCCTCCCGAGCAGTTACCTGCTCAGAGAGTTTGACCTTTTCGGATTCTGCAAATTAAAGTCGAGCTGCAAAGAGATGCTTGTCAAAAACTCAAGAATGGACGGAGTGTGGAAGACAGGGAAACGATAAAGCTCACCCTTGAGAAGAACGTTTTCAGTCTGAAGTCGGCTACGGTCCGCTCGAAGAGACTCGCAATCCGACTCAGCAAGAACGACGCGGCGACCGATCGCCGCAAGAGAATCAATAAGCGACTGCAAAAGTACGAAGACAAAAGAGTTAAAAGGGATTAAAATAGAGTATGTACCCGATTATTTACAATCGACTACAGCCTCGGGGGCTACTCCCATCGGGAGCACTGCCGTGCACCCGATAAAAATGCATCGGGAGCACTGCCGTGCACCCGATAAAAATGAAGTCATGAAGAGGAACTAAACTAGACTTTGAGCCTGTAGCCGATCGCATGCGATCGACTACAGCCTCGGGGGCTACTCCCATCGGGAGCACTGTCGTGCACCCGATAAAAATAAAAAATGGTTTTGAAGACGGAAGATGAAGTGTACCTGGCCGGAGTCGCGAGACAGCGGATCCGCAGAGCTATCCGTCACTTCCTTAGAAGCAGAAGCCCTGGCGGCAAAGCTGGGAGCTTCACGTACCATCGTCGCGGCTTCGGGGGCTGCTCTGGGGGAGTTTTGGACGGTGCCCACAGTGGGAGTTTCACCCGCATCCTTGCCCTTATTCCTCTTCTCGGGAGGGACGGCAGCGGCGTACCTGCGAGGACTGATCGTCTGCAGACTGCACCGAAAGATAGAAACAATCGATATTGAAGCACAGAAAATGTTCGACCAAGATTGAGGAAAGAACACTTACTCGTCATCCTCGTCTTCATCCAGCAAGTCCGCGTTCCAAGCGGGCGTCATCACTGGGAACGAAGGCGAAGGAGCAAGGGAGCGGAGTGGAGTCGCATGGATAGGAGCTTGACTGGGCGATGCTTCCAAGGATTTGTCCTTGGAAGTAGCTTCGTCCTCATCTACCCGACGACGTTTCGTCGGAGCGCCATTCGAGTCCGCAACGTCATCCGAAGAATCGTGCTCTGAACTCGAAGAGGCATTGGCGACGCTGGTGTCAATCGCGCCGTCTTGATGACTCGACACTTGCTCTGAGGCGGCTTCCCCCGTGGTTGGCGGGTAGCAGTCCGCCATGGCTAGGCTCTGCAATGCAAGAAGAAGACAAGGAAAATCTTATCGACTAGGACTCTGAACGAGAAAAAGGAACAACACAAAGACGAAAAAAGAGAAAGAAACTAACCTCGGCTGGGGGAGGATTTGAGGCGGCGAAGGCTTCAACAGAGCAATCGGGGAATTTCTCTCCCACCTTCAGTCGGGTGATACCCGCGATTTTCTTCTCGAATTCTACATTCGAAAGTTCCTAGCGGCTTACCCGACTGGGATCCTCTGAGCCCTGATACTGCCACATGGCGGAGGGCCTTTGTTGGAGTGGCTGGATCCTGCGCTTCAAAAAGATGCTCGCCAGATGCATCCCGTTGAGCACAACTCCCGCGGTCTGATCCCGAAGAGCAGCTACTCTCGCGAGTAAAGGCGCAACAGTCTGGGTCTCTTCGACTGACATCTTGTGCCCCCAAGACTTTCGCCTGGTCAAAACAGCGAACGGGTGGAACTCTACAATCCCACCCGAGCTGTTGTCGACGACGTAGAACCACCTTTTCCGCCAGCTTTGGGCGGAGTCGACGAAATGCATGTTGAAGTAGCTGCCTTCTTGTCGAGCTTGGATCCCGAAGCCGCCGGTGCGTAGCGGTTCGCCAAGCTCGGACTCCACCCGCGACTTCTCGCGGAAGATCCGGACCTTGAAGAGCGCCTTCCACAGCGCCCAGTGCAGGCGAATGCCGAGATAGCATTCGCAGAACACGATGAAGCACGTAATGTGCTGCACCGCGTTCGGGGGGAGATCGTGAAGCTGTATGCCATAGACACACAGCAACCCGGGGAAGAAGGGATGAAGGGGAAAAGAAAGGCCCCGAGTCACGTGGTCCACAAAGACCACGCGCTCGTTCGATTGAGGATTGGGTACCTCTTCCTTTTTCCCGAGGCGGACTCGCTTCTCCGTCTCCGCCGGCAGCAACCCCTCCCGCTGCATCTCCATGATGCTTTTTGCGGTGGTATTGGGAGACCGCCCGTCGCCGGCGCGGGGCGCAGGTTGCGCGGAAGGTTCACCGGATGCGGAACCGGCAGCACCGCGTCTCTTTCCGCCAGCCATTGTTTGCAGCGAGAGCTCGAGCGCGGGGAAGACGAAGATGGGCGCGAGGAAGAAGATGAAGACAGAGAGCTGGGAAAGTTTTACCGCAGCGCTAACACCCGTATTTATACACGGGGCGAAGTGATTTCAGCCGTACAATGCGCTACGTGGCGCCTATCGCGGCCGCCACGCGTGAGGATGAAACGAAGCGGCGGCCCAGCGCTGTTTCGTGCCACGATCTTAACAGAAGATCGTGCGCATTTACTGCGCGTCTCACGTAAAAACCGGGAACGACGTCTCGTTTCCCGGTCAAAAAGCTGACAAGGTGGGCCACCATCTGCTGCCACTCCGTCACGTCCCATCGGGAGAAGAGGAGTGCGCCATGACGTCATGGCATTCGTCATTCAAGACCAAAATCTTTTCGACTGGAAGTTCAAACGCGAAATTATCTTCGTATGAATATCAATTCCTTCGGATAAAAGCAACTTTTCCATGACAGTTCATAAAGCAAGACCTCTTCGAACAGAAAGGGAGAATACCCTATGCACGAAAAACTCTTTTGTATGGGCACAGCATCCCGAACATGAAAACTCTTTCATATGGGCTTAGTTTTCTTCCAACACGAAATTTCTTTCGTATGGAGCTCATACAATTCAATCGGGTAGGAAAAACCTACCTCTCCTACACATGGTAATCTTACATCATAAGAACCTGGATTGTTCAGCCGACTAGGCACATCCGGATGCCGTATTCTTCGAATATGAAGGTAAGACCCGAAAAGATGTCTCTTTTGGGCCTGGAATCGCACTCGAAAGCTGCGTCCTCCGGTAATCCCGTGTCAACAACACGAAGAAAAATCCTAGCGGACGCCGGGTACCCCCATAGGTTAAGTTCGATTCGGTAAGTCCACAACGGCCCAGTCGCAACAATCACCTTATCGGGTTCGAGTCGGAGGTCTCGAATCTGAGTAGGCCAGGAATGTTTTTGCCTAGTCGCAATTAATTGGCCCCGATCTCTCGGGAGAGCCAAGCTACTATGCCACATCCTTCTGCGAAAAAAGCCGTAAAACATGCGCTTATATTGCTCGATACTCGAGCATGATGACCCATGAAAACAGGGAACACCCTTTTGAAAAGCAATGACTGTCAGGGCAATCTTCCATAAAAATAAGAAGAGTATGACCGCCTACTCGACTGGAAAAGCCCCAGTCAAGCACGCGCTCGGGGGCTACTGACGAAGGCATGGATCCTGGACCCTGCGAGTAAGGACACCCCCTCTCAGGCCTTCTGGTCAAGGCCCAAAAGGAAGCGCCCTTGGAATACTCTTGAAGGCCCATATGAAGCCCACCCGCATCAACTTGCGGGTTAAGTTAGGGAATTTGTAACCGACCCGACTAGGGTTTGAGTCCTCTCCGGGTAGAACTCGAGACCTGGCCATCTATATAAGGCCAGGAGAGCCCCCAAGGAGAGGACCAAGTAATACCGCACGACCAAAAAGCCTCGGAACTCGAGATCTATTCTCGATTCGAGCAACCTGTAACCGATCTAATCATCCAATACAGATCAGCAGAAGGCAGGAGTAAGGGTTTTACCTCTTCGAGGGCCCCGAACCTGGGTAAATCTCGCCTCCTGTCAAGCCGACGATTTCACCAGCGCTCATGACTTCTCCTAGTCGAAACCCGATAGGGTCACCTGAGGGATTTGTGGAGTCAGAACTTCGACAATCTATGTATTTTGTTGTAATGCCCGCATGAATATCATAGTAATCTTTATGTCATGCATGTTTCTTTATCTGTCAATTGCCCAGCTGTAATTTGTTCACCACGCATGCTAGCTATCTTTTATGGAGAGACACCTCTAGTGAACTGTGGACCCCGGTCCATTTTCTCATACTGATAATAGATACACGGCTTCCACTGTTGTCACACTGCTACTGTTGTTTTCATATTATTCTCATACTATTTACCACACCATACATTTAACCTCTTTGTTATCACAAAAACCGGTGAGATTAACAACCTCACTGCTACGTTGGGGCAAAGTGAATTGATTGTGTTGTGTAAGTTCCATGTTGCTGCTGAACCGGTAGTGCGTCCTGCCATTTCAGCTGCATCAACTTTCAGAAGTGCTTCTTCCTCCTACTGGTCGATTCAACCTTGGTTTCTTCTCCGAGGGAAAACTTGATGCTGCACTCTGCACACCTTGCGCTTGGGGTCTCCCAACAAGCATGTGTCTACACCCCATCAAGCTTTTCTGGCGCCGTTTCCAGGGAGAAAGAGAATTTCTACAAGGGGGGTCTCTTACTTCCAATCTCTTTACTTCTTTTTAGTTTTTCTTAGTTTATTTTATTTTGTCTTGTTTGCTTCTCTTTATCAAAAACACAAAAAAAAAATAGTTCTTATTCTAGCTGTAGTTGTTATCCTGTTTTTAGTCTTGCTAAAATGACTACTCCTGAGAATACTAAGTTGTGTGACTTTACTAGCACCAACAACAATGATTTCATTAGCACACCTATTGCTCCACCTACTCCTACTACTGATTTTTATGAGATAAAGTATGCCCTGTTAAACCTTGTTATGAGAGAGCAATTTTCTGGTGTTAGTACTGATGATGCTGCTGCCCATCTTAATAATTTTGTTGAACTATGTGGGATGCAAAAATATAAAGATGTAGATGGAGATATTATTAAACTAAAATTGTTTCCTTTCTCTTTGAGAAGAAGAGCTAAACAATGGTTGCTATCTTTGCCTAGAAATAGTATTGACTTTTGGACTAAGTGTAAAGATGCTTTCATTGGAAAATATTATCTGCCTGCTAAGATTATATCTTTAAGAACTAGCATTATGAATTTTAAGCAACTTGATAATGAGCATGTTGCTAAAACTTGGGAAATAATGAAATATTTAGTAAAAAAAATTCCCACTCATGGACTGACTACTTGGATGATCATCCAAACCTTTTATGCAGGTCTGCATTTTTCTTCAAGAAACCTTCTGGATTCCGCTGCTGGAGGAACCTTTATGTCCATTACCTCGGGGGCAGCAACAAAGCTTCTTGACGATATGATGGTAAATTATTCTGAATGGCACACCGAGAGAGCTACAACTGGTACAAGGTAAATTCTGTTGAAGAAACCTCCTCTTTGAGTGATAGACCTGATGCTATTATGTCTATGCTTGTGAATGGTCATGCTACTATTGATCCAAACAATGTTCCTTTAGCCACTTTGGTTGCTCAAGAAGAGCATGTTTATGTGAACTTCATTAAAAATAATAATTTCAACATCAATGCTTATAGGAATAATTTTGGTAGCAACAACTATAGGACATATCCCGATAATAATAATTTTTATGTCAATTCTTATGGTAATTCCTTCAACAACAATATAAGTGTACCCTCTGATCATGAAAATATGCTCAATAATTTTATTAGTACACAAACTCCTTTTAATAAATCTGTTGAGGAAAAGTTTGGCAAAATTGATGTTCTTGCTTCTAAAGTTGATAGCCTTGCTCTTGATGTTGATTTTCTTAAACTAAAGGTTAGGCATCATGATGTTAAATAAAGCAAAACTTTGAATACCCTCTAAATTCGAATTGATGATAATGTTAGGATGTTAGCTGAATTGCATGCTAGATGGAAAAGAGAAGATGAAATAGCTAGAAACAATAATATAGCTAATGTTTGCACCATCACCACCACTAGTAAAACTGAAGCTTCTCATGCTAGTAAACCTTATACTATCAATAGTAAAGTAATTAGTGTTTGCAATACTCCCACTTCTGCTATTAAACATGCAAAACTTCCTGAAAATGCTAAAAATGTTCCTGATAAAAGTGCTGAAATTTTTAGATACATGGGAGACAATGGTCCCATTAACTTTGATAAAAAATGATCTTGAATTTGATTATTGCAACATAACTGAATTGATTAAGTTCCTACAAAATCTTGCTAGTTGTCCTAATGCTAGTACTATGAATATGGCTTTCACAAAACATATTACAAATGCTCTCATAAAAATTAGAGAGGATGAATTAAGATGTGAAGCCTCCATCCCTAGGAATATAGATGATGGTTGGGAACCCATCATTAAAATGAAATTGGATGATTTTGATTTTAATGCTCTATGTGAGCTTGGTGCTAGTATCTCGTTATACCTAAGAAACTCTATGATATTCTTGATTTGCCACCTTTGGAGCACTGTTATTTGGATGTTCGTCTTATTGATAATGTTAGAAAGAAACCTTTGGGGAGAGTTGATGATGTTCTTATCATGGTTAATAATAACCTTTTCCCTGTTGATTTTGTTGTTATGAATATTGAATGCAATGTTTTTGTCCAATTGTTTTGGAAAGACCTTTTCTTATAACTGTTGGTGCTGTTATTGATATGAAAGAGGGGAATATTAAATTTCAATTCCCAGTCAAGAAAGGTATTGAACACCTTCCTAGAAAGAGAATGAAGTTTCATTTTGATTCTATTATTCGAACAAATTACAATTATGATGCTTCTTCACTTGAAAATACTTGATTCCACTTTTCTGGGTCTAGCTAAAAGGCGTTAAAGAAAAGCACTTCTTGTGAGATAACCCATGGTTTTATTTTTCCTTTGTTTTTCTCTGTTTTATTAAAGTCAAGGGGGTTGTAGACTTCTGTAGAAACTCCTTTGTGTCTTTATTTCCATGTTTTAGTTGTGCCAAGTAAAGTTTCTGACGAAAGTTGGAGTTGGTTTTGGATTTCTGCGCAGGAAACAGATTTCTGCTGTCCACCGTAAAAAATCGTATAAAATCCGGAAAGTTCAGAATGACCTGAAATGTTTTGTGCTTATTCCTGAGCTAATTCCGAAACTTTTTCTTTATTTAAGTTTTTCGATTTGAGCAGCGTAATGCCGCGCAAACTTGATAATGAGCATGTTGCTAAAACTTGGGAAATAATGAAATATTTAGTAAAGAATTGTCCCACTCATGGACTGACTACTTGGATGATCATCCAAACCTTTTATGTAGGTCTGCATTTTTCTTCAAGAAACCTTCTGGATTCCGCTGCTGGAGGAACCTTTATGTCCATTACCTCGGGGGCAGCAACAAAGCTTCTTGACGATATGATGGTAAATTATTTTGAATGGCACACCGAGAGAGCTACAACTGGTATAAGGTAAATTCTGTTGAAGACACCTCCTCTTTGAGTGATAGACCTGATGCTATTATGTCTATGCTTGTGAATGGTCATGCTCCTATTGATCCAAACAATGTTCCTTTAGCCACTTTGGTTGCTCAAGAAGAGCATGTTGAATTGTACTTTATTAAAAATAATAATTTCAACATCAATGCTTATAGGAATAATTTTGGTAGCAACAACTATAGGACATATCCTCCCAATAATAATAATGTTTATGTCAATTCTTATGGTTTCTTTTGTTTTCCTTGCATTTTCTCTTTTACGATGTCAAGTGGATTTCTTTGCTTCACGATACATCAGTGGCCCATGCAGAATCCATGAATTTTTTATTGTTGCACTAACCCTCTAATGTGAATTACTCTTTGAGTGTGGTGTGAAGGAAGTTTTCAAGGGTTAAGAGAAGAGGGTGATATAATGTGATCAAGAAAAGTGCAAGGTCAAAGCTTGGGGATGCCCCCGTGGTTCATTCCAGAAAATTCTAAGAACACTCAATCATCTAAGATTGGGGATGGCAAGGCATCCCCTTCTTCATCAACAATTTATCAGGTCACTTCTAGTGAAACTGTATTTTTATTCGGTCACATCATATGAAGTTTACTTGGAGCGTATGTTAGTTTTCTTTTGTTTTCTTGTGTTTTCCTTGCGGCAATAATATAGTTGGAACCTAGCACTCTTTGCGTGGGAGAGAGACACGCTCTGTTTTTCATTTGAATACTCGTTATGCTCGTATTCTTAGTTTTTTCTTCTAGCTGCTACAAAATTCCTGTTTAGCTCATGTTTTTTTGCATCTCTTATTTAGAGTTGTTAGTTTTAGTAGAGCTGTGTTAGTACTCTCTTGTTTTATTGCTATATCTCTTGGAGAGTTTTTGTTGTTTGGTGTTTGATGGAAATAGAAAATGCTGCGTGTGTTAGATGGTATAACGAAAAATCTTGCATATTCTTGTAGATCACTAAACTGTTTTACTTGATTATTTGCTGTTGTTTTGAGATATTAATATGCTTAATGGTAAATTTCCTGGTCTAGTAGAGTAAAAACAATTAATGGTGGTCTAAAAGCTTGAAACTGTGCCACACTCAAATAACTAGTTGATACGATAATGGTATATGCCTTGCTTTGCTGGTAGCAATAGTAATGGCTTTTTGTTACGCACTACGGTCGGGGTAGCTAACAGTGACTTGTCACTGCCACTGACCCTCTTAGAGTGATTTTCGTTATGCCTTGTGAGATCATGATATTATTTGGAATCTTTTTACTTGTGATTTCTATGTTGCGGTTTTCTGGCACTTCCACCATCCATATTTGCTAGCCTCTGCGTTACTGTGCATTGCTCATTCTCACATTGAGAATTGGTGCGAACTTCGCTAGTACATCCAAACCCCGTGGGAGAACTTTGTTCTTCTACACATAAGGCAAAATTTATCTACCTCAAAATAGCCACCATACCTACCTACCATGGCATTTCCATAGCCATTCCGAGATATATTGCCATACAACATCCATCATCATTATGTTACTTGTCATGCTTCATTGTTATTTTGCATACTGCTACACTAGCAGGAGAATTTAATTTTATCCGAGATATTTCAGTTTGAGTTATGAGTACTAAAAGTGTGTTTATTCATTTTAAAATAGAGTGTTGCCCCAACCAGTGAGGTTATATTAAAAATTAAAAAGAAAAAAGAAGAAGCCCAAAAAAGAAAAAAAAAAGGGGGCAAAAGAGAGATAATAAAGAGAGAGGGGCAGCGCTACTATCATTTATTCCACACTTGTGCTTATTTATCATCATTACTTCAGTTTGGAGAGAGTTTTCAT